>JARVGW010000001.1:8868185-8884785 GCA_031762495.1 Anablepsoides rubrolineatus | reverse complement strand
TCACTGGTGCCCATATCCAGCAGTCACCGTGCGAGGGGCGGGGTACACCCTGGACAGGTCGCAAGTCCATCACAGTCACTTGTGTACTTTTTTTTGTACTCCAGTTTTATTAATGTAGCATTTCATCATATTTTGACCAAATCTAGTCAGAGCAATTTTTTCAACCAGTACACTATAGCTGCTTATATCCCTCTACACAACCTTGCCACCTATTCAATATGACAGATCTCATATTATACATTTTCCTTTGTTTGTGCACTTATAGAGTCTTTTTTATGGCAGTGACCCATCACTGGTAGACCCCGATGGAAACTGACCAGAATTTAATGATGGAGTTTTGGTAACGACATAATGCTCAAGTTACAGTATGTTTTTGCAAAATCCGCATGCAAACTAGCCCTGTGTTGATAAGGCTTCCAAATTTAATTGAATTTGTCTGACAGAGCCTGCAACTCTCATTTCCAGCCGCCTCAATTGGCTCGGTACTTCTCTCCACTCGGTAGGGTTGTTTACAGCGCATGCAATTTCCGGTTAGCTTCTTAGCTTAGCCTCCTTCACAGTGGAGCTGGTGTACACACGTTGCGGCCGATCGATCTGTTCGTTTTAAACTTCAACAGAGGCCACGCCTCTAGCAAGCAATCGCTTCTCATCAGCCGAGAGTCCAGACCCTCTGTCCGAAGCAAAGCGAAGGACAAGGGGCTGGTTTTAACCAGGCTAGGTCGTCAATAGACCACTTCATGGTGCCCCAGGTCCTGCAGCTATAGAGAGGAAAATAAATAGAAAACAGGGAAGATGAAGGATATATAAAAAAAACATCTCATACTGTGTCCCTACAAGAACACAATATTAGTGAAACATGTGAGCTCGTCCACTTTGCACATTTGAAACCATTTGTATGGATGAAATGGTCTATTGGTTGTCAATAATTGCTGTGTGAGATATTTGCTAAATTATTACAGATTTTCCTAAAACACCTATTGACAAGCATTTTCTTCTTCGTTTTAAAAATATATAGGTTGCAAAAAAACCCTGTCTCTATCAATTGACTGCCCCGCATCTCTGATTGTCCAATTTCTTCATTTACATCAACCACAAAGCCTCTCCAGTTTGTTTACTCTGCTCTTTTGTCTTGTTGCTATATCAGCGGCATTCTTTGTTGTTTTGAGCCCTACAGGCCAAGGCGCTTCTAGAGGACAATGAGTCCATGTTTATGCATTTGAGTTTCATTTGTTCCTCCGACCACTGGGCTAGCAGCCAAAGCTAAGCCAAATTCTATCAACAATCTGACTCTTGCTTGAGAACGAGGATCTGGTCCCACTGAAATCTTGCCAATCTCGACTTGGCCCGACTCACGGAGGCAACAACACATGCTGTTGTGTAGCTATCCGCGGTTGTAGCGCGCCTGCAATTGCCAAGCTGCTGCTGCTGCTGTCTGATATTTAAATGACGACATTAACACGAGCCGATCTCCACGAGAAACATAAACAAGCGGTGAGTTACTGCCAACGTGCCGGTCAAGTGTTTGCGCAAGTGCACGCCGTCAAATCTGTTGCTGGTGGTCGTGTCACTTTACAGCAGCTCGTATAGTCATACCATCCTCATCTGTTCGGAGAAAACAAAAAACAAAAAGTAAACCACTACTCTCAGTAGACATCAGACTTATCTGGAGCTACTAATTAAGTTTATTCCCAGTTATGACTGATTAAATGACTTGTTTTTAAAGCTGTTCCAAGAATAATCTCATAATGACCTCCGTAGAAACACATAAGAGACAGAAACATAAAAAAAAGGTTAGAGAAAGTTCACAGCTTGAATTTAATTTACAGCATTTAAATAGTTTTAATTTAGTCTTATTTTGTTTAAGTTTTTTTTTTTTTTAACGCTGTTTACAAGACTATTACTACACCTATTGTGCAATTAACCTATCAGCCCATTGAGACGAATGAACAACATGGAGGACGACCCGAGCCGACGTTTATGTGTATTTGATTTTCGTTTTAATGAATCTGAGAGCAAAGGTGGCAATTTGTGATAAAAGCTTATTGTTTTAGCTCACAGTGGGTTTGCTTTTTATGTTTCTACCTGCATCACTGGGTAAAAAAAGTTGTTTTTTTTTGTGAGAAGGTATTTTTTTACTTAGAAATCCTTTTGGCTTTATTAGGTTTAAATAAACAGCGTCATTTCAAATGGTACCATTTCTAAACAAAACAAACAAAAAAAAAAGGACCATGAGTCATTTCAGTAAAAATGTTAGGGTTTAATATTAACTAAAATAAGGACTCATGGGTCACTTTGACCCCAGGGCAGCAGGAGGATTAAATTAAATTCTTGCTGTCATACGGATATAAATGACAGATTTGGGATCTCACATTAGCGGCGTGTTAGTGTGTGTGTTAGCATTTTGCATTAGGCTCACTTTGCGTTGTAAGGCACGTTTTGGCCCCAGTCGACCTGGCCTTGTTCAACCCCCGGCCCTGGTTGTGCATGCATTGAGGGGAGTGCCGCCTCGATGTGGGTGGGATCATAATATTCACCAAGCAAGAATATTATGTTGTTTAATTTGTGACAACAATAATGTTTGAAGGAAAAGTACTAAAGACTGTGCTGGACCATCCAGTATTTAGAACACTGTAGAAGATAGAGGACAGTAAGCTAATGGTAGCTAATTGTTGCTTGTTAGCTTGCTACTGGTGTTGTTTAGTTGAACTCGTGTGGGAAAGAAAAAGCTGAAAACATTACCATCTTGGGGTGGAATTGGGCCATAAAAGCTAATGCAAACACTGAACCCAGGTTTGAAGCCAGTGCATAAAGGCTTTTATAGTAGTCAGTCTATTTTCCTAGTTGACACAATCAAAAAGTATCAAAGCTAACACCGTTTGACACATAAAATAGTTTACCACCTTTAAAGTGATTCCTAAAAGAAGTTAGCTGTCAGTAATTCTGGATAAATATGATCAAGGCTGTTTAGAACGGTATGAAGTCGAAATCATTAGAGGCAAAATATGAAAAAATGAGTGCTTTTTAACTTGTATACTTGTGAAATTGACTCCATTAGTTTGGAAATTTACTAAGCATCTTGTCCAAATAACCAAAGCTGACAGCTTACCTGCTTGTGAACTGATGTGTGTGCGTTTATGTCACATAGCAGGGAGTAAAAATGGTCTCTGTGTTTTATCAAGTGTAGTGTACAGACTGCCCCGACATCCAGGGTCAGCGACATTAAGTGTGTGTTTTTAACAAGAGAAAGCCAACTGCGATGAGGTGTCATCCTCACTACGATTGGGTCCATAACAAAGCTTTTAAATGATTATCAGACAGGCTGTGGCGACAGATCTTGACAAGTCAAGGACAATAAAAAGGCTCTTCAGATTGTTCTCCCAAGGAAAAACAAAAGCTCAGGGAGTTCGCAAGATTTCAAAAAAGCTCCATCTTTGATTTGGGTTTAAACAATGGCAGAGCATAGATCCTAATATGAAAGAGCTGGGACACACAAAAAAGGCACAGTGCTAAACGTGGGCACGTTAGATGAAAAATACCCTGCTTACAAACTGTGGTGTGAAAAAAAAAGACAACTGAGGTAAACAAGAGATTAGGATGTAAAAATGTCAACCTGATGAAGGGCAGCCACAGAGGGATTAACAGTCAATTATGGATAGAATTTGACTTTAAATTAGTAAAATATATTGTGTGTATTTTATTATTGGTTGCATAAAAATCACTTTAAATTAGGAAGAAATGAACACCCCCAACTACAGTTAAATAAAAACAGAGTCAATTAAATATACAATATACAACTGAAACGCCTGGTTTTAATCCATACAAACCCCATTCAAACAGCTTCCTCTTGCATCCACAGTTAATCCCGTTGGATGTAGTTCGTCCTTCTTGGTGGTATGCTGACATTACCTTGGATACCTTGGCTCTTGATACATCACAAAGACTTGCTGTCTTGGTCACAGATGCGCCAGCAAGACATGCACCAACAATTTGTCCTTTTTTTAACTCTGGTATGTCACCCATAATGTTGTGTGCATTGTAATATTTTGAGCAAAACTGTGCTCTTACTCTGCTAATTGAACCTTCACACTCTGCTCTTACTGGTGCAATGTGCAATTAATGAAGATTGGCCAACAGGCTGGTCCAATTTAGCCATGAAACCTCCCACACTAAAATGACAGGTGTTTCAGTTTCATTGTCTAACCCCTGTATATAATGACAAGACTGACCTCTGTTCTACAAATAAATATCAATCTTTTTTGATCAAAAGGTGGCATTGTGTTGAACTATACGGAGATAAATTGGGGCCATGAAGTAAAATATAATAATCCTTTTTTGCAACTGAAAAAAAAAAACTGAAAAAAAAGTTCAGACTATCTCTCAGATTCTAGTTTTTTTTTTTAGTTTAATATTTTCTTTTCAATTTAAAACTTCTTATATTTGTATAGGAATAAACTAGTGCCATCAAAAACTGAATTTGAATAGTTCTTATTGAATCTGAATTTACATAATTGAGTTTGCATATTTTTTAAAATGAATTTTACTAAAAAAAATCGGAATTAAACATTTTGAATCAGAATAATTTACCTTTTGAAACTGTATTTTTGTTGTATTGAAAATTCAGTTTGCCTTATTTCACTTTCAGTTCAAATTATTTGGTCTGAGGAATTCAAATTCAGTTTCTTGTAGCACAAGTTTATTCCCACAGTTTTGACGTAGGGGTGGGAAAATGGATGATGTTTTAAAGACACTTCTAGTTCCCACGGTCCCTGAAGGCACCAGCTGGGAATATTTAGTATGTTATGATTCCACACCCCGTGTCATTTCAGGCCCCACACACACAAAAAAAAGTCCAGAAGTTTGGATCTGAAAAGAAAATCTGAAACTATAAAAACATTTGTTTTGAACTTTGTTTTCCAAGTTCAACTCTTTTGATTTTCAGCTTCAAAATTAATTTTTCGTTTTAAACAATATTTATTTATTTTTTAAAATGACACCAACTTAGTTCCGTAGATTAAATCTAGCAACTTCATAAAGTGGGTTCTTGTTATTTCCAGAATTTTTTGTCCCGCAGTTTTAGTTTTTATGCATTTATTATGACAGCTAATTTATTTTTTAAAAGCTGTATGTGTTGTTTTTTTGTTGTTTTTTTTACACTTGAATTTCCCCTCGGCAGGACAATAAAGGCTATTTCTATTCCATTCTTCTATTTTTCAGTTTTCAGTGTATATAGTCTATGTATGCATCATTATCTGTATTCAATGAATGTGATTCAATTACATTATGTAAAAATCTCAAATAAAAAGTAAAAAAAAAAAGATGTTGCATTGTTGACTTAGGACCACAACAATAACTTGTGAAATTTAGTATTAACTTAATACATATTAATCATATTAATATGACACAATGCCAGGTGAATTCTGGGTTCAGACGTTCCCAATATCCCAAACCTCCGAACCCTGGAGCAGACTAATCAGTGTTATTGCTCCGAGCAAACAACAGGCGATACAACCGGCTCAGGGAGGAACAGGTCCGAGCTCCAGACTCCCCAGATCCCAATCCGATCAACATTCTACAGGAGCCATTGGCGTAAGCCTGGTAAAAACAGGCTCAATCTCTCGACCCATAGGAACATGAGCATCTGCTGCCAACATCCAGATGCTAAACATTACAGGACAACCCTGGAGGTATTGTGTCCACATTGGACTGGGGTGTTTTTCGTGGCACCGAAAGGATCAACATGGTATTAAACAGGTGGCTTTGTTGTTATGGGAAATATTCAGTGTGTTAGATACCAAGCAAAGGTTTGTAGTATATAAACATGGTTTATCTAACTTGTGTTGTGTTCTGACCCATAAAATAAAGTGGTTTCTGGTAATTTTAACAAAAAAAAACAAGTTCATTTGAAGATTTAAAGGTCATAGCACTTGTTTTGGAAAAGCAACTTTTACCAAAGAAAATCCCAGTGGTAAGATCAGGGAGAAAATGGAAAATGCTCAAATGGAACAAAAACAGATAGCAAAATGTTTTGTAAATCTCTCTTAGTAGTAAGAATTGAGTTTTGAAGGGAAAAAAACAACAAAATGTCAGACTTATTTTTCCCTTTTTTCCAAATTAAATTTCCTTCATTGCTGCAGTTTCTTTTTGATGCCTGAGTGACGTGGAGGTCGAACATTTTATACTTAATAAAAAAAAAAATGTGTTACATACGCCGAGGAATTTGGAGAGGAGCTTCAAGGCTTCAGTGGTGGTGTTGTAAACATTCCTCCAGTCGTAAGGCGGCATCCGAGCCGGACGGTCTTCAGGAGATCCGTTGTACAAGAAGTTCCCCAGCAGCTCGGCCGTCCATCCCGTGCCGCTGAGGCGCTGGTTGAGGGCTTCAGCAAAGATGGGATTTGCCAGCAAAGCCTAATGTTTAAGAAAATGAATGCTTTTAAATCTATACTTGTCACATGTTAGAGGTTTAAAATGAATTCAGCAAAGGAGTGTATAAATATTGATGAGGACCCAAGGGGTTTAAAAAATACAGAGAATTATTCGTAAATTTGTTATTTGGTCGACTGAAAGTCAATTTTCTTTAAAAATAAAACAGTTAAAAAGCTTAAAATAAAGTTCAAACTTAGTGGAAAGGTAATAGATATGAACTATCCCTTTAAGGCAGATGAATACAGCTTTGTAAAGCATACCAACTTGTCTCTCATGTACAACATAAAGAAAAAAATTGCAAACACTTGTTTAGATTGTAGAATGAAAATGAAATCAAAGTAATTCCCTCACTTGTAGTCACAGAAACAAACATTTTTATTTACATAAAAAGAAGCACATCTGAATGGTTTCCTCTAAACTAATATCATCACTCTAATAAAAAAAAACAATATTGGAAAAGCTGATGTGATTATGGTGCAAATATACCTGTTGCTTTTTGCTGAAAGAAATAAACGTCTCGCAGTGCCTCATAGAACAGGACCTGGGCTAATGAGGTGATTTTACTCCCTCTGTTTAGCCTCCACATTCATTTCCCTCCTTAATTCTCACCAAATAAGTGTGAATATTTAAAATCAACACCCAGTTATAAGTCGCTAAAGGTGAAACAAAAAACAAAAACTGTTAATTTATGTAGACAAAAATGGAGTAAATGAAGCGAAAGCCACAATACTGTGAGCTATTTCTATTTGTTTCAGCTGCCTGTGTCTGTGTGAGGGAGGTTGTTTATCTGTCTGTTAGTAAAATATTTCATCAACCACAAGACGGATAGGATTAAAACTCTGAGGAAGCATAAGATGTACAGAGGTACTATTACTGCCAAGAGTTTGTAGAGATGTGAGCCGTCTTTGGGATGAATTTTTGGTTTGAATTACAGTTTTGTTTTTTTTTCAAAACTTTGTTTTTCCAACCCCGGTCTGAAGAAAGTAAGAACGGAGGATATTAGGTTGTCTGACCTCCAACAGTGCACTTACTTAATAAAACCAGTTTTTTGCAGTACTTTTTATTGTATTGTGTTTTTATACAATATGTGTTATCTAAAAGAACATTTTTCCTATTTAAAAACGTGTAACAAAAATTGCAGTGATTTTGGGAGGTATATATGGCATTTCAGTTATTTTCTATGGGGAAAACTGATTTGACAAACGAGTAATTTGATTTGACTCAGGTCACACAGTTTAAGGCCAACAGTACCAAATACTAATGAAGTGTATTTAAACTTTTGACTTTGAAGAAAGTAATAAAAATTGCCTTAAAAAAATATCTCTCATTTTTCTGGCATTTAGCAAATAAAAATAAAATATTAATTGACCTAAAACTGGAAATGTTTACTCTGATTTCACTTCACAGTCTTTTCATTTATTGTATGTAATATTTTGCTTTCAACTGGATTTCAAAGTTAAAAATTTGGATTTTCTATAAAGTTTTAAAACTTTGTTTTTAAAGATTTAGTGGATTGTGGAAGAAATGAATGCTAATGATGTGACTTCATCCATTAGTTTATGCATGTTCTAAACACTACATAACATGGAAAAGGTAATTTGTATAAAAATAACTTGTTATATAACATTTAAAACCAAAAAATTGGTTTTCAATAAATATTGACAGAATTTGCTCCTTGGCATGAACCAAGTTTTAAATTTTGGCCCTCTCATGTAATGGAGGTTGTGATAGAAGGTGGCGAGACTTAGATTTCACAAAAAAATGCCTATAACTCTTATGGTTATAATTTTACAGATATTGATCTAATTATATTTTAAGCACTAACAGACAACACATCATCTTTGTTTAAACCTTGACAAACAAAGCTTCATGCCTTATGATTCCTTCATGAAATGCTTGTTTCATTGAAAAACAAAGCTGCATTTCAAAGTTGATGAAGGGGAACCTTGACTTCTGGACAGGAAAGGGCGCCGCGCATCAAAACTGAGCATTGAGCCGCTGTCATGTGAAGTTCTGAGCTGACATTCAGATTTCTTCTTATTCCAAGTGTGCTCAGTGGCATTTCAGTGTCACCGCTCCTGATGACATTATGCTTAACCTTAGGACAACGTGTCAAATTAAGTAATCTCGCTGCCGCCTGACCTTTTTCGGGGGAAGAGAAATCTGGGCATTTCTTTTTCGCGGCTGCCGTTCCTCAAGGACACGATCCATCTGAAATGTGCATCTTTAGAAATCCATGTCATCTTCCAACAGCGGTGGCAAATTGAGCAGGACCATTAAAGCAGCTCTTCATGTGGCTACCGCTGTTTGTGTCAGAGTGTGTTGTTCACCGCCTAATGTTCCGTAGCGTTCGAAGCAAACAGTTGCAGATACACCAGTTAACCTTGCTGGTCATGTGTTAAATGAACTTATTTGTCATGAGACTGTCTTCGGCTGACAAAGTCAAACTTGTTTGTTCACGTTTCGGAAGAAAAGGGAACCTCGGGGTCTGAATGGTGGTTGGAGAAAACTCGGCTGGGTCTTCAGGCTTTTCGGTTAAGTTTAGGGTTATTTGTCAAACGATTGGTACAAAATAAAAGCCCATAATATAGGGGTTATCTGCAAAAAACACTTAAAGGCCAGAATTTGTCTAATCAGACTTTGTAGATCTGTTGTTTGTTTAGTCATATTTTTGTAAATCAGAAACATGTTTTATCTATTTAAATGTTGGTAAAAAATACATGATATAGTCTATTACACGTGCCTGCCACAAAAAATGATGCCACTAAAAAAAGGTCACTCACTCTAATATTTCTTTGGACCACCTTTAGATTTGATTACGACACCCATTTGTTGTGGCATTGTTTCTATAAGGTTCCTAGACCCGACCAACTGCAGCAACCCCAGATCATAGCCCTGCCCCCACAGGCTTGTACAGTATTAGGCATGATGGGTGCATCCTCGAAGATGATGTGGTCCCCACTATCCTTCCAGTTTTTAATAATGCGTTGGACACTTCTTACCCCAAGTTTAGTAGTTCCTGGAATTTCCTTAGGTGTTGTCTCTGCTTGATGCATGCCAATGATTTGACCCTTCTCAAACAGGCTGACTTCTTTTCCACGACAACGGGATGTGTCTTTCGACATGGTCTTAGGAAATGAGAAGCAACTCATTGCACCAACTGGGGTTAAACACCTTGTTGCCAGCTAAAAGATAATCACTCATGCAGTAATTATCCAATAGGAGGCACATACCTATTTGCTTAGTTAAATCCAGGTGGCAACTTTTTTTTTGATCAGGCAGTGTATATTAAGTACGAACTTGATATTTACGGGATTTGTACTTGGTACATACTGGGTACTTATCTGGTACTTGCAGAGTATGTGCCTGGTATGTATTTTGGTACTTATCTTGGTATTTGTAGGGTATGTGTCAGGTACATATCTTGGTACTTATCTTGGCACGTGCATGGATGTATTTGGCACTTATCTTGGTGCTTGCAGGGTATGTACCAGGTACGTATTTTGGTACTTATTTGGTATTTGCAGAATATGTACCAGGTACATATCTTGATACTCATCTGGTATTTGCAAAGTATGTGTCAAGTATCTTTGTACTTATCTGAAACTAGCAGCATACATACCTGTTACCTTCTGTGACCTGGCTGGTTTATTTATTGAGTTTTTCCACGGTATATTAGACTGACAAATCTCACAAATGTGCTTTTCAGACGTCCTATACTCGTTGCTATAGCTCCCACTGGTGTCTTAGTGATAACATATTACCGCTAAATAAAGACACAGGCAATTAGCATCTTATTTAAAGCAGGTAGTACACCAAATCTATTTTGGCATCATTGTAAAAATGAGGATAATAAGTTTATCAATACATAAATGAGGAAAAATAAAAGCATCTGCAACCTTGAAGGACCTCTGAAGATGACAAACCTCTGAAGCCAATAGTTTCATAGCAATAGGTGGGCAGAGAGCCGGGCTGGGAGAAAATGAAGACAAAGGAGGATTGCAGGTCCATTTGTGTAAAGGTTAGGGCTAGGGTAATGAATACCCTCGCTATATGGAGCTCCTGATGTCTGCTTCCCTCCAGCTGCCTATAAGCTCATTTGGAGTGACACCGGAGTAATGTCAGTGTCAAGGAAATACAGCGAGAGGCAAACAGAGAGGAAGAGGAGAGGAAAAGGGAGGCGGTGGCGACGACTGCATGTCCTTTCCCTTCCGTAGATAATCCTCTCTGCCAGGTTGAGAATTATCCAGCACTTATCCATAATTACTTTTCTCCCTCGGTCTCCGTTTCCAACAGAAGGTGCGACAAATTGATGCACACAGCATGTAGATTTTCACCTGAGACGTAATGTTGCTTGTTACAACGGTGGTGATTTTTAAAGAGAAAAAGTATTCCTGCTTGTTTTGCAGCCATTCTCTTTCATTGCACTTCCTACAGCAAAGAGGTGCTTGTTTTACAACGGAAAAATGTATTTTGTGTTTTATTTATTCAAAAGGTGCTTTGGTAGACTTTTTAAATCAAGAAAATGGACTAGAAATACAAGTTTGAGTGTTGCAGTGATGATAACTTTGATTACACACAACCTTTGTATTGAAAAGTTATGCCGTAAACTCTGTGTTAGGTTACCAGTAAAACAACCATGTATAGTTAGGTCATTGTAAACTGGTGGTCCCTGGACCATACTTGGCCTATAGGGTCATTCTATCTGGCCAGTGAGGGATTAAATTAGGCATAAAGAACATTTGATTACTTACAGAAAGCTGATTTAGTCAAAACAAATCAATAACAACAGCATCAATCAGTGCATGGTAAAACACTGATGATGTCAGAAGACTGCAAGCCACTGATTGGCCAGAAATCCATCATGGGAACGTCTCCTTTACAACAATCAAACCTACTGTTTTTAAAAACCTTGCCACTGCTGCATTTGTTTACATTATTTATACAAATCCATTAAAATGGCTACTTGTAAACCAACAGCAGTACAACCGCGCACTGATGCTTCACAGGAAGAAGGTCCTAAATTCCATCCTCGTTTGGGTCTTTCTGCGAAGAGTTTGCATGTTCACTTTGTGCTTGTGTGGGTTTTCTCCAGGTATTCTAGTTTCCTCCCAAGAACCAAAAAAATGTACTATAGGTTACCAATCTGTGATCTCAATGGGGTTTGCTTAGTTAAATAAAAGCTAATAAACACTGTAGTACAATAAGGCAGTGCAAACATTTCTGCGTTTGTTGGTTGACGACAGAATTCACAGGGTGCAAAACCAAATCAACTCAATTTGAGGACTCTGGCCAGGGGAGGGAAGGTGGCCTCAACTCAGGCATGGCAGTTTTGGAAACTGGGGCAGAGGCTAGAGTGTGTTTTGTGACTTTATTTATTGCATTTGCCCATTACTATGTTGCATTTGCCTTGGATAAAAGATACCATTGTAGAAGTTTTTGGGTTGTCACGCCATGACAACATTGCCCACGTCGAGGTGGCACTCAAGTTCGATCAAAAACCACGGAGACCCCATAGTGCCAGGTAGAATCAAAGCAAATCATCATGAGACTAGACAATGGAAAAATGGCAAATGCTTGTTTGATGATTGTTTAGTAGAGTTTTTACACTTCGGCTTGATCTTTTCCGACATTAAAGCAACAGCTGTAATCTTTTGAATTGAGTTTTTGGGAATTGGTTTTAAACGATTGTTTGATCTGTTGTATTTAGTATTTCATAGAGTTCTATGGATATTTGAGTGCGTAAACATAGCAGAAAGTTGCTGTAGCACTTCTGGTGCAGTCTGGAACAGATCTTGTAGTAATATTTCATTATTTATACAAGTTTACAGTGTAAAACCAAATTACTAGCAACATATCAGATCTATAAAATGTTTGTACTTCTGACAAATGTTTTGAAAGTGGAGTTGTTTAGGAGTAACACTAAGTTTACTTTTATGTTACGCCAAAAATAACCAACAGCTCCTCAGCCCAGTCAGAATTAAACTTTCATTCCTCCCTTAGTTTCAAAGAACTATCCCCAACAGATAATATATTACTTTTTATAAACTTTCTACAGAACCCCACATCGAAAAGTAATGTTACTTATCATTTTACTAAGCATTTTTTTAGAATTTAGTATTTATGTTCACAAATGTGACACCAAGAACAAAAAAAAAGTGTTTAAAACATTTGAAAGATAAAAGGGCATTACAAACTTCTATTAATAAAAGCTAACCCCGATCACTCTGCTTGGAAACATTCTTGCCCCTGAGCAGATTTCTTTGACAACCTCTAATCTAGACGTAAGAGTTGATTTTTTTTCTATCAGCTCTGTAAGAACTTGTTGAAGTGGTGCAATATGGTTTAACTCCGTAACAAAGTCTGAACCTTATTTTATATATTAATAAACGATGCTTTGTCAAAGACGATGACGACATCCCTTAAATACAGAAACTAATTTAAGTTGACACTGCGGAATCTCGGGTCGTGATAAAACACAGTCCCTCTTATTTTCTTGTCTTTTCCCATGTATTTTTTAATTGCCGTTGACCTCTGTTTTCTCTAACCAAACGCACATTCTGCCTCAGCAGATGGTTTGTTACCTCAACAATCTGAAATCTGTCACTGAAAAGTGTTGGGAAGGAGATGCTCCAAAAATATCTGACAAGTGATTAAATGAATCATGCGTTCATCTGTTTTATAAAAAACAAAACAAAAAAATAAAAAATCTGGATCACTGGACTGGAACGAGTTAGTAAAATTAAATGCTTGTAGCTGCCAGCTGGGAGACGAATGAAAACATCAGGAAAAAGCTGCCATTTTTATTTTTTGCTTCTTTTTCAGTGAACGTGTATGAATGGTTTCTGATGTAAATAATGTTCTGGTAGCAGTGCATCATTTGTTGAATAATGTCACACCTAAAACCTGCCTGCAGAACAGTGATTGGACTAAAACAGCTGGATCAGGCTGCTCTACCTGGGAGGATGGCAAGATGGAAGGACTAAGGTAGGAACAATAACCTTTTTTTTGTAGTAGTAAATGTTTTTCAGATAACATCTTTTGTTACAACTAGTCAGAGAACCCTTTAAATTATACCCTAGTATAAATAAAAGCCCATTCCTACAGCCTGTGGTTTGTTTGCTAATAGGAACAATTTACAGAGAAGAAAAAGTGTTCATTATTTTTTGACTGAAGTGAAGGAATCAGCCCTACAGGAGTGAGCAGGCAGCTGCTGAGCAGACAAGAAAAATTGATCCACCGTATCTCTCTATTATTTTTGGTTTTATCTCTGGGTTGGTGCTGTCAGTCTCTGAGCCTTCAGGTTCGAGTCCCCATGTGAAACACTGCGGCGTTTAAATGAGTGTTTAAAGACAGCGAGATGTCCCAAACATGTTAGACTCAGCGAAAATCGACTCGCACAAGTGTTATGTTTGCATCACTGCTCATCAGAGCTGGGGCCATAAAAAACGCTGGGACTTCAGCTGGGTCGTTTGACAGGAGCCTGAATGCTGTGTCAAACTGTTCTTATTGCAGATAAAAGCCAGTGGGGCTTCTACCAAGAGCAAAAGAAACTTTTTTAAACAACTTTGCAAGGAGGCCACTGTCCCTGACCAAGTAATTGTCCAGCAAAACATGTAATAAAGTAGTTTAGTTAGTGTGTTAGTTGATTTTTATCTTATAAATCAGCCTAAAAAACCCTACATTTTTGTATTTTTGTTATAGTTTTCTGCCTTTCAGATAATAAGGTGGTACTGCTAAAAACAAATAAATAAACATTTCTGTTTTTTATTACTATTATTTTATTTAAGCAGGACATTAGAGACTAAACTTCTCTAAACACCTAGGCTGTCTAAAAGTAGCAAAAGAAGCTAAAACAAAAAAAAAGCTGTCCGAAAGCTAAAATGATCTAAAACTAGCTTAAAACTCAAAGCACAAAAGCTAGCTAGAAGCTAAAATGGTAAAACCTAGCAAAATGATCACAGTTAACAAACTCAATAAAAGCAGCAAAAGCCGAGCTAAAAGCTAAAACTAGCAAGACTGTCTGAAAGCTAAATGATCAAATTTTAGCTAAAAGAAACAAGGTAATGTAAGGCTAGCTAGAAGCTAAAACTACATAAAAAAAAGCTAAAATTGTCAAAAAGCTAGCTAAAAAGCTTAAAGAAACAAGAAGAGGTAATAGTACCAAAAGGCTAATTTCTAAAATAACCAGCAGAACATTTTCCAAAAAAAAAGCAGTAGCAAAATACAAAAACAGAACAAGTATAACAAAGCAAATTTAAAAAAGAACAATCTCTTTTTAAAGATTTAAAGGAACCCCAATGCATTTACATAGGAAAATATTTAAAGTATAAAAGTTGTAAAATAAAACTAAGACAGATATTCCTTCTCTTGAATGAACTGATTATGTTGACATACAAGTGGCTATCATAGCACAAAGTTTGTAGAATTAGTGGAATGATTAAATAAATGAAAGAAAATAATAATAAAAAAAAAACTTAAACAGGGATTTGGATGATTTTCTTGAGTTTTACCCGGAAGGTGTTGACTTGAGTGCTGTTTTGCATGAAGTTCCAAATGCGTGGCCCGAGTTCATCCCATGAATCTGCGAGCTCTTTTAGCATAGCCAGGGAGTTGAATGTGCTATTCGCCTGAAACAACAGAAAACACAAAGAATCTTTAGAAGTGAATAATCCCACCCCTCCTCTCCTGACAGAAAACAACAAGTGTTCTGCTCCTGCTGAGGCAGAACAGACATTAAAGTCCTTTACATCTTCACTCTCTGACATCGTTACTCTGCTACCTCCCACCCCGGCGCTCTTCCTCCTGCTCCCTGATGAATGTAAATGGGGTTATTTACTCCCGAACACGGACTTGTAAACAATCCGTGTTGGGTGTGAAGAGCAGAACAGCGGGCCTCGTGCTGCGACGCCGGCAGGTTGTGCTCAACCTCATTATGTAATTGCAATGGAAAATCTTCCATGGTTTATTTTAGCTTGGAAGATACTGAGCTCCCGGAGATTTATTGTGTCATAAAATAAAAATGCATTAAAGCTTTCGATCAGATCTTTTGAAGTGATGTTCTGTGGAAAGGTTATGGAAAATTTATATCTTACGGCTTGTAGATAGTCCTGAACAACTTCAGTTTGTAGAAATAAAAGTATTTCTGCTTTGTACAATAATAATAATGTTTTGTACTTGTACACCATGTCACTTTTGAATTACATGAATATTCATATGAATATTCTAGCAAAAAAAAAAACTATTTCTCCATCAAAGGAGCTCTGTGCTGGATTTTAGCAACATGCACAGTTAATAATAATAATAATAATAATAATAATAAACTTTATTTATATAGCACCTTCCAACAATGCCTTGCATCGACCAAAGTGCTTCACAAGGTAAAACAAAAACTATCAAATCATAATAAATCAGTACAAGTTAAAAGCACAAATTACAATAAAAGAAAGTAAAAAGATATACAAGATGCTAAAAGTTGTAACGATAGCTGTATTTTCTAACAGCCTGAGCCAGCTGCTCCTCAGCAGAGTAGTTAACGCAAAGCAAGACAATTGTACTCACATTTTGGCATAAACACGTCCAAAAAGTTCTGACCAACCACATAATACGTAGCACACACCCCTGTGAGCAAAACATTTTTGATATATATATTTTTTAAACCTACTTCTTTGACCAGGAGGCGAGCAGCAGGTGTATCAGGTGCATACAGGACCTTCCCTCGAAGTAATGGTCTGAAGGTGCTCCAAATGTAGCGCAGGCTAGGTGTGCTCTGCAGGGAGTCGATAAGAGTCTGACAAAAATCACCTGCAGAGAAGAGGTGAGCAGAAAAATAAGAGGAGTCGAGTCAAAAAGGACACAAATATATTAGCAAAAAGTAAAAAGAAGAAAAAAATTGATTGCTTTAGCATTAGGCACGCATGCAGCATAGACAGAGCTTCTATTTTATACCATAAAAAGAACACAGGACCATGGTTTTATGCAGTTCTCTTAAGCTTTCATTTTATGTTAATTTCTCAAGCGGACACATGTATGGGATAAACCTTGTGCCAGCAGGAATTGAATTTGAATTGCTCAGATTGAATCTGAATGTACAAAATTTTAAATTGAATGCATTGGTTTGAAAATGAATTTTACTATATTGAAACTGAATTTAAAGTTTTGAATTTGAATTAATTTG
>JARVGW010000001.1:8850267-8861861 GCA_031762495.1 Anablepsoides rubrolineatus | reverse complement strand
TTTAAAATTTTGTACATTCAGATTCAATCTGAGCAATTCAAATTCAATTCCTGCTGGCACAAGGTTTATCCCATACACATGTTTATAATAATAATTTATTCAAACGTTTTCTTAATAAAAAAAAAAAAAACTTGCCAAGCTGTCCACAGAGATTGAGTTGAGGAAACAACTTATTAAAGTCGAAATTAAAAAATTCAATCTGGCACCCACATGTCTGAAAAAATGAAATAAGAGACTGTTTTTCATGCCTAAACATCCCCGTGGCATTTTAGTCCTTTTTTTAATGCTGTTAATAACTTAAAACAGTAAAGAGTATGCAACCTGTAAATCCTTAACACTAATGTTGGGTTGTAGTAAAAACAATCCCTCCTTAATAATTTTTGTCCTACTGTGTTAATGAGATTTGATTACTGGAATACAAACATAAAGAACAACTTGGATCTAGCACAAAGGCTAACAGGCTAAGCTGAGGTTCTTATTCCATGAAGCAGCTCTGTTATCCTACATCCACATCATCATTTACCCAGAATGTTACAACTAATCGAGGATCCCATTAATACTATTTTTCAGAAAATACATCCATATTTATTACAAAAATTTGATGTTACAGACACTTTAAGACTCAACCTAAACTAGTGATGCCACTAAAATTCAAAAGGTCCAAACAAATGACCTATAAGAGTTAAGGATGTAAGAAGAAAATCAGTGGGACCCCCCCACCACCACCACCTTGCACAGTAGACAAAGTATTGATGCAATCACCACACTCCAGAACAGAATTGTCACTAAGGACTTCTCATTATAGAGCCTTGATTACGGGCTCTTGTTTGTCCAGCTGTCAGACACCATCTTCAGCGTCTTAGGTGTTTTTATTGTTTATCGATCGTTTTGCAGCACTTTTCGAAGTACTTTGACCCAACCAAACCGACAACAGCTTTGACCACTTGGAAAAAAAAAAAAAAAAAGTACATTCTCACCTAAAAACACAGACAGACTGAAAGGAACTCAATAGTCCAGAGCTTACACTGGAAAATCTTATTTTTAACTGAAAGAAAAAGTCAATATGTTCAGCAGCAGTAGGATCATTACTAATTTAGCTCATCTTCCAACATGAATATTGCCAGGCTGGTGGGAGTGATGAATAAGTTACACGAGGTCCTGCGCTGAGAGCAAAAGCACCTGGAGTGGTTCGACAGCTTGTTCTTCCACAAGTCTTTGCTCGCTCTGACTTTTACATGAGTCATTCTGACGGTGCGGTTCTTCATCAAACGATTGATCAGTTTGCACCGTCTTCTGCCATTGAATATGTCTGCCTGCCTGTCCCTCTCGTTCCGACACCTGTCATTGCATCAGTGTTTTTTTATTTTTATTTTTCCCCCTCTAGTCGTGTTTCATTTTTTATTTTTGCCTGTCAGACCTGCACTATACTTCAGACCGCTCTTCTTCTATTACACCAGGGTAGCAATCTCACCCATTAGAGAAATTCTAGCTGCCATTTTCAATGCAATTAAATTTTAGCCCTTTTACCCATTGGTCATATTTCCCAGGTGCTCCTGGGAGGTCACTGTACAGACATATAATGGCCTCCCAGTTTAGGTCTGGCCACTTGTTCTCCACACAGACTGAGCTGAACCTACCTACTGCAATCATAGCGCTTGAGAGACACAAAAAAAGTGCATGAAACGGCTAGCTGTTAGCTTCATAATAGAAGATATCCTGTAGTGAAAGAATACATAGTGTCTTTTAAACAAAAAGAAACCTTCAGTTTCTAATTTACTCATCTCATGTTGGACATATTAGTCTGGGCTAGTTTCTAAATAACTGTACTTTTTTCCTAGAAAAATTTACGAGTGGCCACTTTGCTTGTTAACCCTTATGAGTCCCTATCTCTACCCTGCAGAGAAAACAAATTTTCACCACCTGTGTTTGTAATTTTGTTCTTTCGATCACTACCCAAAGTTCCTGGCCATAGGTGAGGGTAGACTGATCAATACAGCTCAGTCCCCTCTTTACCAGAACGGGCTAGTACAGACTAGTCCACAATACTGGAGAAGCCGGACCAGTCAATCAACCTGTCAATCTAATGCTCCATTCTTCCCAACAAAACCCCAAAAATACCCGAATTCGTGAGGGCTCATGATAAATAAAAAGCCCAAGATCAAAATAACAAAGGATGGTAGGTTAGTTGATTAAATATTAAATAAATAGTTTGGTTGTTTTGATGATTGGGCAGGCTGGTTTGTTGGGTTCAAGGGGTTGTTTGGTTTAGTGGGTAGGTGGCTTTGTTAGATAGCTGGTTGTTTTGGTGGGTGTGTTGTCAGATTGTTTGATTAGGCTCATTTGGTTGGTTTAGTGGGTGAATGTTTGATTAGTTGTAAATTAAATGTGAGCACATGCAACATGCACATGCTTTTGGTTTGGATAGTTGGTTTTGGTACTGTTCCTAAAGGGAACACACAGCTTTGCCTATTGCTAGAAAAAAAAAAAAAGCAAGAATAAAGATGGCAGTGACAAATGTACTAGACCCTGAAATGAAGCACTTTTATATCTTGAGAAAAAATGGATCAGTTTTTGATATTTTCATTCCTAAAGCGATCTTCAGATAACAGAGGTTACAGATCTTCTATAACTCTGTAGTTCTTTTTGACAGCAGAACCGTACTTTATTACAGAACAGAAGCTGAAAGCAGAAATCTGTTCTTTACACTAGGTTTAGCCACAGTAAAATAATTGCTTGGAGCCTTAAGTCAGCCCCTCAACTTACCTGACAAATTTAATCAATTTGAGTTGTACCCTGGAGATGAGCTCAGTTCAGTACCTAAGTGAGAAAGTGCCGTCAATGCACTGCAAATGCTTGTACAACACACACCCAGTCGATGTCTGGCATAAGCAATCCCATCTTTGTATATACACACACAAAGAAATTGATATCAGTGTTAAGTTTTGATGACTCATACGTTATGCATTTTATTTAATATACAATCAGAAAGCGGAGAAGCTTGTACACTCTCAGACCTGATACGTTCCACTGGAATAACCAAATAAGACATGCCAGTCATACCAATCTATGTGAACCTCTCAAATAAAGTCAAATAAGCTTTAATAAATGCCATTGATATCAGTCTCTGACAAGAGACACGTTGAGGGCTCTTTGACATTCAGTTGCATTAGAGAAGCAAACATCTACCTCGACAGGGATGTAATATTCCTTCAGTGACATTATTTTAATTTAAAAGGAGATATGCTTGAAACTGGGTGAGGGACAAAATATTTAATATAACAAACAGTTAAAGTGGTTTGAAAGGTGAAATCTGTATTTTTGGAACAATATCAGAGAAAAATCGACCACTAAAACAACTTTAGGTCTAGAAGTCCTTGGAGAAATGCATACAGCTAAACTAAAACCATTACCGTATTTTTCCGTACTATAAGTCACACTTTTTTAATAGTTTGGCTCGTCCTGCAACTTATAGTCAGGTGCGACTTGTTGGATTGACTCAATTCCAGGTATGTTCTGTGTTTTTGTTTTATTCTAGATTAAATGTATGTTTTTAGACTTTCTGAAATTAAAAAAAACAAAAAAAAAACATGATTGATAATGATACAGTAGGGTGTGAATTATAGAATTATTTTTTCTTTAATGACACATTTTTTGACTCATGCGACTTACATATATTCTGGAGAGACTTATAGGCTGGAAAATATGGTAATTGAATACTTTGCAGCTACTGACTTACAATAATACTAAAAATAACACAATTATTAGATGCTGTGGTATAGGAGTTCAGCTTTTTCAGCCCCTAATGTTCCCTGATTGGCCAGCAGCAGTAATTGGCAGCAGCTGTAGTGGACTCCCTTGATGAGCTACATTGCTTTAAATGATGATCTGGTCTTTGCTGGAACATTATGTACTACTCTGTGAAGTTAACGGACGTTTAGTTACTGTAAGTACCTATTAATTAAGTAGTATTAGTTACCAGTGTTCTCAGCAGCAGTGTTTTCATCTCCTGAAACCCCCTTACCTTCCTTGATCTTTTAAAATCCTAGAATGTTACATACCTGCCACCATGCCTGCCAGCACCTGTATGATACTCACCTGGGGTCGGATTTATAAAACTTGCGTACGCACAAAACGAGCCCAGAAACTTCCGTACGCCACTTTTCAAGCAAAGGTTGTGATTTATTTAACTCAAACTTGACGTGAAAATGTGCGGTCCCTCACGTCAGCTCTGACTCATGCGTACGCTCATTTTGGAGACGGGTTTGGGGGGTTGACTCATTTAGATACACCATAACATTCATGAGGTACTTTGCATTGACTGTTTATGGTTGAGTGTGGGCGTTTAGAGGGTAGAACCTGAGGCGGGACCTTGTGTGCAAACTCTGAGGTGCAGCTGTGATCTAAAAAGGAAATTTGCGCAGAAACATGCATACGCACGGTTTTATAAATCTGAATTTTTTTTGGCGTACGCCATTTTCACCTTTTAGCCATACGTTCACTTTTAGTTTGATTTCCACGCAATCCTTTATAAATCTGACCCCTGGTCACCAACTCTCTCCTGGATTTCCTAAATTCTTCTCCACAACCAGACCGCCTCACAATTGTAAGACCAAACCTCACTCAGTATCTTCGCTCATTACCTGGACTAAACATTTCTTTCCTTCGCAGATCTTCCCAGTGATACATTGTAAATAACATATTCACTTAACTTCTATCCTGTGTTTTAGTCTTGTTTCCCATCTGCTGCTGTGTTTGTGACATTCTTAGTGTTTAGAATACATAGTCATGTTGAATTGGTTTGACTCAGAAGGTTAAACGGAGTATGTGTTGAAAATGACTCTCTTGCACACATCAGATCACATCAAATATGAAATCAACAACTTGTAAATTGACCAAGTTGTAGATATGTTTGTGTTGACCAAGCTGTGGCAACCAACTTGAACTGAGAAGTTACTTAAAAAAACATCTATAACTGATATTGCAAAGTCACCAAGTGTCTTTCTTTTCTTGCAAAGGAAAATAAGACATAAAAAACATCTCAGTGATACTTATGACTGTGATGTAAAACAATGCAGAAGCTGTTGACAACAATTACCTGAAATGTTCCTGAGCAGCTAACAAACCCCAAGTTTTGGCCTTTATTTAACCGTTCCTTGGAGTGTACTTCTAGACTCACACAATGAGGCATAATTGGCCTTTATGCAGACACACTACATATTCTCCAGACCCATTTTCATAGACCAACACAATGAAATGCAACAGCGAGTCTGAAAGAGCCATTAGCATGCTAACTGAAATGTTACTGCTTATTATGTAAAGAGGGTACACTGTCTTTACTAATTTGCACTGGCATGAGCATGCAGTTTCACTCTGCAGAGGAACTTTATTCCCAGGGAAGAAAAGCTTCTTATTAAAATCTAATTTTGTGCACTTTTCTCCAAAGAACAAGCATTTAATGAAACAGGACTGTGGGGTCTCTAATGAGCTCGGGGCTACAAGAGTAGATCTAATGCTCTGAGCTTTTATGGAACAAACTCATTCTGTTATTTTCTAAGCTGCCCCCAAACACTACCATCACACATCATAACTGCCCCCCCCCCCAACATCCCACCTTCCCTTTTGCTTTCTAATAGACAAAAACATGTTTTACTTTGGAAAACATTGGCAAAGCCACTAGCATTTAATATTGCTGAGAAATTTATTATTGCTGAGAAATAATGTAGTTATAGCTGTTTTAGTCAAACTTTGACAATATCATGCATGACCTTGTGGAGTATGCAATATCTTGCTTAGAGCACATGTGTCAAACTGAAGGCCAAGGAGCCAAATCTGGTCCACCATGGCATTTTATGTGACCCATGAGAGCTTCAAAGGTGTATTATTGCCTTTAAAATAAGGGCAAGCTGCTTTAAAGCCAGCAATGACCATAAACATCTCCCATAATGCATGCTGATTATTATTATTATCCATTCTTTTTATTTTACTTCTACTAAAGATAAACCATGTACATAAATATGAACAGTTCTTGAGTGAGTATTTTTTCACTGAATCGGGTTTTAACTAAATCACTGAAGTCCATCTTTGAAGGAAAATATTCATTTTTATCTGGAGTTTTAAAGTCAGCTGTTCGATTGTGTAGACTTGTTTCAATCTGTGTGTAGAATTTATTCTAGTAGGAGATGGTTTACCCCAGTATACAGTTTTAACTTTCCTTGCAATTAACAGGAGAATGAAATTTACACAGTATATCTCTGGTATTTATTAGTTATGTTGTAAAAATGGGGCATGTTGATTATTTTCCCTCAAAATGACACCATCCCATTACTAGATGGAGGTGCACAGGGTTAAAAAGTAGCCGATAGCTGGCAAAATCCACTTTGTAAACTCTCCATTTTAAAGCATTTTTACTGTCTATCCAGTTGTACTGGGAAGTGGGATTTTCCCACTTACAAGTTGTAAATTTAAACTGAAACGCCTCCTACAGTGGGAATTCCCAGTTGGGAAGTGGTAGAATTCAGAATTCAAGATGACAGCTACTCATCACAACTCAGCAGTGAGTAAAACTCTTACTTTTACTATTAATAGCATTTCTGTATTATTATTTCACATTTTGTCAATTGTACACGTAGTACTTTTCAGTGATTATGAGGACATGTTAAAATGCTGTTTCTATGCAGAAAATACCACGTAGAGCTTAGGTATTGTTTGTTAGAAGTGCTCAGTGCGGGCTTCATGTTTAGTCAAAGTTAATCACATCTGGCCCTTTGAGGGCCACCATAATGCTCGCATGGCCCTTGGTGAAAATCAGTTTGACACTCCTGATTTAGAGTAATGTCGAAAAAAACTAAAACAAGACCTTGTGTGCATGCTCAAAAAACACAGATGTTGAAATATAAAGGTATTTCTATTGTCATAGATCTGCAAATATCCTAAAATCCATTTTAACCATTTGCAAATAGCCGTATTACTAGAATTTGCTACAAACTGCTTATAAATGACCACATGGACACTCATCCTTTATACATGCAAGGGTGATGCTCTTTTAGAGGCTATAGTTCTGCTTTCACTAATTAAATCAAACCAAGACGACCAGCCTACTCATTTAGCCATGACAATAAATGTTCTAGGGTCAAGTCGTGGGAACAACCTGGTGTCTCTTGTGAGTGCAACACTCTGTGACGAAGCACACAGATGGGCGGGAGTGACTTAACCTGTATTTAACTTGTCGAAAGTCTACTTCTGTCTTGTTTCTCAGCGCAGGTTTGCAACAACAGCGTGGTTGTTCCCCATCTAAACGATTATTGTTTTATCATAACCAATAGAAAATGCTATCAGAGCCAACCTTAGAGAAATCCAGACAACACATCTTGTTTTAGTGAGTATAATTGGTAACACTTTGGATGCCATGGTTGGTGTTCTCCGGTGTAAGTTGTGAAAAAAATACAAGTTGACTTTCAGATCTGCAAGGATTGTTTTTTGTGACACCATCTGTTCTCTGTGGGAAGTTTTGATTGCCTTTGTTCAGCTTTAACATATCTCGTGTGTGTCTGCGCCATCCAGACAACATCCGTTTCCACTTGGGGACAAGCTAGTTGGAAATTTTCTTGCCATTAGGAAAACATCATTATGTCAAGCTGCAGAGCACTTTTTTTTTTTTTTTAATGGAATGAAGGGCACTGATTTGATTGGCTGCGACAGATGCCAGACACCGACTGCAGTGATGTATTTCTAATCAAACCCAGTTTGGAGCTCTGAGGAAGGTGCCAGCTGTGCCACAGGTGCCCGCTTCTGGATGTGCAGAAGTGGTCCCATCCCGTGATTCGCCGCACAGCTGGGCCCGCACTGCCCGCTGAGTCAACTTCCCATCGAAACCGACACGGCGAGAAAGGTAGTAAACAGAAAATGCAAGAGGTGGCCTCCGATCTGACTGAACTGTGCATCTTTAAATATGTCATTTTGTCTGATTCGGAGCAAAACATTGACACTGCATGGTTTCAGTCTGAGTGTGTTCAATATTTTTACCACAAAATCGACAAAAAATAACATTTTTACACATAAAAAAAAGGAAATAAAAAAATCTGGCGTTAGTTATGAAGATCCAGCAAATCCAGTGTACGAACGCAAAACAATTTATTGGAACTATAAAACAAGACAAAGGAAGCCTTTTGTGGTGCAAAAAAATAATAAGTACTTACTAGAATTGTTGCCCACATTTGAAACTGACGTATTCTTAGCAGTCTGTTTTGGTGAGCGTAGACTGAAGGACATGTTGGTGGAGTTGTCAGCCTTTTTTCCACACAGCAACGTGTTGATGCTTCCCATCACGTCGTCTTGGAAATCCAAGGAAGCAGCTGCCTTAAACACCATGGAGTTCTGCAGCCGGACCACCTACGTTTTATTAAGTTTAAAGAAAAATGTTAAAACAGTTTAGTATTTTTGTTTAACCATTTTAGGATAGGGACAATCAGCTGTATTTTTTAGCTTTTATAGATTAATAATTTCATAGATAATACGTTATTAATTATTTAATAATAAAGGAAATTACTGGCAGCTACAGACTCATAACCCTACAAACCCCTTAACCCCCATCTTCCATAAATAAATAAAATACTACACCATTCCAATGTGCCAAACAATCCAACACTTGTAGGACGTACAGGTGGACAATCACTGAATGAATTGAAGAATTTGGAGGTGGTGCATTAGTATCACAGCATGACGCTACCACCACCATGCTTAACAGTACAGTCATCCTGGTTTTAAAAGTCTCAACATGACCCCTCCAAATGTACTTCTTGTCATTGTGGCACCAAAATACCAATAAATAAATTGTGAAAAGCTCAACCCTAATGATCTGCTTTATATTAAGATTCCTCACAAGTGACGCTTTCACCAACCTCCTCAATTATTGGTAATGCACTGGTTGAGGCTGTCCTCATTAGTGCCATTGTGTCTGTTGCATTCAGGCCCAGAGCTGAAGGGAACTAAAGGGAGAGATTAAAAAAAAGTTAATTTAGACACAAACTACTTACAATAAAATGATTAAATAAATACATTTATCTGAAAACATTTTTAAAAGAATCTACTAAACATATTTTAGCCAAACTATAAAAACAAAAATACAGGCATTTTTTTTTAATAGGGGTCAAAGCAATGTGAGCAGGTTGTGTACTGGTGTACTGACTTCAGCAATCATCAAAAGAGTTTTTATGAATTTTTGGAACTCTGCAGGAAAGACCAAAACGGTTCTTTTTAGCTTCTTGTCGACATTTGTGGAGCTGTCCAACATCTTCTTGTTGAAACTCGAGGATATTTGCTTTCACCATCAAAGAACAGAAGATCATTTGAAATTTTAACAAATGTTCAAATGTCTACTTTTTTTTTTTTAACCAAAATTCTGTCAGAAAATCCGAACACAAAGTTGTGAAAACAATATCTAAATCAACCTCGGTGCCTCAGTCACAGACGCTGACTTTCCCCACTTGTCTCTTTTTTTTTTTTTCTTTATGCTGTTGTTGTTATCACAATCACTCAGCAATGTCAAGCCTTAAGTGTGAAGTCTTGATGTTCTTTTCCATCTATCTGCTTGAGGCGCTGAAGAGCTTTTCCTCCATATCTTGTCTGGACTTTCCTCGCTTTTTTTCCCTGCGTCTGAAAACGCCTGTGGGCTTAAATTGTTCAAAAGCTCTCTCTCTCTTTCTCTCTCTCCAACAAACTTCCTGCCTTATCACTTATTTATTGGATTTGCTGTCCCATATATTTTTGCTCAAAGATAAAGTCAAAGAAAAGTGCAGGCTTCCATCATCCTCAAGGGAAGAGAGATATTTAAGGGAATTCAGGAAAACATTGGATTTAATAAATAATTCCTGCCTCATTGCATACATGCATTACTGTGAAATCAGTGGGAGACAAAAAGGTGAACATGACAGGGACAGAAATGAAAAGCTCAAACTTTTTTTTCTGTTCAAAAATAATAAAAAAAAATGATTTAATATGTGAAAGCATCAAGACGGTTACAGTAATACCACATAATTGGTGTTGAGATACTGCTGGCAGGTTTTTGCCTTGAAGTTTTCATCAACAAGATTTAACGTATGTCTCTGACGCACACAGACCAGACAAGCATCACGGTGAGCTTCTGAATGACCCCAAGTGGCAGCCAGAGAATATCATTCTCTTTGTACCATTTCAAGGGGTTGGATCTATGACGGCAGAAGTGCTCTGGATAGTTTTAAAAACATACAAAATAAAGGCCTAAACAACTAAGGATTGCATCTCTGCTGTTCTGTTGGCGTCATCGCACCAGGATCTTCAACTCTCACTGGAGAAGTTCACAGCCAAGTATGAAGCGTCTGGGATGAGGATCAGCACCTTCAAATCTAAGTTCATGGTCCTCAGTTGGAAAAGGGTGGATTGCTCTCTCCGAGTTGAGGGTGAAGTTCTGTCTCAAGTTGAGGAGTTCAAGTATCTTGGGGTCTTATTCACGAGTGAGGGAAGAATGGAGCATGAGATTGATAGATGGATCAGTGCAGCTTCCGCAGTTTTGCGGACTCTGTACCATTCTGTTGTGGTGAAGAGGGAGCTGAGCTGTAAAGCAAAGCTCTCTGTTTATCGATCAGTCTACGTTCCTACCCTCACCTATTGTCACAAACTTTGGGTAGTGACCGAAAGAACAGGATCACAGATACAAGCGGTCAAAATGAGTTTTCTCCACAGGGTGTCTGGGCTCTTCCTTAAAGATAGGGTAAAAAGTTCAGTTATCCGGGAGAGACTCAGAGTAGAGCCCCTACTCCTCCACATCGAGAGGAGCCAGTTGAGGTGGTATGGGCATCCCTAGGGAAGTGCTTCAGGCTTGTCCAACTAGGAGGAGACGGCAAAGAAGACCCAGGACACGCTGGAGAGACTATGTCTCTCGGCTGGCCTGGGAACACCTTGGAGTCCTCCTAGAAGAGCTGGAAGAGGTAGTTGGGTAAAGAGAGGTCTGGGCTTCCCTGCACAAGCTGCTGCCCCCACGACCCGACTTTGGATAAAGAGGAAGATAATGGGTGGATGGATTGATACTCAGTCGTACATGTATTTATCAGTATTTATAAGATAAAGTGTCAAAGTGCTGTTTCTTTGCAGCAAATATCAAAAAGAGTTCAGTTATTGCTTGTTATGGGTGCTCAGCTGTAGCAATGAGACTAGGAATGTGACATTTTGTGTTTAGTTGAAGTTAACTACAACTGGCCCTTTGAGGGCCACCACAATGCTCATGTGGGCAAAGTTCATACGCATAGAAGTGCAGAACCTGGACAGTCTATGAGGAGCACATTTACCACCAGACCCATTAACGAGAGCCAAATATACCAGAAGTAACTTAATTGGACGTATAAAACTACTTTGCTTTCAAACTATCAATAAGTCACACAAGGGGCCACGCATCACAGCCCTCTGAATCATGAGGTTGCCTAAAGATTCCCACTCCTAAATGAAATGAGACGGCATGGACATGGATATGACTGAATCAAACAGTGTAACTGGACATGGATCGGACCACCTCTGTATTCACTTCTGGAGGATCCTTGCAGAAGATGAGAAACGTGCCTCCAGCC
>JARVGW010000001.1:8826991-8849591 GCA_031762495.1 Anablepsoides rubrolineatus | reverse complement strand
TTCAAACATTTTGTATATATTTTGTGTTTTTTGAGTAATTAAAAAAACTGAGTTTGTTTACAAAGCTATCTACAGCAGGTAAAATATTCTTGCAAGTGAGTGATCTATGTTCTATCAATCTAATCAGTAAGGACCAAACTTTGCAAGACTTTTGCAAAAAAAAAATATTTATATATATATTAAAAGTTCTGATGCAAAGTTACTTTGAGTTGTATCGAACCCTAATGAGGAGAGTTGTGAGACCTGATGGTTTTGGTGCAGACGGCAGCAGAAAAAGGTCTTACCCCAGAAAACACTTTCCTCCCATCCAGGTTCTGCAGGAAGACTTGCTGGGCGTTAATCAGCTGCTGTTGAGTGAGGGAGCAGCTGACATTCTGAAAAGCCTCCCTCTCCGTTTGGCTGCTAAATTGGACATACTTGTCCAGGTTTGTCCCCTCACACAGGATGCTCCTCATGTTGTCTGGCCTCGGCATGCCCATCATCTGGAAATAAAAATAATAAACTAATGTTAGTTAAAGTTGACAAACAAGAGAACTTTGCATTTCACATGTTTCTTTGTAATAGATCAGGAGTTTCAGTGACAAGAAAGCTAATTATTTTGTAATTCCAAAAAAGAGGATGTAAACAATTGTGTTCATTTTAGTGGTGTCCGGATACCAGCATTTTTACAAGCATTCGTCCTCATTCAAAACGCCCCGATACCTGGAACAATACATTTTTTTGTTTTGGGAGTTTTTGTTAACATTTTACACAACCCCCCAGCTTTTTTTTATCAGGGTCATATTATGAACAATTACCAGTTTGTAAAATGTCAGCTCCATGTGGTACTTTTTACCATCTGCCTTCTCAACTTTTCATTTGTGCTTTGGATGTGCATGGCTTCTTTCTTTAATCAGATACTGGAAAACAATTTAGGGAGCAACTTGGGGGTTTATAGTCTTACATAACAAATAAAAAAGAGAAGAAAAGGGGTGGGGATTGAACCACTGCTGAAAAAAGAAAATAAAAAACTACTTTACTACTTGAACAATCCTCTAAATTGACAGAATGGCTGCTTATGAAAAAAAAAATAATAATATGCAGCACCAACATAATGCAGAAAAAAAGAAGAGCTGGGTGATAAAAGAATATATGGAAACAGACAATAACACACATCTACACAAAGATGGATGAACACTGATCATTTATCAAACCATGCAGTTGCAGAAAGAAAAGAGAGGATGCCTTGTTAACGATGCAGGCTGTTTATGGAAGCCCATTTATGCCACTGTAATTATCATAAAAAATATTTTCCATGTCATAATTATGACCTAGAACCTCATAAATACAACCTAACTGTCTCATACTTATGATCATATTTATTTCTTAGTCATTTAAAATTAGACCATAATTATGAGATAGCATCATAATGATGCATCTCATCCTTATGACTCAGCAGTTTCATAACTATGAGATTCTGCCATAGCTTCGCACTGATATTTTAGGAATATGTCTCAGTAAGTTCACAATTAAAAAGTAGCATCTGATAATTATGAGTTAGTATCATACATCCAATAACTTAGTAGCTCATAATTATTAATTAGCATGATAGTGTCTCACATGAATCTCATCCCTGAGATACTGTCATATTTCTTTTCATATATGATATAAATCTCATCATTTTAAGGTAAGATCTCTATATCACACATCAGTGTCTCTTAAATATGAGCTCATATTTTCATAATAATAAAAACACTAATCCATCATGACAGACCCGTAGATAAGGTATTTATTCTCTACAAATGTTCAAAATGCAATTGTTGCAAACATTTTAACTAGTACACTTTAGCAGTCTATTTCTCCACACTTTGTGACCCAATCCTCAGTTCGATGTAATGTAAAATCCCAGTCAACTTTATGCAACAAGTCTTAAATCGGAGATTTTATGATTGTGACTATATTATTGTGACTTTGACAACAATTTTTCCATATATAGTAGAAATGGACTTCCATAGTTTGGAAGTTGTTTTGTAGCTAAAGTTCTCAACACAACAGCACAAAAAGTTTGGTTTCTAAACAGATCTGTATGTATGTAATGGTGAGCGCAGCTAACAAAAATGTTAGGTTCACTAACCATTAAACATCTAAACAAGAAACTTAGTTGTGCTAACGCTAAACCACTAAAAATATTTTAAAAAATTAGAGAAAGCTAACACTAACCACTAAGATGTCTGGACTGACCCTAACCTGTTGTTTTCTATTGGTCTAATTTGAAGGTGGGTGGTATCGTCTGTGGCAAATCGGCCAATCTAAACCAGCCATAGCTCTGTCTAACGTGCGATATATCCAATGTACCCCTTTCAGAATAAAAGCATTTCTTTCATCGTGTTTGTATTTTTATAAATATCGTTAGATGTTAGTCAATCAACAAATAGCAAATATTGTCTCTACCGCATTTTATACGTAGTCAGTTTTTGTATTTGTTATTCAAATATTGTTGTCTTTAGCTGCTAAAGATGCTACATGCTACACACACTGTGCCTGACACACCCAGTGTTGCTTGTAAGAGGGAATTGTTTTTATTTAATTTGTAATAACACTTGTGGATTTGTTTAGTGGATTTAAAATGAGCAGAACCTAATTTAGCTGAAGCTAACTGGCCTGCTAACATTTACCAAATAAGCAAAACCAGATGTTACAAAATGTCCCATGTGGTTTAGCCCGCCTTTTTATTGTTTATTCCACCATTCGATTGTTTCTGTTTTAAACACGACAGGAAATCTTTTAACTAAAATACAATAAAAATCTAAATGTAATCACCTCTTTGTTTTTTAATCTGGAAACAAACAACTGAAAGACATGTTTAAAAAAAGCACTTGTTACTTCGACTGACACCCCTTTCATACCAAATTACCTTCTGTGAGCCGTTTCAAATTACATTTTTGTCAAGCAAATACCAAAGAGTGCCTGGAATATGAATACAGAGACAAGGAGTCCCAGCGGCTGCCCTGGGCCAGGACGTTTCAGTCTGAAATGTTCGAGCACAGCACTCCTGGTGCATTTTGAACAAACTGATAATATTTTAAATTCCTGTAGTCAAAGCAGAAGATGAAAAAGACAATTTGTTTTTCTTCGACATGTAGAGAAAGTATTGTACTTACTGGATTGAGCTGAAGCTGAGAATTCATGAGGCTTTGAACAACGGTTGGTGAAACTGATAAATTCCGAGTCAGATACGTGGTGAAAGTTTGGTTGTCCGTCAGAACGCTCCTCATGGTGACTGGTAAAAAGAAATGAAACGTTACTCATGTGGAAATCCTAAACACAAGTGGTTGGACTGTGTTTGGCAGCTTCTATCACACCAAAATTTGTCTCAATACCTGTAAAACTGACTGAGTTATACACATTTTACCTCAGAATATGTTTCTGTACTGTTTTGTGCACGTCACAGGCACTTTAGATCAGGTGACGCAGTGGCCATCTTGAATCGAGCCAACTGCAAAATTTAACCAACTGCAGATTCATCCAGTGATTCATGAAATATTTGGGTTACAAACACAAAAACACATCTGCCTTTGACTTTATTTTGGTGGGCGTTAGAAATAATAGCGCACCATGTCAGCGACTGCTCTCCCACCCTTACCGGAGCTCATGTAAAATGTAGCTAAGAGCAACTGTAAAATATTTAAATCATCCCTTTTGCATCGGTAATGTGAGAAAACTCAGCCGGTTATGTGTACGGCGAGCTTTTAAATGTTCTCTCTTGGCACGTTCTGGTGAAAACATCCGGAATTGATTGGAACACGCTGCCCTAACTCGATCAAACGGCTCCTGTTTCCTATACTGACGACTCATTATTGTGCTCCTCATCGTCTACACCGAGGGGACACATGCTCTGCACTCTCACGGTGAAATGACCACCTGAGTCTTTTTAATCAGAACACCAAAAAAAAAAAAAAAGGAAGGACAACACAATCACCTTTGCCATCTTTTGATAGCTACCCACCACCCCACCCCCACTCCTTAATGATCTTTTGTGCTCTCGCCTCAGACAGCAGCAAGTCTCCATTAATTACGTCCGGGCGTGGATCTTTGATGGATTTAATCTTGTATATTACAAACCAGCGACCCCCAGAAATGCAAATGGGCCCAGAAGCTGCTTGTTGAACAGCCACTCCCCTGCTCCCTCCCCCTCCCGGTTGCCTTTTTGCAAATTAGGTGCCGTGTGAAAATCTGAATATCATCAGACTAAATGAGCCTAATGCAAAGTAGCAACTTATCAAGACAAACGATCTGTCAGTCTGCACAGCAAATTGCATCATAAATAATCACACGCCACTGTTTTTGAGGAATGAAGGGGAATAACAAATCCTCCGGCTTGTCATCCACGCGAAGCGGGACACTTCCCCTGATCAAGAGCACTTGACAAAGGCATTGGCAGTGATTTCAGCTGCAGTGTAAATTTCACCATTAATTTCAACGCCATTTAGAAACTTGGTTTTATATCGCTTTTGTTGAATAAGGAAACTAAAAACTAGTTTTCCGTGGAGGAAGGCCTATTACTGCCTTTAATACCAAAGTTTGAAACAAATACCTTGCAAGATCTGCTATCATTCTGACTTCATGTTGGGATGATACTTAGCTACTACCACACCAAATTTTAGCTCAGAAGCTGTAAAAAAGACCGAGATATAGCTATATTTGGGGTTTGATGCAAATTATTACCTTTTAAAAAAGAATACATATTAAGCTGTGTCCAAAATCATGGACTGCATACTTCAATGGCAGATTACATCCCAGCGATGTGCCGAATGCTGTCCAAATTCAAAGGCTGGTCCAGCTGCGACCCAAAAACTCATCCTCCTTTTCCCTAAATTTTAGGGGCTGTTTTAGTGTATCCATTGCAGCCCATCCTATCCCAAGATACAATGCAGGCCCAACTGAGAGATTTTTTTTTTGAGTTTTGCTTGCAATGGTACATGAAGCAAGAGACAGAAGTACAGTTTTGGTGGTACAAAAGTTTAAAGTTTAAAGCAGTTGTCTTTTTAAGATTTTGACATTTGCATAGACACATTTTTTTTATATTCATCTTGTCAGAAATCCCTTACTTCTTTATATAATGCCTTTAAGCAAATTGTGTTTTTTTATTAGTATTAATAATATTATTATACATTTATATTTTGCTAATTTCACACGTTTAGCGTTAGTAGGCGAAAGGACACATGCCAAGGTAAGGGCAGGAATAAAGTTGAAGACTAAACAGTCCCAATTCACAGCCACTTTCTCCTGGTCTTCACGGTCCACAAAGGACCTGGCTCACCTAGACCGAGTAGTCTGTGTCTTTCGGACGGCACAGACCTGGAGTTTGGACACAGCTAGAGATGTACAACCAATGGCTACTTTCCAGAAATTTACCTAAAATCCATCAAGTGGTTCGTGAGAAACTTTGCTCCATCACAGACAAGCAAACACACATACATTACATGAACCCTCATTCTTTTATGGTGGTGGGCAATGATATTCCACCCTACCAGTGCCAGGGCTGGACAGGGACAGGACAGAAGACCATTGGTTTACATCGTTCATCAGCAGCCGGGCGTTACTCAGAACTGACTTGTTTACCAAACTGGTCTGCAGTTCGATCAAGATCCCCGCGATTCTGCAACATTTGAAAGACAGAGGAGATCAAATACTGTTGGTATAACTATAATCAGAATGTTTCATGTTTGTGTACAGCAGAACAGAGAACAGCTCAGTGCGCACATGGAGTTGTTGAAGTTATTGACTTGGCCTGGTGTCTCCCCCGGCGTCGGATAGTTCAAACAGGGATTTTCGATGTTGCACATCAAACCTTGAAGCCAGGGCAGCACCCCCGCTGATGGCATGGCTTTGTTTGGGTAGTGACCTAAAGGAGAGAACAGTTGTTTACTCTCACCTTTGAACTTTGAAGAGGGGGAAACAACAGAAACTAAACTAATGTTCAAAGATTTAGCTGAAATATGCTTAAAAGGCTGAAATTGAGTTGCTAAAACTAAAAGGCAGAACACTCGCTACCCCTTTTGCTTTAAGAAAAAAAAGCAAAAGACAGGCTAGAGATAGCAAAAAAACCTAAAAGCACATTGAAGCAAAGACTAGGCAAAGGCTAAATGTAGCAAAATTGTAGCTACACAATAAAAGTAGGAGCATGCTAAGGAAATTCAGCAAAAGTTAAGCTGAAAGCTAAGATTAAGTACAGCCTAGCTAAAAGCTGAACAGTAGAAAAATGATAGCTACAAGATAAAAATAGCAGAATGTAACCTAAACACAGCAAAATACTAGCAAACTTGTAGCTCGAAGCTTAAAATAATGAGCATACTAGTAAAAAACAGCAAAAAGAAAGCTGAATGCTAAAATTTGAGAAAGGCTAGTTAAAAGCTAAAGGCAGCAAAATGGTAGCTAGAAGAAAAAAAAATTGCATAATAATAGCAAAAAGCAGCCAAAACTATGCAGGAAGCTAATGCATGGAAATACTAGATTAGGTAAAAGCTAATGGGTAGCAACATGATCGCTTAAAGATTAAAGTAGCAGAATGCTACATAAACTCAGCAAAAGGCTATAGCTAAAAGTAGCAAAACTGCAGCTAGAAGCTTAAAGAGAAAAGCAGGAAATGTAAGCTGAAAGATGAAAGTAGGGAATAGCTTAAATGAAAGTAGCATAATAATACGACTATAGAGCCAGTAAGCAAAAGCAGATTTTAAAGATATTTTTTAAAAGGAGGTGAAGTAATCTCAGTGTATTCTATGTGGTAAATATTTGAAATGAAGCTATATTAAATATTAAATATATATTTATACAATCCAAAAGTCATAGCTCCTATCACCTGGATGAGCTGAACATTTTGACAAATGAACAGTTCTGGGATTCATGATTAAATTCAGCTAAATGTTGAATTTTTTTATGTTACATATTTTGCTAAATTTGGCACAAAACTCAGCATTACACCCTGCTTGTACTTACATTGACTTTTGTAAATGGGCTTGTTGGTTGACCTCACCAACACCAGGATGAAGAAGAGAAACAGAGGCCACAGCAGCTCGACAACCAGCCGCACCTGCAACAAAAACAACACGCATCTATTTTATTTTACCACTCAGCCTGTCAAATACATCTTCTCAGGTTTCTGTGGCTTGAATTATTTGCAGCACTTTCTGCTATTTGCATTGAATATTTAAGGCAAGCATAACTAGATAAATAGATTTTAAGGGAAAAGTCTGACTTTTTAGATAATATAGAATGATAATATAATCATTTGGGAGCCATCTTGAATCCGTTGGACATTAGAGACTTAATAAAATCTGTTGGTTAATGAGATATGTTGCTAATAAAATACACAAATGGATTTTTACCTGCCTTTCATGACGACACAAGCTGATACTAAATCACAAACGTTATTTTCAAATGATGTAAAATGGCTGTAATACATTTCAACACATTAAAGCAATAAATGTTTTTAATCTTTGACTCATTCTCTGCTAATGTTACACAGCTTAAATGCGTGTATTTTTTTTTTCCTTTTGAAATATAATTTCCTATTATTATTAGTAAAGAAAACCCCAGCCTGAGTGAGCAGTCTGTGCTGGTAAGTCCCTAAACTGAAGCTATCTCAGACTCTTTATCATCTCCTCGTCACACTCAATCCTCTCCTGGAATCAGAGTGTCAACCACTTCTTTACGTTAATACAACCACTTCTTGCCACCTGGCAGGCTGAGTCCCCAGTGGCACGTCAGCTTTTCATTTCAACACCAAGCAAAGGAAAAAGAAAAAAAAAAACACACAATGGATGGCCCTACAGTTTTCATGTTTCCTCCTTAAGACCAAGAAGGTTTAAAACTGATTTATGCAACTGGAGATTAAACAACAAAATGATTTAGTCTCGTTCTGGTATACTCACAAAACTATAGAGTGATGTATATTAAAAAAGATCTATTCTATTTGTGGTGGATTGAAGAGAAATAAGTTTAGTTCTTCACAACCTGAAGAGAACAGAAATGTGACTTTTGCAAACGATCATTATGTGGGCCAGACAAAATTTGCTATGTAGGTGTGGGCCAGTTATGGCAATGAGTGCACTGTTTTCAACATGGTCTAGCCAAGTTGTCCCTTAGCAAAAAGTACTAAATGCAAGTATCCATTAAGTATACTAATTTTAAACTTAAAATAAAAAAGTATACTTCCAGTTTACTTTTATTGTACTTATCTGAGATATACTTAATCAAGTTTATCTTACACTATACTTGGCTTGTACTGAAAGTATACTAAAAGTTTAAGTATACTTAGTTTATACTAATGTTTAAACTTTTGGTCAAGATAAACTTTAGTAGTACACTTTTCACACAGACTGGTTTATTTGTAGAATATTTCAAAATTAAACTAAAACTATACTTTGATCACTTTCAGTATACTTCTGAATAAACTTTCATAAACATTTTGTGGGCCAATTTAGTCCTAGAAGTATATTTGTTCAGTATAGATGGTAAATAAAAGTACACCTAGGGAAATAAACTTTTATATACTTCAGTATACTTAATGACATACTTTTTTTTTGGTAGGTTTATAGACTTAAAAATACATAACAGTATACTTAAAGTATACTTTTTATAAACTAAAATGTCCCAATTAAGTATAAACAAGTTTTAAATCAATATTTTTTCTAGTACACTACAAGTACATGGTGCCTACTAGTATACTTGATATACTTAAACTTATACTCAAGTATACTTATTAAAATGAACTTCAAGTATACTACTTTTTGCTAAGGGGTGTCGTTTGGTTTGTATGGCTCAAATCTCTCAATTCCACAACTGGCACAGATGTGGTTTGGTTTATGTGGTGCTGGCCCATGCACGGACCACCTCTGGCAAACCGGATCTGGGCCACCAAAGGGCCGTTATTCTTTGAGGTATCTGGGCCGAATGTTAGTGTTTACTACATTGTGTGGGCCAGAACTGGGCCAGACAGATTTTGCTATGTGGGTACAAATGGCCATGTGTCACTACGAATGGCCCCATCTATTATCTGACTAACAGTTCAAAACTGAATGACTCTTTAAAAGGAATTGATTCAAAAGATCTGACTCACTTCAAAGAGCCGTATATTGAATTTTTGGAAGGAAACAACAACTTTTAATTCTGGTTGAACAGAATTAACTGTACATGTATAAAAACAGACTTACCGGTCAGTAGAAATCAGCAATGAAAACTTCCTGCAGTGTTATTACTAACATGATTTGCATAATGTCATCTGTTGTTGTTATAGAACAAGATGATCTATGCTTTACATATGCAAAGAGTTCAGGAAGTCACTTTTGGACCCACACACAACCACTTTTATCCAGGCTTTTCCACATTATAACACACCACACCCACATTCTCATGCACACTAAAGCCTTGCCAATAATTTAGCTGACATGTCTTATTTCTATACTTTCTAGGCCCGTTCACTGACTGACATTTATTTCTGTAGCATAATCCTGATCCTTACCCTAAACCTCATCTAATCTCAATTCGCTTCTTAGACCTAAACCTAACCCCTATAGAGTTCCACCATATTAAGACCGGTCTTTGGTCCCCCCCAAAAAAACTACTGGCTCCAACAAGTTAGGTGTTTAACAAGAGACGGTCCTACAAAGGTAACAAAAACCCTAGAACACACACTCAGTTACACCTCCGTCAACATCCCTGCTGCAGTGGCCTGCTTAGAGGATTCAGGAGCGAAGCTGCCTCCCTAATCCTGCTACAGGTTCATGTTCAGGTCTTGATGGCACCCGTCGGTGCCAAGCAGTAAGACGACATCTGTTCTCGTCCTCAGAATTAAAACCGAGGGGCAGACGGAGGTGAAGGAATGTGCTGATCGCCTGAATCCCAATGAAAGCGAACGATAAGTGCTGCAGATCATTCGCCAACAAGAAAAACGAGAGCTGAAAATCACAAACAAACAAAATCTTCATGTGTCCTACGTTTAAGGCAGCCGAGTACGTGTTAGGGATGACTCTCAGCTACGACCACGTGAATGTTTAGCTCAGTCTCTGTAAAACTACCTAATTGAAGCCGCTTTTTTCTTCTCAGCACCTGCGTCTCCCCAGACATTTAGCGTCAGAACCCACAGAGTATTTGTGAATAGATAATCTCCTCCTAAAAAATGATGTGAAATCCCGAACCATAAAATCGCTTTCATGCCCTGTTATAAAACCTTAAAATGCTTGGCAAGGCATTCATATAATTGGTCATTAACCTCCGCGAGCCCTCTGGAAGCACCATTGTCCTGCTAACTCCCACTGGTTTGGCCCAATAACAATATTTCATTTTGACATTGGCTAAAAGCTTCGCATTCCATACGACACAACTCCACCCTCTGCTCATGTATTCATGGCAAAAAAAAAAAGTAAAAAAAGTTAAATATTTCATCCTGGTACGGAAGAATCACATTGTGTTATTTCTGCTAAAAAAAAATAAAAATAAAAAAAGAACAAAGGTTCCCCAGGTACAAAACTGCAGACAACTCTGCCTTGAGTTATTCTGTACGAGTTAAACTTTGATGATTTTTTTTTCTTTTCTTTTCTGTTTTTATTACATGTGAGATGTATCTTATTGTGCTCAGACAACAGAAACTCTGCGGCGCCTCAGCCTCCTAACAAAACAAGTGGGTGGATGTGACTCCCCATCTCGCCTGAGAGGGAATAAATCAAAGACGCTGCGGCTCCCTGTAACAACGACACCACCCTCAAAAGTGATTCATAAGGCCGACTAGATTCCTTGACTACTTATTAGGTTTGTCGAAGGGCTGCTGTAGCACTTTATTATCTTTATAACACAAGAATAGTGAAGGGAAAGAAGAATAAATAAAATCCCAGACACCCGTATAGAGCCGGACAGAAAGACAGGTGTGTGGTATTTCCTCTTAAAGGATTCTTCTGATGTGGTGTTCTGTGGAATAAATAACATCTTACCTGTTATAGATGGTCCTGTCGGGTTTTTCAGTGTTTAGTTTTCTGTTACTTTCTGTACTGTAATTTGTGTTGTTTTTTTCTCCGATGATGCATACATATCAACCCCTCTGGACATTTACCTGTATAATGAGCCTCAAAAATCCATAATTTTTGCACTGTTGGCAGCGGAGATGACAACGTCTGCAGCAAAGCAGCAGGAAAGGAGAACGGGGAAAGTGGAGAGCTTATTTCTAACGGCAGACCAGGTTAGACGATGATTATTTTGGGTTTATTTCAGGGTCTGACATGTTAAATAAATTTGAAACCGAAGTTTAAAAAAAAAATCTGTAAAACTTAAAAAAAAACATGAGATTGCTCTATACGTGCGCATACCTGCAAAATGATGGAAAATCCATTTAAATTACGGACAATCCGTACAATGATGATGATGATGCTACCATGCCAAACTTTAGCTCAATGTCCATAAAATCATCTGCGCCTCAACCATTTTTGTGTTTTGTTTTTTTATTGTTAGGGACAGTTGTTTGTGGTGGACTAAAAAAAACATCAAAAATGGCTGCCACTTAGCTGAGTCACCAACAATTATCAACGTATTGACTTTAAAGAAAAACATCAGAACAAGTATGTCTAAAGTTAGTTTAAAAGTAAAGAATAAACCTACGATTGTTAGGCTTTTTTAATTGTCAGGTAATATTTCTGTGAACCTTTTTTTTTTTTTTTTTTTTACTTTTTTCTGATGTCTAAGAAGAAAGTAAAAAAGGGCCATTCAAACAGAGTCTTTAGAAGAAGGAAGACCGAACGCTGGCTTCGTTCGAAGAAAAATACAGGCAGCGTGACATAACGTGGAGAGGCAATAGATCATCAAAAAATTGAAGGTGACACTCAGAATTGGCTGGCATTAAGCTAAGATTGTTCTTGTTCTCCAGAGGAGGAGGGGAGTTAAAGACAGCTTACTTCTATAGGAGACAATTTTATTAGTAATCCCCCCCACCCCCTCCTTAAACCACCCATTACCTTTCTGTGCCATGAATAACTTCGCTAAAAACCCAACTCTGGGACCACATCCTCATTTTCTCTTCATCGCTGACCAATTTTGGCAGAAACACTTTGATTTGTAGAGAGAGAGAGAGAGAGAGAAAGCCTGAGTATACCTTTTGTCTCTTCCGGAGAGTGAAGTTCTTCCACAGGAGCAGTGAGAACTGCGTCAGGAGACCCATTACGGTTTATCCTGGCAATATCCAGCCAAAAGCGTCGCTATGGCAACCGGCCCACTTAATAAACCCTGGAGGGAATAAAAGGCAGAGTTTGGTTTTAATACAGAGGAGCAATGCATCTTGAGGGAGAATGCCACTAATCATTCATTTCCCCAGGCCTGGGGGCCGTGTGTGTGTGTGTGTGGGGGGGTTGTAGCACCTGTTCGAAGAATTATTATCACCTAACGCCCAGGACGGGCCAGAACTCAAGCCTGTGGAGATCACACATTGTGGCTCTGCAGTGGCGGATTGCCTTTATAAGATGCTGTTTTTCCTTTCAAACATAATGCATCAACTACGGCTTCACCTCCTCGTTTACTAGAACTTACGCTCAATAATCAGTTTGTAAAGATTTTCGAATAGAAGTGCACCAATCGTCCTTGACCAGACCATCAAATACTCAAAAAGGAGATTTACTTTGTTTTGCTGTATTTTGGTCAGTAAATTGCACGGTAGTTATTCTGCTTTTTAAACTTATTTTTTGAGTGCATTCGTTTGTCCGTCTGAGTCAACCCTATTTAAGATGGTCGCCATAGCAAACCAACCTTAGTGCAAAAATAACTACAACTCTGTCAATTTGATTGCTTCTGAGCTCAAATTTGATGTAGCAGTGGCCACATATATACTTGCACATATTGACCCTGATATGTTATTTCTCTATTCTGGTCAATTTTGCTGTTTGATACATGAAAGCATCTAATTACTTTAAAAATTGTCTAATATTTTTCAAGATTTCTGATTTGAAATGATCAAACAAGAAGTTTAGTAAATTAGCTCTCAATGCTAATATTATTAGCTCTAGATCAACATATATATGTATTATTACTGGTATGTGGTGTTAGCTCCCAAGCAAATATATGGTTAAAAAAAATGCCGTTAGGGAGCTAATACTATTAGCTTGGGACATAACACCCTATATATTAATAATATAAATGGCATTAGCTACCAATCTAAAAATTTTAGCTTGGTAGCTAACCAACCTATATATTAGCATATAGACCTATATACATATATGGCGTTAGCTAATGTATTAGCCCGGGAACTAATGTGGAAGGTAACAGGTTAAGTTGACCTCCTTCCATGAAGCAGCGCTGTTGTCATCATTCTTAGTTGCAGGCTGAGTCATTTCTCCTGTCTATCAACACGCTCCGGTTTCATTTGAAAGGTACAATTTTGTTCAAAATTAACGTCCAAGATGGGTAGAGCTCGCACCGGAGCCCCAGTAAACATCACAATCAGAATACTTTAATGCAATAGGAAATTGCAAATATTACAGCTGCAGCCGTTCAAGTAAGCATTAGAGTTGAAATATAAAGGAAGAAATATAGCACACAAGGAAAACATAAGTATAAAAACTCTGGAGAACCAGATGAACACAGAGAACAATGAGTATTCTTTAGCGTCTATACAGTTAAAAAAGAAATAATAACAGTGTAAATAGAAATAACAGTGATATACTCTGAAGCTAAAAGCAGTATGACTGATGCCCATCAGATATCATTAAATGATATAAGAATAGGTGATGATAGTGATATTGCACGTTAGATTAAGGTGTTGTAGATAAATAAATTTCACAGGTGTATTAAAGTGACAGATAACTTATGATTTCACGGGTTTCGGGTGGAGTTATATAGTTTGATGGCCACTGGTAGGAAGGACCTCCTGTGGCACTCAGTGGTGCATTTAGGTGCAATGAGTCTTGCACTGAATGTGCTTCTGTGACTCCTAACAGTGTCGTAGAGAGGGTGAAAACTGTTGTCCATGATTCCCCTGCAGCTTTGCCAGCATCCTCCTCTCTGACACTGCAGTCAGAGAGTCCAGCTCTACTCCCACAACATCTCCTGCTTTTCGGATCAGCTTGTTGAGTCTGTTGGCGTCTGCCCCCCTCAGTCTGCTGCCACAGCATAGAGGATGGCACTTGCCATCACAGACTCATAGAAGATCCTGAGCATCATCCGAGAGATGTTGAAGGACCTCAGACGTCTCAGAAAGTAGAGACGACTTTGACCTTTTCTGTAGACATCATGTGTGTGTCATTATTTACACAGAACTCTTTGTGGTGGAAATAACATGGCGACATTCATGTGGCAATATATTTTTTTAATTTTTTATTAACTAAACCACCTACATTGCTTTTACAATCTCATTTTTATAGTTGATGTCAATTTTTATCAAATGTTTAATGGTACAACTAGTCGGGATTCCCGTTAACATAAAGATGATCTTGTTAAATCTCTGGCAGGTGATACACATTATTCCAAGAAATTCAAGGCCTTTAGTTCCTTCACTGCTGTTGTCTCATCCATATAGTGTGTCTGACATTTAGCAGAGCCTGGAGAGGAACAAAACCCCTTTTCCCCTCCTTCAGAGTACTTTTACTTGTTGTGTTTATTACCTCTTTGAGTCTTCAGTCCATGCACGGCTTACTCCTTCTTTTAAAAGGAGTAAGTCATGGAGTTGTACAAGGCAGAAAACGGGCCGGGTCATTAAACCGAGCCTCAGTACATGCATGAACACTCGACTCCATCAAACTCCTGTATAATTGAGTATGTGCAACATTCGCCTTTGCACAGCTTTCAAGCCTCATCTTTTTTTTGAAACGCGCACGGCGCAGGAAGGAAGGAAACAGCTCCGCACCACCTCCACTCTGAAATCACGTCAAGCATGAAGGGTAAACAACATCTCCAAGAATTTTCTCGAGCCACGTGTCAAAAAATGTGTGCGTGCATGTGTCAGTTGCACTGATAGCTGCAAAAGGAGATTTGTCTCCGACTTATGATGCGCGCGTGGGTGAAAAGCTGAGGGAAAAGCCCGACTGAAGGACTTTTTATTCCTCCATTTCCCCCGAATTGTACATTTAAAAAGACAGATAAGTAACAAGGAAGCGTACTGTTTTACTTTTGATTTGTAGTTACTGCACTAGAAGGGACAATGAAGAAATTTCTGGAGAACACAAATAGCATATTGTGAATATGAAGTGATGTTTGTGCCTTAAACATGTTCACACCCCTTAGAATTTTACAACATTTTGTCACGTTACAACCACAAAAATTATTTTGTGTGATAGACTGGGACAAAGTGTATAGCTGTGATATTTAAAGGGATCTCTGATTAGACATTAATTAATAAACATTTACCTCAACTATAAAAATAAGACATTGATGTATTAGTTGCACCACAAAGCATTCTGGGTAAATGATTACTTTTACAAGGTGCTCTGGTAAAAGGTCTATCAAGCTTGAACATCTGAGGATCAGCACGTTTTTTACTTTTTAATTTTTTCAGCCCTTTTAGCTACCGAGCTAATATATATATGGTGATATGTGGCGTTAGCTCCTGAGCTAATATTAGCCCAGGAGCTAGTGACACTCACACCAAATTTATATTAGTAATGCAAACAGTATAGCGATATCTCCAGAGCTAATTTACTAAACATCACATTAGATCATTTCAACCCATAGAATTGTACAGAAGGTAGAAACTAATGCATTTATTTTCCACATAATAGCTTTTTATTCATCATCATCATCATCATCCCAAAAATGCATTGGGTCAGAAACAAGTCACGAGCTTTGGTGAACAGTTTTTAAAGTAGTTGGATGTTTTTACGCATTACAAACCAAAAAAAGTAGTAGAATAGTGAAACAACATAGTAAGGTCAACATGTGCAAATAGTGTAAAATACCTGTGTTTGTTATGAGTGTTTGACAAGGGCCTGATTACAAAAGCAGCCCTACATTTTTCAGATTGTATTAGTAAAAAAGTGAAAGTGGTTTATAATTTTATTTCCACATCATATTTACGTGCAACTTTGTTTTGGTCTATCCCAGTAAAATACGCAGTTGGTGGGTGGCAACGTCACAGTGAGAAAAGGTAAAAAAGCTCAAAGAGGTATGAATACTTCACTGTACAACTCAAAACACAGATTTGTTCTTTTAGCCTCTGTTGGAATCAGAAGACTTCAACATCAGCCTTTCACTGTATCATTAGTTCCAAAGAAAGCTCAGCGAAAACAAAGGAAGAGAAGTACAGATTGTGGTGCCATTAAAGGGAAGAAGAAGAAGAAAAAAATGAAAGCCAACTACAGAGAGAACATAAGTGGTGATGCATGCCTGGCATTTGGGGGACTGAGGATGGTGAAGTGGATTATTTCAGCCTCTAGGATAATCGAAAGAGAAAACAGATATTTGTCATACAGCATGAGAGCAGAGGACAGCAGAGAATGACAGCAAACATCACTTACAAGATGGGTTGCTATCGCCCTCTGAAGGGTATAATGGTCCCTGGGCTGCTTTGTTCAATTCATCTTTTTTTTTTGTCTGGCTCTATCTCTATCTTAAACTCCTTTCAACCCCACTGCAACAGGAAAACTGCCCACTGAACAAGGTCAGTCAAACGAGGTATTTATGTTAAAAATATCTGCTTCGTGTGCCACAACTGGATGAATTCCAAACATTTCTTTCATATATGAGTTATGTTTAAGCTGGGATTTAGAAAATTTATAGTTCAACTACAGAATTTGTATTTCCTGCGAAAATGCAGTGTGAATTAAAGTCAGGCTGAAAAGTAAGTTAAATTTGACCAGTGGCCTATAAAAATCCAAAAACAAGTGTAAAATAAAAATAAAGAAATCCAAAAATTGATAGAAAAAATGGAAAAATACCTTAGCCATAACTGAATACTGCATACACTTAGCTACAATTTACAGAAAAAGCAAAACAGTAGTTTAATAACCAAAAAAATGCATGCAACTAGCAGAGAGCAGCTGGAAGAAGCACCAAAAAGAGTAGAAACTAGCAGAAGAATAGCTGAGGTATCAAAAAAAAGAAGCTAAAATTGGCTAAAAAATTTGCTGAAATTAGCACAAAAAAGCAGAACCAGTAAAAAAACGATAAAAAGTGCAGTAAAAGTTTAGAAGGGTTTTAAGTATGCTGAAGACAGCTCAATTAATTTAAAAAAAAGAAAAAAAGTGGCAGGTAAAGCCAATTAGCTAAAAAAAAAAAAAAAGAACGATACGTTGCTGCAAGTCAGAGCCATAGTGTCCAGAAGGAGCTGATCTGCAAATTGCTGAAATAGCACAAAAACTGCAGAAAGACATGCAGAAGAAATAAAGAAACAAAGTTAAAGAGAACTATAACACAATAAGCAGTCATAATATTTAATAAAAAAGTGCTACCTGATTTTTTTCCATATCTTAAATCCAAACAATAAAAGACACCTCTTGCATCCTGTCTTAATGCTAAGACTTGCAGTTAACTACATTTGTTACTTTTCAGCTCATCCCATTACATTAAGCCTTACCATCTGCAGCTACAGTACAAGCCCACTCTTTTCTGTTGCTTTCCTAATAAAAAGAATGCTGACTTTCCTCTGGTAACCCATCAACAGCCACGTCCTTCAGCTCTCTGGCGCTGTGGGCCACATGAACCTCGGCGTTTCTACAACATAATCACCGGCCTGTGGCAGTCGAGAGAATCTCCTTTGTATCCTCGCTCTGCCTTTACTGCAGTACTGCACCTTAAGCTATAAGCCCCCCTGCTCTCCCTCAGGCAAGTCTCCTGCCTCTGCCTGCACCAGCTCTGCCAAGCTGTCAGGGAAAAAAAAAAAAAAGAGTTTATTGACCCCAAGATGCGACCTAATTTTCCTTTGGAGTCTCAAACTGAATTTTCAGCAATAAAAAAGGTTATGATACAGTACTTGGTGTTTTTTTACACGGAGCAGATTTGAAAAGTCTGCATAAGACTCGGGCTGGGAAATTCTGATGGTATGATATCCCTGAGCAATAATATCATGGGTTCATGGTATTAAAACCAAAGTGTGTTACCTATACTGCCTCAATAGTATCACATATGCCTAATTAGCTAGTATTTTGTTGATTTAAGAGTACAAAAACTACTAAAATATTTTCGGCACAGATATAAAAAGAGTGAGAACACAAGTGAACATGTTGACAGGTTCAGAACAGGTTTCACACTAATTTGTGATCTGCAGTTTTTTTCTTTTGACAATTGTATTTTGGAATAAAGCTGAATTGTATTGAGAAAAGAATTACAGTTTCAATTTACTATCAGCTAAAACACCACAACCTACAGGCTGTTTTATTTGTAGCTAAAATATTTAAGCCTATTGTACATATTCTCTGCTGGGCTCTTTGTAAAGTCACTTTAAGAGGTCCTGATGAGTGAAGTTTTAGTAATCAGGTAGCTGAAGTACTATTAGCCTACATAACAAGCCTGCAGTACACTGTATATTTCACCTGCTAACACCTTTAGTTTGTTAATATGTAGAATATATGCTTCTGCACTGGGTCTATACTACATTGTATATTTTACATGCTAACATACTATTGGATCTTGGCAGCAGGTGGTTTATTAGCTTCTAAAGTAACCAATATTGCAACATTTAACATGCTAGCTTGTACTGTTTGTTAGCAGGTGGGAATTTAGGTTCTCTAGTAAATCTACAGTACAGTATATGTTACCTGCTAACAGGCTAACTCTTCAAGCTTTTTAGCAGGCCAGGTGCATTATAAGCTTCTTAAGTGACCCTGCAGTCAGTTGTATGTCAGCTGCTAACATGTAGCTTGGTCCGTTTGATTTTTGCAGGCATAATTGGTCAGATTGACCGCCATACATGTGGAAATCAATATTCAATTAATAAATCAATAGTTATAACTAATGAGCTAGTGGCAGGAAATTTGAAGTCAATAAATTATGTTTACATGTTCACAATCATTTTTATTTGAGTCATTGTTCTGCTTTAAACTGCATAGACAGTCAATAAAACACATTATTTTACTATTATCATTACTACTTCTTTTAAGATGCCCAACAAGACAAGTCAATCCAACCAATCACTGTTAGGGCAAACTCTGCACACACACCAAATCTGCCAATCATGATTAGGGTCAACTACAATGACTACAACTACTATGAGTAGGGCTAACTCAACATCTCCATGCTAACTCTTGTAGCTTATAGTAAATGTTTATTTCGAAACAGCGTTACCTCAAAAAAGGTGAGGAGTTTTGTTTCAGTGGACAAGTTTTAACTACCTGTCACCGCTAGACAAAATCTTCATCCAATCAAAATAATGTAAACAAATAATTATTTCAATAATAATAAGCATGTCTGAATAACAACTCAAAGCAACAGGTAGAAGCGTTTCCCTGCTTAGGAGAGGGGAGATCAATAAAGTTTGTTTGTATGTGGTGTCTGCAAACAGGTTATTTAAACCAAAACAATAGTGAAATGGGAAAATATATACTTCTACTTTCAGCTTTCAGTGCACTAAGCGTATTTTGGAACAATAAATTCAATTCTGCGAAATTGTTTCACCACTTTACCTTTCTCTAACAGTACAATGATCCGAGTGCCAAAATTATTTTATTGTTCCAAATCCCATTCAGAACCCTGCATTGTTCTCTTTAGCAAATGAGCATGTGCGGAATAAAAACTGTGTTAGAGATGATGGGGAAAAAAAGGCCCCGTTCCACACATACTCATTTACTCAATAGACTGACAAAAAGGCATGCAGCCATAATTACTTATTTGGGTTGAGAATTATGCAGTGTTTGGGAGGACAATGTGGCAAAATTATGCTGCTGCACCCTGGTGTTAGTGAGCCTGACAAGTGTTAGGCTGGTGTTAGGTTTGAAAACAACAAATTACCCAAAGTGGTAGATTTTTTGATATTTTTTTTACTCTCCAAGGAATAAGTAATTATATAAAGCAAAAAAATCTAAATAAATTCCTATGAAGAAGTGGCACCTCTAGATTTTTTTTTGAAAAGGGATGGAAATCACCTAGTATACACAGGTCTACTTTAGTTTTTTTATTATTGTTATTAATTACAGTTGTTACGTTTTGAGAAAAGCGCTGTCAACCTAACTACTAGTAGTTTGTGGTAAATCCGTAATTTTGCGGAAACCGGAAATACAGTAAATACTGTACGGTAAGGAACATTTTCAAACTAAATTATTAAAAACTATATAATTAACTAAGTTTGTATCATAAATACCAACATCAATTCAGTTCCATATAAAAAATGCAGTACAGCACAGCACTGTGTGGCATGCCCTGTACCATCATTCTGCCCAAAGCAGAAAAAAATACTTTTTTTAAATTATTTTGAACAAGGTAGCTCTACTTACTTATAGACCCACAGCCCCTCTGACGGGGTCAAATCAAATATACAGCATGATCTAATCCATGTCATCTGATTATTTGTTTACAAATAAATGGCAAAGAATCAATGACTTCCAGAGGCCACACTTAAAAAAAGCATACAACTAAGTCAATACTATATTTTGAAAAAGTCTCATCAAGCTCATAGAAGCTCATGAGGTGTTTGTCAACATTAAATCAGTGGTTCCCACCTTGGTCATCAAGGACTCCTGTCTGTTTTAGATCTTTCCTTGATTTGACACACCTGGTTTGAACAAGTGATTAACAATCTTCTGAAGAATCTAAAGAACTGCTGAACAGCAGGAAAACAAGTAAAACACAAAAGATGGGGTCCTTGAGGACCAGGGTTGGGAACCTATAATCTACACTACTGTAATATTTGAAATTAAATAAAAATAACAAATAAGATTTTCTTTCAACTTTTATATGGTTTTTAAACATGGAATTGACAAACATTTCACTTGAAATGTAAACTGTAACATATTCAAATGATTATCCAATCCAGTATCAATACTGGTATTGGTTCTGGATATTGGGGCATTTTGAATTACAAAGTACAAGTACTTGTAAAAAGGCTGGTAACAGGAGAATACTACTGTAAAATTCTGGGGGTTTTTTGCTCAAGTTTATAATACTGTCAGTCTCGTGACTAGTAAAAAACCTTTTTTATGAGTTGTGGTTAACTTGTACTGTAAATTCAGTTTATCAAGTTTTAGACACAAAATATATTAAATAGTAAAAACAAACATTTCTAATCTCTGACTAACTGATCTGTGGAGCTAAGCTGTCAATCATGGCCTCTAATCACTGCTTGATGAAAAAGGATGAGAAGAAAAGTGAAAGGTTGAGTGTTAGCGCTTCACCATTACCACCTGTCATTCAGGACCCAACTTATTGCATGTACGTAATGCAGTGCAAAGGTGTGTTATGTAGCACTGCTTTCAGTTAAAGCAGTAAAAGCTCAAGGTCAATGATTAGCGTGGGAGAAAAAAAAAGGTACTCGACAGGAGCTAAAGTTCACAATGATTTCTGAATGGCAAACAAACTGTTCAAATATGAGGCCTGTTTAAAATGTCATTATTTCCCTGAAATAGGACGATTAAACTCGTCAAATCTGGTGTTTCTTTTTCTTTTTGTGGTTCTCTTTTTATTAAAACACCAGCCCAAAAATCATTTATTAAATGGTCTTAAAAGACATTAAGCTGTTTTCATTCCAGTCCGATTGATTCACTCCAGTCCAAACAAAAACAGACATGCGAACAGCTACCCAGAGTCTGAACTTGCCTCAGGAGCAAACAGAACAAGAACACAAACAACAACAACCAACTAAAAGGCAGCTTCACAGGAGGGTCTGCTGCAAAACATGCGTGTCCTGTTAGAGCAAACAAACTGTCAGAAGCAACCCACCTCCAATTTGTGTGGTCTTCACCCGTCAGCACATCTTTCAGAGCCTGTTCCGAGGGTCTGGAGCCCTGCTGAACCTGCTGGCCTTGATGACTCCAGGAAATGCTTCACTCCCTGGCTTACAGCCTTCTCTGTCATCTTTTACCCAGAGTCATAAAGTATGCAAATGACCTCGGCTGAGGCGGCTGTGGTGACTGTAACCACAGTAATACCCTAGAGCAAAGCGGTGTGCTTTACACATATACACCTGCACATACGTCTCCCTAAAGCTCAACTCAACAAAACAGATCATTGCTGAACCTGATGAAGCAGAGGAAACAAGAGCTCTGACCCCCATGACACTAGCAGAGAAAGATTATCTCTTTGTAAACTGTGGGTCTTTTTTCCAGTGTTCTCCAGTATCCATGTTCCCCAGTACTTAGGTTGTTCTGTACCCGTGTTACCTGGTACATGTGTTACCCAGTACCTATGTTTTCTGGCGCATATGTTCTCCAGTATGTATGTTCCTCTATACCTATATTGTCATGGTACCTATATTCCCTAGTACATAGGTTTTCCAGTATCTGTTATCCAGTACCTTTGTTCCTCTGTACCTATGTCCCCCAGTAACTAGGTTCCCCAATAATTAGGTTGTCCTGGTACCCGTGTTACCCAGTACCTATGTTTTCTGGATCATATGTTCTCCAGTATCCATGTTCCCCAGTACTTGGGTTGTCCTGTACCTGTGTTACCTGGTACATGTGTTACCCAGTACCTATGTTTTCTGGATCATAATGTTCTCCAGTACCTATGT
>JARVGW010000001.1:8814181-8826891 GCA_031762495.1 Anablepsoides rubrolineatus | reverse complement strand
TCCTCTATACCTATATTCTCATGGTACCTATGTTCCCATGTACATAGGTTTTCCAGTACCTGTGTTACCCAGTACCTATGTTTTCTGGATCATATGTTCTCCAGTACCTATGTTCCTCTATACCTATATTCTCATGGTACCTATGTTCCCATGTACATAGGTTTTCCAGTACCTGTGTTACCCAGTACCTTTGTTCCCTGGTACCTATGGTCTCCAGTACTTATGTTTTCTGGTAACTATTCACCAATACCTATATTCTCCTGGTACCTATGTTATGGAACCTGGACTCTCCTAGGGTTAATGATAAAAGTTGTGAAAGACACTTGGTTTTACTTTCCAACATCTTGAAACAAATTTAAAAAATACTGATTTAAAGTACAGGCAATGTACCAGGAAACATAGGGATGAATGTATAGTAGAACACAGGGATCTGAGGAACATACGTACAGTAGGTACAGGGGAAAATAGGTAAAGGATGGCCCCTAAGTCACCTGTTGCCTTACTCGCAAAATTATTTATTTTCTTAGTTAGCAGAAAGCAACACTTGTTTACTTAGAGTCGAGCAGCAAACGTTGACGATGTTGTTGATGTTCAACTCAATGTGTCACATGGGAGTAAGCCGACAAGTGCATTGACCGTATGGTTTTATAGCAACTATATAATCCGGTAACAAGGGGACTAAGAGTTTATTATTCCGAGTCATAAAGAATAATACCAAAGGTGCTCTGGGAGGACATAAATATGTAGATGAGATGAGTGTTTATTGACAAAGGGTAGACAAGAATAATTGAATATGTTTGTTGTTTCTAGAGTGGTAAACTTTATTTTCATTTTAATATCAATTTAAAGTCTTTAATTACTGGGGTAACAAGAGTCACTTGAGTCTGACAGTTCTAAAAAACTGTTTTGTTTTGTACTTTCAAACTTCAAAAAACGTTTTCTGGCCCTCGCAGTCACTCAAGGGTCAATGTGACTTGTTCTTTGAGTTTCAGGTCCCTGCTCTCAATTAGTCACAACCATCAGAGCTCATGAAACCCAGGTGAAACATGGAGTGCCCAAAAGTAATTGCCTGGACTAATGAAGTGCTGCCGCTCGGAGGTGCTGGTGCCGTAGAGGACGCCTGCTGTTTCCCAGGTCAGTAAACCCCGAGTTAGGCCAGAATGAAAAGGAGGGAGGGGGGGATGAGGGTCGCATTTGCAACTGTGGCACCTTTTTCCTGCTGTGAGACCCACATACCTTAACGGACAAATGAGAATGTAAACACAAGCTTTCTTCAAAGAGTACAATAAGTCAAAAAGACTGCAGGAGCTTCAATGCAAAGGAGAAGAAAAGTTATTTGAGAAAAGAAGATTCTTCGAGGCTAACATTCATCTTTGCTGTCTGTTAATTATTTACTGTCTTTAGGACATCTGGGTTGAACAATGAGTGAGTCATTTCTCACTTGAAAGTGGAAATCTGTGACCGACAAAAAAAGCTCCCAAGCTCTGCAGATAAAACTAAAGTATAACAAAAGGAAAACTAATAGGATCATTTAGATAAAGCCTGAAATGCGATCCAATAAGCGCGATAATTCAACAAATAAACAAGATAATGTGTTTTAAATCAGCTTATTTTCTGTTGTTCGACTCTATAATCTCTCTGCTGACATGACTGCTGATGCTCTGTGATTTACAGTGATTGTTTCCAACACATGACTTACTTTTACAATCCATTCCAGCTTTATTTGATTGTGCAGTTTGACACTTTTGGTTTAGAGTCTAGGGTATTTTTTTTTTTTCCGGTAATCAAAAAAAGAATCCAAAAAAAAAAAATAAAAATAGGGCACAATTTAGGTCAAATACCCAAACTTGGTTAAGAGAAACACTAAACGCCTTATAGTCCAGAAAAATATGGTAAATCAGTAAAGTACTTAAATATGAATATTTTATTTAATCAAGATAATAAACAAAATAATAATGTTCTTTATATTTTTTATTTATATTTTTGATTAAAGAAAATAAAATGTCTCTTTTGAGGGGGGTCTTCTGAGACCAGGGTCAAAGACAGGTGGAAATGTTTATTACCTCTTGGGGTGACCCCTACAGTGTTAAACTGTTTAAAAAGTAAAAATATATTTCACAGCTATGTCACTTAAATATCATAATTTCTCAAACTTACAGAATCGTTCTGCTCAGTGAATTTACGGGGATTCAGGTCCAATCACCAGTGTTCTGTTTCTCTTCCCTGCACCATCTTCTTTTTGCATCATTCGATGTTGAAATAGACATCAGGGCTGCAGAAAGTGTTTCTTCTGCCTCTGCGCCGCATGTGTGGGCCAAGCTGGCTGCAGTAAAAACAGCTTTACCCACGACCAGCAGTCAAACAGAAGCAACAGCAGAACGCTATTTGTTTTCTCAAGTTTTCTGGTTTGCTTTGCTCGAGGACAAATTCCACCTTCTAAAGAAAAGAAAAAAGTTAGACATTCACAAAATTCCAGATGTGTGTTATCCTTTGAGTTCTAGATTAACGCTCAGGTTTGTGCTACACAAAATACATACAGTTTCTTGCTACTGTTGTCTTTTTTGCCCATGTCTCACTCATCTGTTAGCAAAATATTTCATGAAGCAATTGACAAATGTTTATTAAAGTAACCAATCGTAGGTAAGTTTCACAGCATTTTTGGAATCTGTGGCAGGCCATTTGTATATATATTTTTTGATGTCCTTGATATCAAGTATGATTTTTACCCACACTCAGCTAGCTGAAAAGTTAAGTGTGAGTGTTTATTATTTTATTTATTTTGTATTTTAGCAATTGGAGAGATTTTTCAGTTTGTGTTTTGCATCAAGGTCAAATAAAAAATGGTCTCTTTCAACCATGTTCCCCATATTCCTTTGATCTCCGGTAACAATCTTCAGTAGCCCCTACCTATGTTCTCCAGTGACTATGATCCCTGGTAACAATATCCCCCATAACAATATCTGTAATTTAGTGTTCCTTTGTTTGTTTTTTCATTAGTTCGTACATGTCAAATTGTACGGATTGTCTGTAAATTACGTGGATTTTCACCCATTTTGCGGGTATACGACATATAAAAAAATCGTGCAGATTAAAAAAACAACAACTCAGATTTATTTTACATAGTTTAAAAAACATGAAGGGGGAGTCAAGCATCTTTCATGATTTTCATTATTACCAACATAGATATAATCTTTCAGTAAATCTGCTCAGTTGTTCAACATAAATTTTGCTTTCAGACCAACACAAACATTTCACATAGGTGGGCAAAAGGACATTCCCACCTGCCTTTTTGCCTTTAAAAGATGAGCTGTAACAACAAATAATGAGAAGATCTTACTAAATCATAACTATTACTTAAAAAAACAACAATTTATCTAGGATGCATCCTAAGATTGATTCCCTCTCAGAGTCCGACTTTCTTCCACTCAACTTCAAACTTTTATCAAACCGTAAAGCCTTCAGCGTGAGTTAAGGATTTAATTTGGTGAGTACTGTGCTGTGTTCACTGTTTATGGGCACGTGTCAAAGAAAATGGCAGAGTGCTAACGACGGGCCGTGATCCCGATGTAAGTACTCCTCCGACTCAGGCCGAAACGCCATCGTATTAATGTCAATTAGCGCACCGGACAAATTAGCCCTTAACAAGCTTTTTTTTATTCTGTTTGAAGGCCAGACACAGAGCAGACCATGCCTTCAAGTATAGTAAGACTTTGAAATGTACGGTTGTTGTAGCTTAGATCTGAAAGTTTCCTGATGCATCTCAGTAATACAGATAGAAATATAAAAAATAAATAAATAGGTCCTCTGGATGGGTTCTTCTTTAATAAAACGTTCCGTCTCTCCTCTAAGAGACTTCTTCAGTTTGAGGAGTTTCAGGCAGCCTTATAAGCAGTGCCTTCACATGGTGGACAAAGAGGTTTAACGATGAACATCAACACTATCTGTTCACATGCAAAGAAGGACCATCAGCCTAACAATAGAGTGTAAGTGACCTGGTCATCCCCTATTGTTCATAGAAGATGATGTGCACCAATCGCCTGACTGCCGTTGGTCTGTCAATGTCAATGGTCTGGGTCTGGGGTCTTCATTTTCACCTGATGGTACACCTAACATTATTTTTTTATGTTTGACCAAAGTATTACCGTTTCTCAATATGACTCAAAAACTAGAACAAGTCCAGTATATAAGTACTGTATATGATCTAATATCCCTGTCTAACCTGAAAATCAAATGTTTCTTCCAATCAATGCCTTCACACAACATGCTTTAGTACCACCAGAGCAGACGATAGAACCTGACCTCGGTGGGGTGCTGCAGCCTCGAGTTCGAGCTGCGGATCCAGGATATTGAGTTGTATCTTTTCACGCTGCATTTGAGAACAAGAGGTTTCTGTGATTCACCTCGCCGCGTGAGAGAAACGTCGATAAAAGGTGGATAAACTGGCTGGAGGACGGCTGCTTTCGCTCACTTAATAAGCAGCTGGGGTAAAAAAAAAAAGAATAATAATGGTTGCTGAGAATTTTTTTCTGCGTTTCGTGGAATGCTGCTTCTTTTTACTGCTTCTGAGAAAAATGACTCTTTAAAAAAGCACTTCTTGATCCGATGAAAGGTCTGAAAATTGATAAATAGTTCAAGACGTTTCAAGTAGTTTGTGGAAATGTAAAGGAATTAACATGTTACCTGTTGTATTTATTTGAACCGACTTACTTTGATTTCATTTAGTCAAAGCTAAAATTACAGCCATTTCTGTCTTTGCTAAGACTGATTAGCTGTGATTGACACTTTAAGTCAGACTGACTCAAAGTTAAATTGGTTGTAGATCTTAAAACGTGTCATTAACATTCCCTTAGTGATTCATGAGATATTTTGCTAACATTACAAACAAACATCCTTAAGATTTTATCTCCTCTTTTGCCTTCAGTGGCAAGTAATAATCAGATTAATGCAATGATGATGTAAAACTCCTTAAAATAGTGTCACATCAGCCTTTTATCTAGGGGGGTGTTGTTACAATGCCATCATCGGTTTTGCGACACTATTTTGTTGTTTTCACTTTCATCGATCTTTAGGTTTGTTGAGATTTAATTTTAATATTTTGCTAATTTCTATATATATTCGATAATAAAGCTGAAGGATAGACCATCTAAAATCACAATCACACTCTTTCGGTCTTCACGGGAGACAAAAATAATCCCGGCCCACATTTACCGGGTAGGTCAGATCCGCCGAAGGACACAGCCCCTGAATTTGGACACAGCTAAAGAATAAATGTTGCTAGCTTGGATGGTAGTGGTTGTTGTGCGGGGGCGCTTAAGTGTCAATGCCCTCTTCCAAAATCCTACCAAAAGCCTGGTTGGCATCAGCCCACTTTAGCCTCACTCAGATCATCTGTTAGCAGCTAGTTGTTAGCTCATCATTCTGGTCAGAATCTTTAAAAGTAATTTGTATTTTACAATATAATTGACCTTTCTGAAAATGGAGTTGTGCAAAAGGATCATTCACAAGTAAACACTTAAAATAAAGGCAAACTATGTTTAATATATAGCCTGTAGATAATCCCAGTATTTAATTCTGAGAAGTAAATGTAACTCTGTAAGGCTGATGAATTACTACTAACAGGTGAGGATGTGTTTGTTTTCTATTACACTAGGTTTCTTTCTCCTCTGGTCTTTTCAAACTACAGGTCTCCAGGTGACAGTGGGGTTCTAAAGGGTTTGACCTTGGATTTACACCTCAGAGTGCAGACAGCTCAGGTTGATCCAAATTGCTCTCTGTTCAAAGTCTGATTGGCATTTCAGAAAAAAAAACATTCCCATCGATTTGCCCAGGTTATTTCCACCAGTATGACACACTCCCGGGCCTGTTAGCCCAGCTGGAAGTTGACTGGAGGCTTCCAGGAGGACAAAAAAAATCATGCCTCAAGGAGCTATATAAAACCACGTGTCAGGTTACTTTAGTTTTATTTAGGGTGCCAGTCAAGGTTAGTGTACAAAATCTGATTAATATTTATTTCCAAGTTGTTTAAAAGATTATGGACAAAAACCCAACCATTCATTTTCTTGGTCTGCTTCTATCCTTCCCGTGTCATGGGAAGCTGGTGTCTATCCTCAGCTGTCACTGTGCGAGAGGCGAGGTCGACCCAGGAGGGATCTCAAATCCAGACAAACAAGCATTCACACCGTGGACCTACAGATGCAAAAATCAAGATTTAGGGAGAAACAAAAGGCCATAACAGCAACCACAGTAGAACAAAACACAGATAAGACCAAGTAAGTCTGTCATAAGCAGTTTAGGCCAATGGTCAACATCTATCTATGGGGAGCCACAAACGGGATCCCCCACAAAAAAAGTATAACCTTTTATCAGAGTAGAGTTAACTTAGTCTGTAGAATGATCACTGGTTACTTAATTTATGAAGGTAACTTGTTCTGTGGGTTTCTCAGTCTGCTTTGTTACTACATGAGGTGTTATATGGTACAGAGGATATGTTGGCTAAAGTCCAATGAAAAGTCTGAGTCTGACTGTGAACGCAGTGGTGCATCGTGAGTATTTCAGCATCTTGTGCTATATACCACTTTGTACAGCTACCAGAGACCATAGTACACTATGTCTGATCAAGCCACCCGATTCAAAGTATAACTTGCAAGTTTTATTTCAAAGCTGTGCAAAAATAAGCAGGACAAAAAATGTAGCAAAATGGTAATAAATGTGCTATAATGCCTACGCATTGGCACCCTAAATTACCTTTTTCTTTTTCTTCCCCGTGCACTCATTACGCAGACAAGGGTAGGAGGAGAAATGTTCACCAGGTATTTGTTTTTTTATCCACTTCGTCTCACCACAAAAAAAAAAAAATGCAGCTCTCATCGTATTGGATGTGTCACCTTCCATTGGCGGCATCGTGAACCAGTGTCAAATCCATTTCATTGCTGGTTATTTTACGAACCAGGGCAACACAACAGATTTTACAGAAGATGATACTGTCAATAAGAAAAAATCCCATAAAGGTAAATACACTGTTTGAACTGGTAGTGCAATAGAAATCTATCAGAATGGATTTTCATACATTGTTGCTTACATGAGTGTCATTGGGAACTTTACACAGTTTTTTCTGTTCAATGACAGACAATGTTTTTATTAAAGTTTCAACTCAAAATTTCAATATGTTTTTCATTGTGTTCTTATTCTGCATTCATAGACCAAGACCCAGAGGTGTAAAGTAACATAGTACAATTACTTTATTACTTTACTTAAGTAGAAACTTGGTTATCTACTTTATCTGAGTAATTATTTGTCAGCCGAAAATTTTCTTCTACTCCTTCCATTTTCACACAAATATCTGTACTTTCTACTCCTTACATTTTTTTTAAAGATAGTAAGTAATAATATATATATATAAGAACATGTTCAAGGTAAAAGTGCTGTTGGTTATTTTATTCCTCTATTCACAAGTTCTGGGGCACTTTATGACACCCTGTGTAATAGAATGTACCCGTTGATCCCCTTGGATATTCAGTGTCAATGTTAAAATAAACTGGAGGGTAAAAAAAAAAAAAGCAGCAAAGGGTAGGTGGCATTGTGACAGGGGGCGAGACAGAAAAAGGGGACTTCAGTGACGTTTTGGAAGAAGGACGGCGTTATGAAGAGAGACGTTGTCTTTGAATGTGTCTTGGGGAAAAGCTAGAAATAAAGTTTGAAAGGTCGGCAAAAGCATCTCAAATTTTTTGTGACTGAGCTGCCAAGCAAATCTCCTTTATTATACCAAAGAAAAAAAAAAAAAACAAACAAAAAACAAAACAGCCATTTTGGAATAAAAAAAAGCTTCACTTTTACTTGCCACCAGCATTTGGAGGAAACAGCAGGCAACACGTCGTAAAAGTGCCACAGGAAGCTTGTGGATGAGGAGGGTTAATGAACCCACCTTTTGCCATCATTTTTTTTTTTTTTTACAGCGGGAGAAATTAATTACTTGTGACAAATGCAGCAGGGCTTGGATGAGCTGCCATTTCTGCCAGGTGGCCTGTGAAGAAAAACATTTTTCCTACGTTGGTTATATTGGACTTGTCTAATCAGCTGCTCCATGCAGGAACTGGTGTCAAAACACATAAAAAAGACGTGGCTCAAAGTTGCATCTACAGTATGGGCTTTCTGACAAAACATGGCAGTTCATAAAAAATGCAAAGTTCACAAGCGGGGACGATGATTGCAAGTGGTTTCCAGAGTAAAACACACACACTCGTACACACACACACACATTGTCGGGTGACTCCACTCTATAAGGTAATCATTTACTGTCCTGGTGGACTTCAAATTGATAGATGTGTTTATTTATTGTCATGATGCTACTGGACTGTTATTGGGATCAATAAAATAATCTGACTTTATTCATCAAAGCCAATTGAACTAGCTTAGCTATCTTGTTATCCAGCCAGTTGTAATGCTACTAGGCTAGCTAATTAGGTTTAAATCTATTTAGCTATCTTGGGCTATTGAGCTAACTAGCTAGCTTTAAACCGGGGTGCCCAAACATTTTCCCCAAAAGAGCCAAAATGAAAATGTATTGGGGGGCTGTGGGCCAAATGCAGTAATATATTGCATGAAATACAAATACTTTTTAAGTAAAGTCCTTTATTTTTAACAATTAAGCTAGCAGCCAGTGCACTGGCCATTTTTTGTTTTAGTCTACACACTTGGAGAAAGTCTGCCATACGCTCAAGTAGCAAAGGCTCATGGGACATTTCATAAAGTGATAAAATATGTGTTTTTGTGGCCTTTTAAAGTGTGCAAATCTACATGTGGGGTTAAATCTAATCTAAATATCTCTTGTTGTTACTTAATGTTTCATGTTTATTCCTAATAGATAAAATCAGCACCATGAATGAACTACCTGCACTACAGCCTTTTATATAGTCATTTGACCAATAGAAATACTGTGTTTCCACATAGGATGACAGGTTACCATCTTGTAACTTTGGCAACTGTTGGTTGGCCAAATCAAATGGTTTGGCAGGCCATATTTGGCCCACGGGCGCCACTTTGGGCCCCTCTGCTTTAAATTATCTCTCATTTTAAAGCTAACTAGCTAGTTAATTAGCTGCCAGTTGTAACGCTATCAGGTTTGCTAGTTATAAAGCTATCTATCCATATTTTTCTTTACTCTTGTTTTTCCCTATTTTTGTCTCAAATTCCCCATCGTTTTTGGAGCCAAACCCATCCAAGATGGCTTCCTCAGTCACATTAGAAACATGACACATTGAGCTACATATTAAGTGGTTTTAGCTGGGATTTATTTACAATACATTTTCCAAGCACAAACAAAATCACGTGAAATATTGCAACGGATTGCTCAAGATTTGAACATAAAGAAAAAAGACTAATGTTTTGGACACTTTTTTGAAATACGATCATCTTTAGCATGCAAGGTGGAGGTCTGCATCTTTAATTTAATAAATGAAACAAAATGCTTGAAATGATAAAACAGTTTGTTTCTCATAGAATCACTGCAATGATTAAAATGACATGTTTTAGCCCCCCCCCCAAAAAAAAAAATTAATAAAAAAATCACACTGACCCTATTATTCATGCCACTAAATGCAGTTTTCCTTTTCCGCATCGTTCAGTTTGATAAACCCTTCATTGGTTTCCGGAGTTGGGAGTGCACTCGGGTCGGAACCAGAACTATTAGGCTAATAAAGAATGTGGAGTTTTAATAATTAAGATCACGCTGGCTGATGATTGCATTTGCTGTTCCCAGCAGACACCACCAAGACATGATGCTGCATTTAAATGAAGCATTAGTCCTATCTGTAAAGAAAATGTTTAAAGATCAACACATAGCTCTGCCGCCTGACAAAAAAATACTAATAAAAACCTTTTTTACAATCAGTGTGAACCATTAGCTTTACTTGTCTGTTAACAAAATATCACAAACAGGAGTGGGTACCCCTAAAATATAAGTATCTTATAAAATAAGAGCTTTTTATCGAATATACGATATTGTTCATCAACTTTACACAGAACCCCACTTTCTAAAGGCTATTAAAAAAAAGCAGCTCCTGTACCTGAACAACAAAAAAAATGTTTTATTCTTCTACAACTCAACTACCGATGAGAGAGAAATATGCTTCAAAATGTGCCGGTGACTCATCTAAAATCCTTTAAGCCAGCCTAAGAGAAGCTTTCCCCAAGGGACAGCATTAATCTTCACACGTGATTTACTTTTAAATAATCCCTTTTTTCTAAATTGAAGGGGGGAAAAAAGAAAAAGAAAAGGAATGAGGATATAAGGGCAATAAAGAAAGGTAAGGCAGTTAAGGTGCTTCTTATATAAAAAAATAAAAAGCAGAGGAAGTTGTTCGCACAGATTTTAAACACCACAGTCAGTGGAAAGGTGTCGAAGCATCGGCCGCAGTCAGACATATAAAAAATCTGTTTTCCTCTAATGGTCAGGTTTGGTGGAGGAAAGAAGGAATTTTTAAATTATATCTGGACACCTGCCTTTTGAAGCCTGAACAGAACAACCCCAAATAAACAGACAAATTACCCAAAACACCAGTGCAGAGATGAATTATTCATGTTTTACTTGATAATAGACACCTTAAGAGTCTATTATTACCACGAAGCGAGTGAAACAAAAACAAAACTTTAGTCAGTTTTGCTTGTGTGGCTCATTTATTGTATTTCATGCAGGTTAGTTAACAATAAACTATTATTCTGACATATTTAGAGTTGGTTGTTTGCACCTGACTTTATTTGCTGATGTGATCAATGGAAAAAAGACGACCAGCGCTGGAAACAATTATTTAAATGCCTGAAAATCAAAACTTGCTTTCATCAACATGAGTGCAGGCTACACAGTTTCTTGTATATTTGCACATATTTTCAACACTGCTTGGCAAAATACAACACAAAAACCTTTTGAGCAGAATATTACTGACAATACTTTACTGTTACCTTTACTGTTAGACAGTGACTGAAACTGCATTCTCAAATTTAAAACAAGCAAAACTAAAACTAAAATGACCAAAATGGTAGCTGAAGGAAAGCAAATGGATAAATGCTAAAATTAGCAAAGCTAAAACATACACACAGTAATTAATGTAAAAGAAAAGATAAGCTATAACCTAAGATTAGCATAATAGTGGGTAAATGCTAATATTAGTACACAAGTATCTAAAAGCCAAGAGTAAAGCTAAAGTTTTAAAGTACTGATAGCTAAGACAAGTAACACTAACTTAAAGCTAAAATGAGAAAAACTGCAGCAAAAACTGCTATCAGCAAAATTGTTAATTTCCACAACCATAAATAAAAGCTCACAAACACAAAAAGTTTAATTTGATAAAGTAGGAAAATAAATCCTAATCATTTTTACTGAATTAAATAAAAGTCAAATTCGTTTTTTTTTTTAAGAAAAAAAAATATAAATACCAAAAGTCGTAGCCACAATCTCCTAATTAAGCCAAATTTCTTTTGAAATTTGAGTCTGCTGAAAGCTTAATGGAGTAGGTGCTGGAAAACACACACACACAAATAATAATAATAATAATAATGTGAATCCTACTTCACATAATGTGTGATTCAACAGCACCCTTAATCATTTTTACACTAATATAAAAACAAAGCATTACATCTGATGTAAAGTAAAAAAGCACCAATTGCATCAAGTTTTGCATCTTTTCTCTTCAGCGCACTCATCTATCAGAAGAGATGTCACATCAGGCTGTAACGTCATTGCCACCACGTCAAACAAACAATTAAAACCTAAATTCAAATGTACAATCTAATCAATCCACTTACCAGCTGGGTGACCTATTGGGGGAAACAGATTTTAATTGACACTGGATGTGCTGGGACAGTAAATAAGCAATGGCATAGATTGCTTTTACAACTCTCTTAGTGGGACGGGTATAATTATGGGAACACAGATGCTTGGGGTGATGTGATCGCATCTGAAAGCTTTCTTAATTTAATACCGACACATCATCTGTCCTCTGAGAGCTTCGTCCTCATATGACTACTTGGATACTAATATTAGTTATATTACTTACATAAAGGGCAGCGCTGTTGCGACTCAACATGCAGTTTTGTGTTGTGTCTTTTCCTAAAGGTCCTGAATATCTGATTTGATTTGTTCCCACTGGTTCCCAACCTTTTTAGACTTGTATTCCCCCTTAGCCATTTTATCATACCACTAGTACCCCTTCAGTCAAACGTAATGATGATTCTTCAAAACTATGATGTATTACAACTGATTATTAAATAAAAATTATTTATTTAACCCCCTAGAATGTTTAATTCTATGGCATTATTTATTTTTCAACTCAAATTAGACATAAAGATAAAAATGTTGCATTGGAAGTAAATAGGTAATTAAATAAATAAACCAGGTAAAGGTAGGTGCAGAAAACAGCAGCATCCAAAATATATTGTGTTTTCCAAAATATGTCAGAGACTAAAATTTCGTGAGATTCCACTTTTTTTACTGGATTCCATTTGGCATCAATTCTGTGATTCTGTCTGCAATTTCTGCATTGCGGAAATCATGGGCCTTAAAAATCTCAGTTCTATTTTTATTTTTTTAAAACACCTGGGAAATTTTTCTACTTTTCCATGTAATATGCTTGCATACCCCAGGTTGGTAATCACTGCTTTAGACAGTGTAAAGGGCTGCAGGAACACTACAAGATACTAGAAAGTTTCAGGACCTTGGA
>JARVGW010000001.1:8747217-8767171 GCA_031762495.1 Anablepsoides rubrolineatus | reverse complement strand
GAATGTTTCAGGACCTTAGGCAATGTGCAGGGCTGAAGAAGCTGTCCTTGGTCCTGAAAGTGCTTGAATGTTTCAGGACCTTAGGCAATGTGCAGGGCTGAAGGAGCTGTCCAAGGTCCTGAAAGTGCTGGAATGTTATAATGTTATAAATATGTATCGTAAATGTTTTCAGATTATAATTTAACACACCTTTATAATTAAGCATATAAATAAATATTTTCAGTATTTTTTTCCTAAATCAAGCACAAATGAGCTGACAGTACTGCTTGGGAAGCCACAGCATCTAATTAGAAAAATAAGCAAGTAACAAGCTAAAGTACTTGCTAGCTGTTAGGCTAATTTCTAACAAAATAGAAATCTTTTGTGAATGACTATTTTTTTTTTTTTAGTATTTAGTATTGTATTGTACCTCACCACGTCTTAAACCTTTATCTAAAATCATAGCTGGCTGCTGCCATAGCACATTCATGTCACTATAAAAACATTTATTTTTCTACAGTTTATATTTCTTGATATTTGTTCCCCTTGTCAAATTTTCAAGCATTTTCTGTGGTGGAAGGGGGGAAAAATCAAAAAAAAAATCTTGTTTTTTTCTTGTTTTGACAGATGCTCCAGAAAGTTTTCAGACATGTGTTAGCTGTCTCATATGTCAAACTCCAGCTTTCAGTGCTTAAAACTAGATATGACAGCCATAAAAACATCTTTATGTCAGCGGCGCTGGACACATTTCATGGTTTGGGACTTTTTTCACGTTCTGTCAATAAACATTTCCTTTAAAAAAAACAATGAAAGTGTACGGAAAAAAAACAAATGAAAGTGTTTATTATTATACCTAATATTTTCTAAAAAAAAGTTGTCCTCTAACTATATTTACTGTTTTACTGAAATTAATTCAGCACTTTTTAAATTCTATATTTGCTTATAAACATCCCCATGTTTACCCAATAAATTAAATAAAATAAGGCATCATAACCTTCACCTTATGATGTATGATTTAATGTTTTTAACACATTAGAATTAACCATTTAAAACTGTAATCAGGAGCAACGACTCGAGAGCCTTGAATAAAGTTGGGAGGTGAGCAGCTGCAGCCGGGCACCTCGTGTGGACCGGTGCCAAAATCATTTCCATATTCACTCATCCTTCCATAGTAAATGAAGCAAAACTGTTAAATCTGACTCATTTGAGGGCTTAAAAGGGTTTTTTAAATACACCATTCAGATAAAAAGAGATTAAAATATGCCTGTGTGTGAGGGGGGGGTTTGGGAGGGGGGGGGGGTCGTCAGTTTTGGTAATAACACAGGAGGATCTGACATGCACGACGACAGCACACAGCAGATTTATTTTTGCCCAGCTAAACCGTACAGCTAAAGTTTGATGGTCCAGTTAGTGAAATCACTACACATCCTCCCTAATGTGTGAGAATATAATCCAATAAGTCGGTATTTATTAAACCACCTTCTCAGCATCAGAAGCCCCCCGTCCTCTGGCCACATCTCGTTTCGTGCCATGGGTGCGTATCACCGAGCAGCGTCGGGGGTCACTTATGAGCTTGAGTAACAGCTCATTTAGATGCAAGTCAAAATGACGTCCAGAGGACTTTCTGTCCACCCTGGTCAAATCCCTCTGTGAGGAGCCCAGCTTACTGTAAGCATATTGGGTCAGAAGTTTCACACTCTTTACCCTCCTCCACTGCTTTGTCTTTGTGACCAAAGATCCAAGGCTGTAATGAAAGGAGCCACACATCCCTGGCAAATTTCCCCCAGTGATTCAGCTGCCAGTCAGTCTGCCAGCTCTGTGAAAATAAACGGAACTCTCTCTTCCTCTGAGACGTCACGGTCAGGACAGAAAGTAAGAATCACCAAAAATGGTTATTAGGAAGTACAGAACGCTTGGTAATATTTGACTATGATTTATTTTAAAAAATAATCAGATGAGCCACCACTATAATCGGAACATCTTTAAGTTTGTCAAAAGGCCATAATCAAGATAACTATCCTGCCGTTTGAACCCAGTGTTATATGTATTTGTACAAAGCATCAGTATCTCATCAGTACCACCAATACCAGAGTTTTACTCAGTATTAGAATGAAAATAGAAATCTGTGGTATTGAATATTACACTGATTAAGTTTATTCCTAATAAGGCTTTTTTTTTAGTAAGGATATTTTTTGACACACCTACCTTGGCTCCCCCTCCCTAAAAAAATTAAATTAAATTAAACAACAGGACAAACAATTCTGAGGGTCCTGGTGTCTGTTTCTGCCTTACATATTTTATTTTGAAGGAATTATAGAGTGGAAACCATGGTTAAGTGAGCTCAGCTTTATTCTCAGTATGTGAATCCCTCTCCACATCAATCTATTGGATCAGTGAAAACAAAGGAATAAAACAATCTAATTTTTGCAGAATTAGCAGCAGCACAGGTCACTGAACCTGAAGCCTTTGTTTCGTCACTGTTTTTACCCAGCTTTTATTTATTTTAGACAAAAGCCTGAACCTGGCAAAGTCCTAAATTATAAATTGGTTCTAAATCTTAAATTAAGTTCAAAACTGTAGAAACATATTTTTTTATACAGTATCTGTAAAGAATCAATTGGTTACACCAGCGGTGATACTGAAATATTTATTACAGCTTCTGAAATCATTGAGTCTATTGTTGCAGACCAGAGCATACAGAGCACATCCACGACTGCAGGGCCAGAATCTGACTCGCCACTAAAATGGACAGAGGACTAATGAGAGATATTACCTGAAAACTGAAACAAAACAAAACAAAAAGAAACAGTGAATAGTCTGTTACTTTTAAAGTTACTAGTAAAAAAAAAACTCCCCAGGTAACACAGAACAGTTGTCACATTTAGGAGATTAAACCTTGATCTGTCCATTTGTTAGCAAATGACTTTTTACTGAAGGTCAATCAACTCGAAACCTGATGGATAAAACAAGCCATATTCATAGCCAATAAAGAAAAACATAATAAAGTTATGACCATTCTTTGTTAAAGTTCCTTTAACCAATAAATAAAAATATTTTCTTCTTGAGGAAAGAAACAAAACCACTTCTAGTTTTTTTCTCACTCCAAAGACTCTTTCTTTAATAAAAACCACAAACTTTATTATTATTATTACTTTTTGTACAAGTGCACGGTGCACAACAAGGTCCAATTCGTCCTCCTTTAAAGAAGTGTCAATACAAATGCAAACGTTTATTTCCTTCACAATTCGGTCTTCTCGATGTTTCTGTTATCTACACAGAGAAAATGAAATAAAAACAATCAAAAACGGAAAAACTGACCTGAAAAGCTTTAACAGATATGCTTGCACAATCAGTGTGTGTTTTGTTCTTCTTAAGATATTATTATTATTATTTTTTTTTTGTATGAAAAGTGGTACAACAGAAAACCAGAGTCCGGCAATACAAAATAAACCTGTTCTGAATCACTACGTTAGCAGAGACAAAAGGTTTGATCCGAACAAAATAACAAAAGCATAGTTATGTGCAAAGCTAGTTATCTGTACAGTTACATAGAAATATGTCATAATTCTCTCATTAGTCTTTTTTTTCTTCCTCTTAACAAATGTTATTACAGTAAATAAAAAGGGGGACCCAAAAAAAAAAACAGCATTCCATCCTTCACGGTAATTGTCCAAAATGTGAGCGTGTTGGATTTTTTTTTTGTCTTTGACATTTTTATTTTATTTTTTTGCTGTTTTTTTTATATTGAAGGAACACGTCAGCAAACAAAATGTGCTGCAACTCACCAAAAAAAGAAAGGAAAATATTTCAAAAAGTCTGTATAGATACAGAAGTATAATAAAATAGTCCCTTTTTTCCCTCCTTTTTAAAGTTCACCATTTGTTCTGGTTTAGTCTAAGAGTCCAGACTGTAGGACCATCCAGTTCCTCGTCACCCTAAAAATCCGTCTCTCTTCACTACGAGACATAAAAAAAAAACCATGAAGGTTTTTTTTTTTTTAAAGAAAAATGTGTAGGAGGGAGGCTGCGGGACACAACATCAACATTTTGGAATGTCTAACCACATAAAGTCACATCAGCCCCTGTTCGATTGGATAAACTGATCCAGTTTGTGGCCAGGTAACGGCCTCGGTTTTGGGGACACGTTAAAAACAAAGGCTACCACTGCCGACGAAAGATGGAGCAGAGGGAACATGGACTAGAGGAACAGAGGTGTGTCAGGAGGTGTGTAGGGGGGGTCTATAGGCTGGTGACCAGGTGTGAGGGATCCTGGTGGACCTCTTCTGAAGTTAGATCCTCTCTGTTGGGGGGCGCGATGAAGCCGTCACTGCTGCCCCGCCCCATCTGGTAGTAGGAGTGCAGCTGGTGCAGGTGGTTCCGCGAGCCCAAGTTGGGCATGCTTTTGTAGTAAATGTCGTCCGAGCTGGCCTCCGGGCTCTTGCCGCCGTCCCCGCCCTCCTTGGAGCCGTCGGCGGACCCCGCGGACACGTCGGGCAGGCCGGGCAGCATGGGCATGCTGTTGTAGAGGGAGTCTCTCTGGTGGCTGTGGCTGGGCGAGGAGCCGTCGTCTTCGGTGTGCTCGTTGTTCAGCAGCGGGAAGAAGCTCTCGCTGTTCTCCTGGGGGATCCTCCTTCGAGACGACGAGGAGGCCGAGCCGGAGGAGAAGGGGTGGTGGGCCAGCGGAAGTGGCGGCGGAGGCATGGACTGGTGGAGGTGGTTGTGGAGGTTATCCACCGCCTGAAGAGTCGGCGGTGGCCTTTGTGGCAACAGAGGGGCGTTGGACTCCTCGCGTATCAGCTCAAGGCCCAAACCTTCATCGTGATGCGGACCAAACGTAGCGTGATCGTCGAGGTTCAGCGCTACGTTCATCCCGATCCCCACTCCTAAGCCCATCCCGTAGCCGTTGTCCTTGCCGCCGTTGCTGACGTTGTTGACCAGCTTGTTCATGAGGTTGCGGTTCTGCTCGTTGGAGCGCTCGTGGGAGTTGTTGAGGTAAGAGGGGATGTAGTTGGAGGTGAGCTCTTTCAGGATCTTCTTTTCCAGGGTGGTCTCCTTGTGGTTGTAGCCCCGATCGATGATCTGGACGCAGTCACTCATGTAGTCAGCGCTGGCAATGCTGTAGCTGTTCCCATGATTACCATTCAGTGGTAGAGTATCCATGACACTTGTATCCCGGGCATTGTTCAGGATTCCCTCTGAAATAAAAAAAAAATGGGAGTGCGGTGAGGAGGACGCATTGTTCGCAAATATTATGAACAATAAAACCAAAAGAGAAGTAACTGCCACAGATAAACAAGATTACACTAATACCATATGAGATACATAATTTAAAGAAATTTAGTGTGGGTTCTGAGAAAAGAAACAATTCCACTTAATAAGAGTGTTTAGATCTTTGCGGGTTTGTAGAAAAGTTATAAACAATTTGTGTCATGATGTAGAAAAGTCTTAGAAACTCTGTTTGAAGAAATCAACAACTCAACAATTAAAACTATCAAATATTTGACTTGCTCTGCTCAGACTAGCCTTTAGCACCTCAAACCCATTTTTAGCTAGCTCAGACTAGCCGTTAGCTCCTTACTACAGTCTGTAACTGGCTCAGATTAGCATTAGCACTTCACGTTTGTCTTGGCCCTGCTCAGACTAGCCATTAGCCCATCAATCTGGTCTTAAACTGGCTCAGATTAGTCGTTAGCTGCTCCAATCTGTTCTTGGCCCTGGTTGGTCTAGCCGTCAGCCCATCAATCTGGTCTTAACATTTTCTCAGAATAGCTGTTAGCCCATCAGTCTAGCCTTAAACAGGCTTAGACTAGCCATTAGCTGGCAATCTTGTCAGAATTAAACTTTATTTGTTCAAACTGTCGTTGTTCAAAGAGCTATTAGCTCAAGTAGTCCAGTTATTGTTCATAACTTTTCCACTGAACCCAACTTTTAAAAATCCAATTAGTTGCTTTAAGGCTTCTTGTGTCAGCACATACTTACCCTTAAATATGAATAAAACTCAATTCTTAATTTTAAAGCTGACTTATTTATGGCGAGGGTGAAACACTGATTTGCAAAACACAAACAACCACAGCACAAAAGCACAAAGCTTACAAGCAAAACACACACCGAAAAAGAAATCCATGCAATTCCCTGTTCAGATGTACCCGACCATATTGTCCCAGTTGAGCGTTAAGGTTTCAGCCACTTTAATATTGAATCAGCTCAAATGTCTCAGATTCAATCACACTGACAGGAAAGAGACTTTCTGTTCTCTCTGTTGCTCTACCATGTAGCTTACACATTTCATTATATTAACCATGCCATCAACATCAAAAGAAAAAAAAAAAAATCAAAAATCTGACTCAAACTAACTCCGACAAGGCCATCCAGCTTGTTAAAAGTGTCAAGCTTTCAGTAAGGCCTCTTGAAAACTTGACAAGAAACATGTCTGACCTTTTGGAAAGTGGAATGGCGGGATCAAAGTGAATTGCAAAAGAGTAATAATAAACTTTATTTAAAAAAAAATCTGACACTCTGAGAGGGTTACAAATCAATTTATACTGAAGTGACTTAAAATATTGAGGTCAATGTGAGTGTAAACTGTAGCTTGACATCAAGGCTGTTGACTGTAAGAACTATTAAATGACTTTAATCTTTTTTTTTGCTAAGATAAGAAGAAGAAGAATGGTAGCTGATCCTGTAATGGTTTGGGGGCCAAATTGATCAATGTTGTTTTTCTTATCCCTTTGTCAGAATCGAGGTGAAGAGAAAGTAAAGCCAAAGTGAATTACATTTGATAAGCAATGTTTAGTTTGACTCCCATACTTGTCTCTCTGTAGGGCTCTTTATGGGACAGCATGAGGAGAAGGAAAGAAGAGAACACAATAAGCAAAACAGGTAAAAAAAAGAGTAAAAGTGCACAAACAGTAACGCTAACGACTCATCAGGAAAAACGTTTCACCAGGCAGAAACGTCTCTCAACAAATACATATAGAAGATGTTTTGTCTGCCGGATCCTCGGGGGTAAAAAAACGTGGCAAAGGTCCTTGAGCGTCAAAACGTGTCGATAAATCTTTTGAAGCATTAGCATTTTCATTCCTCCAGATATTTCTTTTCCATCTGCGACGATGTTGGTGAATTATAGCCCTCCATCAGAAGCTCCGATGCAAGTGCTTGTGTTGCATACATAAATTATCCACTGATCAAAGCTGGCTGCAAGTTTTTATCTCAGTTTTACACGACTTTCCCAGTTTTACAGACTTACAAAAGTTATGGCAATCTCTATATTGACTGCTGAGAGGCTGGAATAAAATAATAACAGCTCTGCAGGGTTGAAAAAGGAAGCGTTGCATTTGTAGGAGTCAGACAAAAAGCTTGTAGAGATGATGTAACGGTGTAAGAGCTAAATCCTACAAAATTTCCATAAACTTATTGTGATAACAAATGTTTTTTTTATTTTATTGATTGGTTTGAAACATTCTTATTCCTGTGTGGGAGAATTATACAACTTCAATGGATTTAAAAAAGAAGAATTGGAATTTGGCTAAGACCACCGTACCAACTGTCAAGCACAGTAGTGGTAACATTGTAATTTGGAGCCATTGCTCTGCTGATGGTATTGATGTGTTTGATAGACTAATGAAGGACTACCTTTAAACCTTTTATCTGCATCTCAATTTAAAAGCTACATGATTGAAATTTGGACACAAACAGTCTCACATAGCAACTTTTGTTTGGCCCAGTTCTGGCGCACCCACACTGAGTGGGCCAGATACCAGTCCTAATACCACAAAGATGTTTTTTGATGGCCCAGATGTGGTTTACCTGAGGTGGTCCATGCATGGGCCAGCACCAATTTAACCAAACTACAACTGGGCCAGTTGTGGCATTGACACATCTGGGCCAAATAGACCAAACTACAGCTGGGTAAGTTGTGACATTGACAGATTTGGGCCACACAAATCAAACCACAGAGGTACCAGTTGTGGCATGCCATCTTAAAAATAGTGCCATCATTGCCAGACCTGGTCACATCCAGTTGACAAACCACTTGCCACGCCAGCAGTCAGCCAGAAGTATCAGCTTGAGACCAGATCTGATCCACTTCTGTCTGCTATGTAGGGTGGTTCCAACAGGCCTACTTATTGGGGCGGATAAAGTAGGATGACATTGAACTTCTGGAATGGCTTTTCCAAAACCCCAATCTGATGACGACTGAATGACTGAAAAATGAATGGACGACACCTTAAAGATGGTTTCATGACAAGAAACCAAACAAATTCTGCCAAAATGAGTGGTCTTTAGAAGCTCAATGGGGACAAAAACCAATGTGTGATCAAAGTGAAACATGTAAATGGAGACTTGACTAAATTTTATAGGTCGTTGTGGTATATATTTGAGTCTATAGATATTATTTTAGACTTGTGTGGATTAGAAAAAGCCCTTAGAGAAGTCAAATGTGTGCTCCAAATTCTTGTTTTTAAAAATCATTGAAGTTGTTTGTTGTACATTCTATCCTAATTTTTTTTAAAATAAATGTTTAAACATGGGAAAGTAATAACATTTATGAATGTGCAAACAATTGACTGTAATTTAAAATACAACGACAGAGCCCTGGTCCTCCTGCTGTTTTAATAGGTTTCCAACACGATTACAGTTTCCGAAATGGAAAAAAAAAAAAAAAAAAGAAAAAGACAGCAGACGTGGCAACACAAGCTTCACTGACAACATTAGAGCACATTTAAAATAAATGACTGGTGATGTATCTGGCTCTCTGCGGGGCACCCCATCTCCACTTCAAAGGCTTTCCTCATTTTTCATTTTGTCTTGGCCAAACAAGAAGGAGCGAGGAAAACTTATGTAACCGGATGACATCATTTAACCAAAAGCCAAGATACACCACCAACAAATGAAAAAAAAAATAACAGCAAAAAAAAAACAAAAAAAACAAACAAAACCTGTAGGATTTTTGTGATTTAGCTTCATACATTAATACATTTAGAGCAGTGTTTTGTTGTTTTTTTAAATTTTGGATTAAAAAAAAGGACATCTATTTATCCAAGTTAGGAAATGGGACAACTTAAAAACATACTAAAACTAAAATAACAAAACAAAACACTGCTCTGGCCATAATGTTAGGGAATGAAAAGAAGCCAGCACACCTTGAGTGTTGTACATGCCCAGAGGGTTGTTATAAACTGCCGACTCCCCAAGCAATGTGTTATAAGGATTGTTAGTGCCATGAGGACGGAGGAGTGCATTAGGTATAAGATGGTTAGCCATGGCCCCTGCAGCAGCCACAGTAAGACAGGAAGAGACAGAAAGAGATAGACATGTTGAGATAAATACATAGATATAAAGAGAAAACATACATATCTGCAGATGCAACTGAGCAATGACAGCCGTTATCATCCAAATGATCATTTTTATGGAAGAGCAGCCGCTAATGGGCTTGATGAAAACTTTGTTAATTGTATGGCTAATGCTAACCATCGAGGCTGAGTTTACTTAAACTAATAAAAAGTGTAAACACAATAGACCATTTTGTAGTTCTCTGCGCAAATGGCATTGTGGGTAAGGGCTGGTGGTTATTTGGTAAAAACAGGCCTGGATCACTGTTAAATTTGACAGACACGACTGCTTTTTTTTCCATTTATTTGATGTGTTTTTTTGTGAATTCTGGCACTAGCAGAGGTGAAATGTTGTAGTCCAGGGGTCTCTAACCAGTAGCTTGTGGGCTCATTTAGAGTAGCTCTTCAGTGCTTATGAAAATTTAGGAGAAGCAAAATTTTATTTGTCACTGGCCAAACAAACTTACATTTAATTCCAATCAATCTATAGATATCCCTCCTTCTTGGTTGTCAATCAAACAGTTGATGGCTCAGTATGGTTGTTCGGCGTTTGTTTTTGCACGCACCTTTCCCTTCAGACACACTGTGCCTTACTCCTGGGAAACCCCTCCCATTGCAGTATATGTCACTGCGCAGGGTTTCTTCTGCTGGAGCCTACATGATTTTTGTGCAAAACAAGCTTATTCCAATGGTTTAAGTTTAAGTTTCAAATTAAATGTTTGCAAAAAGTAGCTCTTGGACAATTTCATTTTGTGAAAGTAGCTCTTAAGGCAAAAAAAAAAGGTTGGAGACCACTGTTATAGTCAAGTCATGGAAGATTTTTATTTGTAAGCAGGCATTTAGCTATAGGGGTATCAGGGCGTCGTAACAATGCACTGCTTGGTTTTCATTGGCAAGAAGTGTTTTTTCACTACGCAAATTTCGTAAACTTCATAAGTAGCGTGAGGGTGACCACAGTTATTTATGAAGCCAGGGAAAGACGGACACAGAATAAATTGTGATGGCTTGGATAGAGGAGGCGGGTAGTGATGTTTCAGCTTCAGTAGCTGTTGTGTTGCTTTCATAATCTTTGCTCCTGGTCCGTCCGTAAGTTTACATAAATTTTGTAAACTTTGTAAACAGCATGACGGTGACCCCAGTTATTTTATGAAGCCAGAGGAAGACACATAGAGAACAAGTTTTGCTGGCTTGGATAGAGGAGGTGGGCAGCGATGTTAGTTCACTTCAGTAGCTGTGGTGTTGTTCTCACAATGTCCCCTCCAGGTCCATCTTTAACTTCATTTCGTAAACTTCCACAAATCTTCATACGCGGCATCGGGGTGACCACAGTTATTTTACAAAGCCAGAGGAAGTTTTTTTTAATAATAGTAGCTGCATTTCTGTTTATTTTTTGTTGTGTGATGCATTTTAAATGCAGGAACATTTCACAACTTTTCCCAAAGTAAATATGAAACCAGCCTGATCCTAGACAATAATTATTTATGACATGAAGTACGATGCTTCTGTTTCAGGTCCTCTCATTTAACAGCAGCTAAAATGCATTGTGACAGACATGTCTCCTACACATTTAGATGTATTTGTCTCTAACTGTATGTTGAAAATAAGCACTGTAGGTTTTATCCTCATGCACCACGATTATTATTATTGCTTCTGGCACTGCCAATCTCTGCAGCTGAAGTGGTGTGATATTTCCTTTTCTCCACAGAGCAAAGATCAGCGTCTGCTCATTCTCTTTGCACTGTTGCTGGAATAACCTTTGAATGAAGCCATGTCCTCTCTTTAGTCAAGCCGGTCATTACTTTCGCTTCAGCCTCTCCTCCTCCCCACGTTGCACAAACAGAACGCAGGGCTCATCTTCTATTTATGCAACGCCCGCTCAGGATCCAGGATCTCTCGCTGGCGGGCTCTCGCCCCGGATGACTCATCGGTTTCCCGCGCGCGCACACCAGAAGCCAAAACCTTCACAGTCTGAGCCTGCTGATTAGCTGCGGATTTGAGGGGCTGCGGGCTTTAAAACATGAATGAAAGATGTTTGTTTTTTCTTCGCAGATGATAAATATAATTTGTTTCCAAGCGCTCTAACGCATTAAGCAGAAGTCGGGTGGAAATATTTGCGAGCTGCGTTCATTTCCTGTTGACAACATTCCTCCCCCATCAACATGGTATGACGTTATTATTCTCACACAGAAGCTGTGTGTTGTTCGGGCTAAAAAACAGTAAACATCTTTTATCTGAGGTGCAAAAAGTAGACAGCAGTTAGATCCTCTGTCAGAGAGCGCTGAATCTGTCACCTTGAAATGACGCTTGTACACTTCTTGAAAGGGTTTTAATTGCAAAACCTTGTTTTTATTTTTATTGACGCTCCTCAATGCGCTCCAGCTCCAGTTTGGTTTCACTTTTTAGTCATTTCATTAGTTGTTTCTTTGAGCTTAGAATTAATTAGACACATTATTTTTCTCAAACATAATGTTTTGATTGTCGAAGGGACAAAAAATAATAAACCGCAGTCATTTGTTGCTGCTGATTGCTTTCAATGCAGTGCATTTAATAAACAATCAGCTCCGTATTTTCTTGAATTCTTGCAATGACCGGATCCCACATCACTTATTATGTCTGTGCTAAAATGGACCAGGTCCACACCTGCATAAAAAAATAAAATAATAATAATAAAACACACTGATTGTGCAGATATGATCCTGAATGCTTAGATAAATTGGAAATGATTGTTAGGATGACTGCACTTTTCAAGAAACGTCAGCTGCTCATTCTTTATTCCAAGTGGTGGGTGGGGTGGGGGGTGACATAAGGGACAAATCAGCAAGAGATATTTTGCTCCTCAGCACCTAATTCCTTAATAACCACACAAGAAAAAGCCAAGAATGGGAGCACTTCCATTTGCATCTGGTCCTGGAAGCTTGTGACGGCGGAGCTCCTTTCAGTGTTTTTCTACGGGACTTTCTCTGTTAAGTAGTCAGGAGGCATAAAAGGTGCATGAATAATTTCTACCTCTGCCTTCTGCCTTTATGGAACATCCATGTAAGGTTTTTCCTCAACTCCTGACCTCCAACACCCCCATCCCTCACGTCACCGCTCTCGTCTCAGCTGATAAAAGCAGCGTCTGTTGGTGGTGCTGAGCTGAGCGCCTAATTACAGAGATCATGACACTTCCTCGCTGTGTCGAACATTAATCCATCATTGTAACTATGCATTAGCGTCTTCGCAAAGCAGGGCGCCCGGAGTGAATTTAGAGCGCGAGTCGAGTGGATGCTGGAGCTCTCAATCAGGAAATGTGACGACTGCAGGAGGGGAGCCACGCCAGCGAGCACAGCAAGCTGGGTGACTGTTTTCTGTACAAGTGGAGAGGGTGCAAACACATTCCACTAAAACACTTGTTTTAAAAGAAAGAGCAAAAAAAAAAAACTTTTTTCTTGTTATCCAACTTTTTTTTTCAAAGGCTCTTTTGGCAAGTTGTATGGCCCGATATTTACAATATTGACCATAAAAAATTTGTGTTTTTTACCCTCAGTGATCAACAGTAAGCAGCTTCCACTTCCTTTAACAACCACCTGCTGAGTTCTAGATTTGCTAAATTTAAATGCATATTTTGCAGTTTAGTCCTTTTAAATATAATTAAAAGCCCAACACAAGTCTGTAAATCACGTAAAAATGCCACAGAATCCAAACTGGGATTTTAGGAGTGACTAGAAAAAGCTCAAAGCAATGTTAAATGGCCCATAAACATTTCTGAGCCATTCTTTAATCCATTTTGTTGTTGTTAAAACATCAATCATATTGTCCTTGTTCTTGGTTACTAAAGGGGCACAGTTTAATTAATGTGTATGTATTTATATGTTTACCATTTATTATCATAATTGTTTTCGTAACTTGTTCAAGACACATCAATAAGACTTTGAGTTTTATCTGATCCCTATCTTAGCTTAATGCTAAAAGTTTATTTGATGTTTGCAACTAGGTTTAGACATCTGCTAGATTTTGACTCTCAGATCAGTTTTAGTTTAAATGTCAATTCAGCCCAGATAACGTTCATGTCTATGTTGTAAAATTCACTTTGTAGGCCAAAAAAACAATCTTACTATCTTTCTGAAAAAAATAAATATTGGTCTTCACCCAAAAAACCTAGACTCTTAAGGTGGTGGATACAAATATTGGGTTAGGGGTTAGGGTTAGGGTTATTGAATCAGGTGTGCCAAAGCAGAGAAACAACAGGACAGTGGGTCACGAGGAACAGGGTTGAAGACCTCTGCGTTAGAGCATTCCTGAACGATGGTTGTGGCGGTTTATCATCGTGAAAGCAGCATATTGGAGTCCTGGGTAGACTGTGGTGACGAGGTACCAATGGCATGGAGTCCTCATGCAATGGTGTGGCTTAAGGCTTGGTTATAGTTGCACAGGGCTCAGCTGAAACAGTGTAGGCATTTATATTCACACTTTCGTTTGTGTAGTATTCTCCAAAAGGACATGCGACAATACACTTTATAACTTGTTAAATGCTGTAAAAAGGAGAACAAATGCTTGACGGAAAAACTTAATATTTGAAAGGAGAGCGGCCACCGCAGCCCGTGTGGAGTCACAAAAATTTGGAGGTGCACAACTGGACACCGCATGGGGCGAGATCGACGCAACTGCATTACTGTTGACGAGAACCCTCATGTCGTATTCAAAGTGTCACCTATAAACCTAGCTTTAGTCATCAAACATTTAAAGCAGGCCTGGTCTTGCTGACCTCAGGCCTCGGCTACAACCCTGATACCCGTGGTGCTAGCATTGTGCCAACATGGGATAATCTCTAGTGTGTAGCTGCTTGATACGTTCTGAAAGAATTGTTCCAGGGCTGGTGGATGGAGCATGGTGAGGGATCTCAGCAAAGTGGGAAGTCTAATTACCAAGCAACAAAAACTGTTTTAAGCAGTGACGTCATACATTAAGAAGAGTTTAACCTGGTATCAGGTTAAACAACAGTTAGCCTTGAAAGAAACTACTAAGCTAAGGCGGATGGAAAAAAATAACTTGAGTTCAGTGAGAAATAAAAAAGATGAGACGACAGAGAAAAAAAGCAACGTCTTCTGCTGAGTTCAGGTTTAAACTGGGACTGATGGAATGATGCAGCCATCATGCCTCGTGTTGAAGCCTGTGAAGGAAGTGACACGGTCGGAGTTCACTTCAGTCGGTCAGGACTACACGCAACCCCAACCGACCCCCCCACGAATAAGGAGAAATGAAGGAAATCAAAAAGGTCGGCTGACTTTTTCCTTCCTTGATGGCACAGGCATATTCAAAGATGACAATGCCAGGTTTCATCAGGCTCAAACTGCTCAGAGCGGTTCAGGAAGCATGAGATTATTTTCACACATGGATTGGCAACCAACGAGACCAGACCTTCACCCCGCCAAGAATCCTTAGGATGCGAAGAGGAAGACGTTTCACTTCCGTCGTGCACTCGTGTCATCAATTCAATAGCAAATTAAAATGACCAGAGATGGAAACAAACATTGTGATGGGTGCAGAAATAAAACTACCTGGTGTTGTGTGCTGTAATAAAATTTACCTGTTTTTTTTTATTAGGTAGTAAATTAAAAATGTACCTCAGAATACCAGATGTATTCTCATATATTTTGAGCGTGAACTGCCAAATTCAAACCAATTTCCAAAGCAAAATTTTAATGATGGAAATGCTGTACTCTTTAAAATTTAAAATAGCTTTTAAAGTTTAGTAAAAAATAAAAAACTAATTTTGCCAAAGAGTATAGAAAGGCAAATTGTTGCCAAAACGACTTGTGCAAATTGTGATTTGCCGTGACTCAAAAAGATAAAAAAAAAGTTTTTTTGTTTGAAAGCTTGACGTAATAAATTATACAACGCATTGAACTGCGTGTCACATTAAAAGCAAGGGCAATTACTGTGTCAATTAAAAGAAAAGCAGACTCTGAATGTTCCCGCCACACGTCAGAGAGCCTGAGGTGCAGGGTGTGTGTGTGTGTGTGTGTGTGTAATGAGGAACTGGTAAAGATGGTGATTCCCTCAGGACCCAGTACCTCTGTTGAGTGACGCCGAGCTGTTGATGTCTCCGGTCATGAAGGAGGACTCAGACTGTTTTCTGACTGTGTCGTTCCACATTCGGCGGATGCGGCTCTGCGGAGACAAACAACATGTCAGAACACATCAGAACGCTCGCGCTGAGTGATGTCGCTGATGCAAAATAAAGTCTGCGCAAGGAGGACCACTGACAATAAAATAAAAGTTGACTTTAGCTGAAGTTTATTCATTTTAGGGGAGGATTCTCAAAGTGAAAGGTCTAAAGGAGGCGATGATGTTTTTAAGGTCCTGTCACACTGTAACGTTTTAGACAACGTATGCCAACATGAATTTGAAGCATTGTTGTGAAGATGTGCTGAAGTGGGAGTGTCAGAAACAGTAGGATGTTTATAAAGAGACATATGCCAATTTTAAGGTGTTTAGAAAGACTATGATGCAAAGTCCAATTTATTTTTGATATATACAGCATTTTCATAACAACTGGTGTTGAGGTATTGAACGATATGCTTGGAAAACACAAAATACACCCTTTAAAAGCCCCAAAATGTTTCTGAATCATGAAACATGTCAGTTGTAGGGATGAATGGCTTCCAATTAAAGATGAGCTGTGGTAGTAGGTGAAGTAATGAAGTCATCAGTCAGGCTCCTCTGAATCAGAGTGTTGAGTTGGAAAAGCTCCTTTTGAGAGGGTTCATCCTGGTTAATTATGACCGAGTCCCACGGGCCGCTGCACAAGCGCAGGATCTTGAGATCCATCCTCAGAGCCGAATCTTTTTTTTTTTTTTTTATCCTGGACCAGAGTGGGTCGGTTGAGATTTTCACGCTTGTCCTGATTAATGCATAAAATGGTTGGTGATACTGACTAACAAAAGTTTCTGTAATTATCTTCTTTTCTTCAATCTTTGTCTTATTTTAACATTATTATTTGTTATTCTGTTTTTTTTTTGCAGCTTCACTGGTTTGTCCTGCACCACAACAGCTCCCTCATGGGATCTCTGTCTACACGAGATTTACAAGATCCTCCTTCTAGAAATCTTCCTGATCAATGGAGGTCAGCTGCAGCCTTTTAATTAAATGAAGCTTGTAATCTTTCTATGCGTTATGGCTCCTCTCTGAGCAGTATTTATAAAGCAGCGCTGGGATGAAAAATCACACTCTTGATGTTCAATTACGGCATACCGCTTCGATTCATACTATTCTACATGTTCACGTGGGAGGAATCCATCAACGATTTACGCTACAAGCAGACTTTGGGTCTGAGCTGCTGAGGATTGAGAAATTTCTCCCAGAGGCTGGAGGCAGTGTTTTAAGTTGGAGTCTGTGAACCGATGTGCAACCCCAAGACCTTTTCTCGCTGATTCATGAGACGGACACTACAGACAAACAAACACGAGCAAAAACATTTTATGCCCTTTTGCCATCAGTGGAAGATGATAAAGATATAAAGGATTACAATTAAAGGCAAAAAAAAACCCAAATGGTTTCAACCTGTGACCCTGAAGAATAACGTCCTGGAGCCCGAGAGACGGTGCCTTTCACCGAGCCGATGGAGCTGTCCACACTTTTCCCACTGCAGCAGTGGGTGCGTAGACACTTCCCGTACTCCTTACGCACCTACAAGAAGTAAGAACCGTATGGCACGTTAACATCTCATCAGACTTCTGAGACATTTAGACTTTTATCATCCAGTAAAATCCCCCAAATAATCAACACTTTAACACATTAGACAAATAATTCACCTTCTTCTGCAGCACACAGTGGAAGATGAAGATGAACATTCCCTGCAGGGAGTTGAAGATGGTGAAGAGGTATGCCATGACCACCGTGCTCTCATTGACGTACATCAGACCAAAGGCCCAGGTCAATCCGAGGAGGCACAGCAAGGCAATGGCCCCGATCACCCATGACCTGAAAAGCAAACACCGTATTGGTATGAAAGAACATAACTTTAGAATATTTTAAACCTATAAACCGTTGAACGAATCTGTTGGTTTAGTTTCTTTCTTTATCATCAACAAGATGGCGGTTTGGCAGCATTATTTAAGTCATCGGTTGAAAGTTCCCTTTTTTTTATATCAGGGTTAGAAAAAAACCTCAACATCAGTTTTTTCCAATAACGTGCAACCCTAGTGTATACTGATAATGCTGAGGCTCCAAATATATGTCCGCCTGGAATTAAGTAGACTTTTGGGATAACTTGACCAGTAGTATCAGACTCTGGTTCTTAGGAACTAATGCAACATTCTTTTACATTGGTATGTACCAGGGATGGGCAATCCTGGTCCTGAAGGCAAATATCCTGCATAATTTATTGGTTTCTCTGCTCCAACACACTTGAATGTAATGACTGAGGGATTACCAAGCTTTTGCAGAACTTGAGAAGGGGATTCAATCACTGAATTAAGTAAGGATGCCCATCCCTGGTATGTAACCTAGTGTAATGATCCCTGTGTTTTTATGTTTATGGTTCCTTGTGTTAAGTTTTATTGTTGTTGGATTATTTCTTTTGTTTTCCTCCTCCATGTCCCTTATGCTAGTTCTCATTCCTCCCTTAGTCAGCTCTCAGTAGTTTTCAGCCACTCTCACCTGTTTCCACTCCCTAGTTAGCCCAGCTGTATTCCATGTCCTCATCAGCTCATCAGTCTTTGGGCCTTTCCCAATCAGTGGCTACACCCACGGCCTATTCACTACACACTACACTCCCTGTGAAGCCCCCTCGCAGCTGAACTGAGTCCCCTTGATGGCGCCGTATACACCCTCTGCTTTTGAAACGGGCTCTCCTCACACTACTGGAACATGAAGCCGTCGTCACCATAATAACAGTCCAAGCTCTGGCAGCGACTGAATGCTGGAGAACAAATGTCGTAAGATCGTTTAGAAGACACTTTTTATCAATAAACCCTCAAAAATATTAAATTAGGCCCACATTTTAGAGAGTTTTCAGATATGACTGTATTTGTAACAAACAACTAGAGATAACTAGTCAAAATAATTGCACTTTTAACTTTTTTTAATCATTTGTTTACTTTTTCCTTATTTAAATTTTTTTTTCTCTCTTCTTTTTTTGAATATGTTCCATGATTCTGTGTCTTTAATAGAGTTTGAATTGAACAGGATTTATATAGTCTTTGTGAATTTATATTTGTTGTTGAGGAGTTTACTTAGTAATTATGTTTACAAAACAAATGTGGAACTTATATTTAAACGTCGTGTCCTCCAAGCCGACCACTATTTGGTGCTGCTCAAGTGATCATTGTACAGTGTGGAGAGCTTAATAAGCATGTTAACCATCAAACTATAACAGTCTAAGGATGTTCAAGTTAGAGATTTGCTATATTTTCTATAGAAGAGAATCTGAGTGTACGTCATGTTGGATTCTTCTTGCCAAAGGCTTTTAGATAAGGGTCTTACTGAGGAGTTTAACAGATAAACGTCCTTGAGAATACATAGAGTCTTGATAATGAAGAGTTCTCCCTTTGTATGAGTGCACTGTGTAGACAAGTGGCAGGTTTTTTTCCATCTTTTACCTTTTTTGACATTTAGGTGACACCCCGTGTGCTGCAGTAGGTAAGGTAGAGTCCAGATTATTATCTGATTCATGTATGTCATCGGCAGCATTCGACACAACTACAATTGTGCTTTCAGCAGATCAAATCAACGTATGTCTAGCCCGAGGCGGTACGACAGTCATGTTTTCTGTCTGATGCTCTTGATTTGAGATGCATTATTTGAACTGAATTATTCACGTCGAAATAATTGGGTTAGTCTGATTAGATGCAGTGCAAACAACACCTAAACATCTAAAATCAAGTCGGATCTCTACAACACCATGAGACTGTTTATATGACTGACACTTTCACATTTAATCATGTTGAAATAGCAGAATAAGATAATCTGTTTTAGATAAAATGTTTTAAACTAACCTGCTATGTTTTTATTTGCTACAAAGTGGCCAAACTCAGTGGCCAAAATGGTCTTTCTCAACATGTAGAAAATCTTTACAAGTATTTATGTTAACAAAACTGTGCTAATGTTGATTTTTTAAAAAATATTTAACTAAATAAATTGTAAGAAGTTGTGTCATAGTTACAGACTGCTAGTATTAGAGGCACTAGTTAGCTACCAAGCTAACACTTTAACTAGTTACTAGCGAAATATACAATCTTAAATTGGGTTTTTGCTTGGTCGTCTGTTACGTGTTGACTCAACATTGGTTTATATTTTAAGTTTAGGAGTTGAATTATGCCTGAAAGATTCATGAGTCAAAGCTGTTTGGAAAAAACGTTCTCTGAAAATGGTCAGGTATTGTTCAGAAAATGTGTTTAAAAAAAAAAAATCAGTCCAAGTTACAAAAAACAACCTTCAAGAGATCTTCAGAAAGTGTGAAGCTGTTAACTACGACCAGCAAACTATTACAGAAAACTGAGTAACTTTAAAGTCAAATATACACTACCATACTTGAAATAATGCATATCGCCCATGACCTCACGTAGGGGTCTCTGCAGTACAAAGTGGGAGTTTCTTGACTCTGTGGCCGTAGTTTGCCCTAACCATGATTGGCAGAGTTCTTTCTTGGTCAGTGCAAAGTTT
>JARVGW010000001.1:8698324-8717482 GCA_031762495.1 Anablepsoides rubrolineatus | reverse complement strand
GCTGATCAACCACTCTGCTTTATTAAAAGCAAACGGTAAGTTATAGCTGTCGAAGAATCATCTCTAAACAAATTAAAGCTTTTCAAACCAACAACCAACAGTTTTCATGTTGTTAGCAGGCTCGGAAAACACTAAAGAAGTTTTCTACTAAAAAGGTAGTCACTGATTCTTTGTTTCTCTTGGAAAACAAAGCACAAAATAGACTGAAAGAAAAGGTACAAAATATTAGACATATGCTAAAAAGTAGGTGCTTTTTTTTTGCTCTAATGAATACGGTCAATATTTCCAATCATAAAGATCTGAACTATTTCTTCAAAGTAAAAATGTAGTTTTACACCAACAGGAATGGGCAACATTTTCTTTCCGTCAGCAACATAAACGTACTTAAAACACAACGGATGCAAATCTAAATGCACTTACATTCGATCCGTTCCATAACTGCGGTAGTCCACGGCTGCTGAGACCGCCACGATTAGTGCAGGAACTCCGTAGCCCACTAGGTAGAAGTATCGCCGGCGCGAGTGCTCGCTCTCAAACACCTCCACCAACATGATGTAGAGTTGCACGCCCTCCAGGAACATCCATGTGAACGCCGCCAGGAAAAAGAAGTGGAGCAGGGCGGCAAAGACGGCACAAGCAATCTGGGGGAAGTTTTATAGTAACAGAGACACACACAGAGGGATATGAATGATGAAGGAAGAGTTAATGTTCATGTTGAAGTGTTGATTTTCCTGAAAGATTACAGTCAAAGAAAGTCCAAACTTGGGACACAAAAAATAGCAGGAAAGTAAAACATTTGTTCAGATTTAACATGGTGGATTGCAGCAAATATTTTTCAGAATTTTTCGTCATGAAACTTCAACTATGAGAACTGATTTTGGTAGTTTGGATGGAGCAAACTGGGTGCTTGAGTCAACCCATGACATAGTAGCCTAGAAACCACTTTTAGTACCAATAACTTGAAGTAGCCATTTTTCTGTATGACTATCCACCTTTTACATGGCTGTGGATGGATTTTGAGAAATCGGCTCTGTCGAACAAAGCAGAGACGTTCTTTTCTGTAAAGACATTCTATACTTAAAGAGAAACCCCATTGCCGTTTCTCAGAAAGCCACTGCAACACCTTGGTTCTTCCTTTTCAGTCATTCTGTTATAGATCTTCTGCTGTGTTTAGGAGCATTGTCCTGATGTACAACTCAGTTTGGTCCATCCTTTAGCCATCTGACAGATGGCTTCATGTTTGACACTACAGCACTTATGGTTTAAGGAGGCGTTGATGGTTGATTTGATGGCTGTAAAGTGCCCATCACCTCTCCACCGCTAGGCTTGACACTTGAGATGTGTTCCTATTGATATGTTGTGTTTGGTGCAATACATTATGGTTAAATACTTTGGTCTCATCTGTCCAGAAAAGTAAATGATTTTTATCATGATTTGATACACAAAACAGTCCCATTGAACAAGGGTGGAGCTTTCCCCCCTCATGACTGTAAATATTATTCTAAAAGGCATGACTAGCAAAGTGAGCCATCTAAGTGACTGAAACAAGCTGCATTTTCCAACCCCTTCATATCAGTGTCTCAAACAATTAGCGTCGCTCAGCTTTGTTTGGCCCAACAGACTGGACGTTTGCCTGTGCCGACTGGCAGTAGAACACTGCTGGTACTGAGCCCGTGCGGCCTTGTTTGCTGTAGTTGGCTTGGACGAAGGAAGGAATATGAAGAAGTGAAATGAACAGTCCAAAAACCATTTAGAACCAGTTCCCGGCCAGGTGAGAGCACGTAGAACGGTCTGTGCACATACGTGAACACAGCAAACGGTCGTTCACATGACCGAACGCTCCCTAAGATACAATCCTTCTATGGATTGATCCAATTATTGGCACAGTTGAACATAACTGGGCTATTTTGTCACCGAAATGGATCCGGTTAAATAACTAAAAGGTTGAGTGGACATTAATTGCAGTCCAGGACAGCGACTCTACTGCTGGGCTCTGAGTCAGAGCCATAAAACGTTATGGGAGGAAAAGGTGCAGGCCAACAGCATCATCTTTAACTTCACAGGAAGTTAGCTTTGTGGCTTCAGTAATGTCTGTGATTTTTAGCTCTAACATTTATGACATTCAAAGAGGAAAGAGTCGATGTGTTGGAAAAATAAAAACTAGGGTTACATCCGTTCTTTCATTCATATCGATTAATAAGCTTTGAACTGTGCAGGGTAGGCAATCAAACCGAGAGACTGTCAGCTGCGCACGTTCGATTGTCTGATCCAGGGCAACAAGGCTAAGAGCGTCGCCTGCCTCATTACCATACAAAAATGGCAGGACTGTGAGAAGCTGCAGGTGGATAAAAGCCAACCCATACACACGTAATGACTCCACATTTGTCTGCTGTGTGAGAGCTGAGCACACACAGCTGAAGATGACTGTGCGGTGACGGCACGTCTCCACCTGCTACCACAGCTGAGATCTTCACAGAAAAGAAATGCCATTCAAAGTGCAGTTAATATACTGGAAGAAGGTTTTAGTATCTCGTGCTCTTAATCCAGATTAGCCTGAAGTGGTAGCAAATAGATTTTTTTTTTTTTCCAGGGGTGAATTGATGATTAATACAACAGTGATCTTGTATGTGTGCGCGAGTGAGTTGGCAGATTTTTGTTTGTGTATGTAAAGCATGTTTAGAAGGATGTGTTTTCTTCTGCACAACCATGGGAGGTAGATTTTGTTGAATAAATAACCCACAGTTCTTTGCTCTCAGAGTTTCTTTTCACCGAGCCAAGAAGAATCTAAATAGTCCAGGGCCGCTGACACCCAGCGGGGCGCCTCACTCACAGCACAGTGGGACACCAAAGGTTATGAGTTTTTCTCCAAAACATTTTTTGACTGAGGAGTGAAGAAGGTGGACACCCTTAAGGGGAGATGCATCTCAGCAGTAGAAATGCACTTTTTTTTTCTTTATGACACAGTGAAAAGACCAACTTAGAGTTGTTTGAGTCACAGCTGGGAGCTTGGGATGGATGAGAATATAAATACGTATATGAATAAATACAGTATAAATACAGTATACAAAGACGGACCGATTTGAATTGATGTATTTTTTACTATATATAGTGCATTTTTAACCTCTCCCTTTCCTTCTATGTTTTCTACTAAAAAAATTACACTCTGCATACAGCATTGTTCAATTCTTACTCATTCTTACTCATGTGCAGTTTGCATGTTCTGCTTGTACTTGCATGGGTTTTCTCTGGGTACTCTGGTTTCTTTACACCATAAGAACCCACATTAGGCTGTCTTCATGCCCAGGGCTTCCTTGCAAAAAAGAGATCTGTCACCTCAATGGGATTTGCCTGGTTAATTAAAGGTTAATAATAAAACAGTCTAATAAGCATATGGGTTTCCCATGGGGCATCCAACAGGGCTCTATACTTGGCCCAGTCCTGTTCATTATGTTTTGTAGAACAATTTTGCATACAAACAATTTCATTTATTATTAATTCTGTTTTCATGAACATTGTTACTTCTCACTAATATATGGAATGAACTAAACTGACTTTTGTTGTGTATTTGGAGTCTTCAGGAGTGCAGAAAACATGAGTTTAGTCTCTCCCAGGGCTGCGTAGATATCTTTATATTCTGTTTGGGTCATATTTTTCAACTTGTACAGTTTTCTCTGTTTTCTATGACATTTTCTGGACTACTACGTCAATATATTTGTGACAGAACTGCCAAATAAGGTCTGGACTTACTGACTACAATATTGTTGTCTTCATTCTCTCGCTCTGTGTTAGACCAGTGCTTTAAGTGGGCCAGTACGCCATGACATGTCTCCTTTAAGACAATGTTAAAAGAGTATTTTTTTTTTCATTGTTTATGATAAAATGTTCTATTTTCTAAATATGTTCTATTTTCGCCACATAAAAGTTAACAGGTTTACATTTTAGTTCAGTCTGAATCATTACATACATAAAGTAGTACTTTGTAAGCTTTTTTTTCCTTCGATTTTTCTTGATCTACTTACTGGTTGGTCCCCCCGATTGATCCCCACCAGGAAGAGCGACTCGGCGATGAAGAGACTGATGCACAGGTTCTTGTGGATAGTGTTGCGATCACTCTGTAGGCCACGGAAGAAGCAGAAGGTAAAGAGGCTGATGAGGAGGCACACCAGTGAGAGGAGGATGCCGACCCAGGTGATGACGTCCAGGAGCATGTCGTGAACTGGGTCTGAATTCTGCAACAGAAACCATCAAAGGAAAGAGTTCAACAAATATTTCTGGGAGCATATTTTTAAGGGTTAAATTTCAGGAAAAATTACAGTTTCTGGATGTGTTTTTAAATAATAGAATCAAGTGTGAGGCCAGTACCAAACAAAACTAACAGGTTTTTTTTGTCTTTTAGAATAATAAAATACCTATAAAATGAAAACAATCCCAAAGCTTTTATTTCCACTGTTGTTGTCTGGCAGTAAAGTGCAGACACTCAGCTCTCCAATAAACCACTACACCAAGCCACAGGTGGCAGATATGAATCATAAATTAGTCAGTGTGAATCAATTTAAAATGCCCCCCTGTTGTTCCATTTTGGTCTGGCAACAATGTGAAACAAAGTGAGCAGCCCAACGGGCCACAGGTGTCCGAGACCGACACAACACGAATTCAATCAAAACATAACACGGGCAATATCTTCTATTGTTGCTTTTAGATAAATTTTCTTTTCCCAGATTATAATTTACCGATCCCAGCCAGTTTTGTGGACTAAAAAGCCCTTTGCTGACAATAAACGTGCAGCTTACAGGGGGAAAATAAGAAACAACAGCAGCTGTGCTTCAACAATGCAAGGGAAGTCACGTGAGTTTATGGAAACAAGGTGCACTCAGGAAGCAGAAAATCAACCTTTTTACTCAATAAAAGCAGAATTGACAGAAAGACTTACATACAACTTAAGCAACATCACAGCTTAAGAGTTTAGAAATAATAATTAGTTACAAAAAATGATTTAAATACATGCTTGTGTATTTCTGTGTCTAAACAAGGAGCTTTTTGTTGAGGGTTAATATGAAGCCTTTAAAACTGCTTTATTTTCATCCTCTCTTTTTGGTGCTGCTTGGGAAAGATGTGCAGATTTTTATCCTGTGACAGTGTTCATCTTACTAAAAATAATTGCCATGGAAGGCAAGTTCTGCCTTGCAGATTTTGCATTGCACAGGTTTGTCTTTCATTTTCTTAAAATGTTCCCACACTTTCAGGCTCTGTTGTCGGGTAGCCATGATACCAGAGCCTGTATAATGTATTGTGATGTCCACGGCCTACCCCTGTTACCACTACTGTGCATGTGTTTCAAAGACAGAAAAGACAGATACAGCAGTGGAAGGTGTCAAAGCAGTTTGGAGAGAAAAACAAAGTAAAAAAAAAAGAACAAAAAAATGACTAATCGCCCAATAAATTAGTCGTCTACAATGTTATTAGTCAATTAGTCGTCAACTAGTCGACTAATCGTGGCAGCCCTACACACAATACACTAACACTCGACCCAGATACTGCACATATGTCCATACATGGGTTAGCACCGCATTAACCAAACCACAACTGGGCCACTTGTGGCATTGACCATTTTGGGAAAACATAAATCAAACCACAACTTGGCCAGTCTTGGCATTCAATTTAAAAAAACAGTGCCATCATTGCCAGAACTGGCCCACACCCAGTTGACATGCCAGCAGTCGGTTAGCTGGACACCAGATTTGGCCCACACTTGTCTGCTAGGTGGGTTGTTAACTGTGATGGCCATCTTGAAATGAGCTGACTCCTAAAGGTAACCAGTTGCAGGCGTCCATCCGATGATTACTTGGTGGACGTTTCAAAAAATATTTGTTTGAGAGAATCAGCAGGTCAGTGACTTACACAAACTGTCAAACTGTCACCAAATTGGACAAGAAAAATGCAACTGGTGCATCTCTAGGCTTTACTACACAACATATTGGGAAGTGTTAATAAAATCTGGTGTGTTTACATGTACCAAACCTAAAAGTAACACAAACTTAAAAAAGATGTAACATTTTACAAGCGCATGCTGAGGAAACAGATGTGCAGAACTCCCAGAGCCACTAACATCTGGAATTGGAAACTAAATTGTGATTATCCATTTTAAAAAAAAGAAGAAAAAAAACGGTTACCAGTGGTGAGAAACAGCTTTCTGTTTTAAACACTTTGGTCAGATGTCTCGACTTCCCTGATTTCCTGAGGGGATTTTTTTTTCTTTGTCTTGTCTTTTTCCGGCTGCAGGGCGATGACTCGGAGGTCGGTCTTTAATATTTAAAAGAAATCTTCCAACCTCCTCGCAATCATGGGGATCAAACGGTCCTCACTTTAAAATCCAAATTTAAAACATATTGTTAGGACAAGAAAGGCACCACACACGGGAGAGTTTATGTAAACTGCCTCTTAGCTGTGTGAAGTTCTCTCATCGTACTGTTTTTCTTTTTACTTGGCAGGCTCGGAGCGTAGCTGCCGGAATCTAAAAGCTGTGTTTGCAGTTTTGGAAATCAGCAAAGTTATGTATGAGTCTGAGCTACGGCATAGGACGGGGCCAGGAAAATATTTGCATGAGCGGAGGAATAACATCACAAAATAAAATGCTAATACGCCTTTCAAACACGCATAGTATTTCACTGTATTAGGGCGCAAACCAGGAAAACAACACAAAAAAAAACAACTTAGAAGCATTGCAGAAAAGTCTTGTTTAGCAGGAGGTGAGCTAACGCTACCAGAGAGGGGAACAGATGCTGATCATTACCAGGCTCTGGTACAATAACAGCCGCAGTGCTCCTTGAGTCTGGGGAGAGCGGGCTTTTGATTTTCCTGCCTGATGAGCCGTTGTGTATACGTCGGAGGGGTGGGGAAGGGTGGTGGCAATATGTTGTATACAGCAGCCATCTGTGTGTATATGTGCGAGTCTGTATCAAAGTGAGCCTGATTTAAGCCCTCATAAGGGTGCCTGTGCAGTAGGTGGCAACAGATGTCAGTGTTTGGGTTTGTGATGCTTGTGCGGTGCTTTGTTTGGTGCATTAGTCTGTCCTCGGTCTGCCGCGTGATGAAGATGCAGTGGGTGGCGCCGGGCTGTGGTGCATCGCGGGGGGACCCTAAGATCTCCTGGGCTGTGGCGGTGGCTGCAGGCTCTATCCATCACCATCTCACCTTCGATTGAAGAGGGGTCAGAGGCAGAGGAGGCGAGAAAAGAAGAGGCAAAGCTATAGGAACAAAAGGATAAGGGCAAGGGAGTGTATCTACACCTGGGTGATGGATTTACTGTGGAATGATTTTTTTTTTTTCTTGTTCTAAGAGGTGGATAATGCCTTAGCAACACTAGCAACGATGTCTCTTCTCTAAAGGTTCCCTTTTACCAGGGGCTTTGTCCAGGCAGGATGGCAAATGATGTGATCTGCAGGGCTTCTGCGCCTATCTTTAGGCCGACAAACCTCCGAGATGGGAATCTGTGTGAGGGTCTCAAAAGTGGGCAGATGTAATTTGCTGTGAAACTCACTCGCTGTGCTGCGACGAGTGGCCCGGTCATTCAGAATCCACGTTAGTTAGTCGGACAATACCCGTTTGATTTGTCACGAGGGACAATAACATAGAAATAAAAACGCCTGTATTTACCCTAACACGCTGCGCCTGAAGCTAAAAAGCTCCTGAAAGAGTTCTCTGAAAAGTGTAAGAAGGGAAAGTGAGCAGAGTGTCGATCCTTTGCACCTCAAAGAACCACTTCTCAGCGTGGGGCCGTGAAGCCAATCCAATTAAAATGCATAAATCTCTTGATGTGCCTCCAGAGCTGGTCTTTGACTCGTGAAATACTGTCAGGCAGGGCAGACTGTTGCGCTGAGGGGTAGCGGCCCACTGCAAGGAGTCATGTGACAAATTCACGGGCGGTACAACCAGGGATTTATGAGCTGCACAGAGATGGGGAGCAGTCGCAGAGAGTGCGAGAGAGAGAGAGAGAGAGTGAGAGAGAGAGAGAGAGAGGGAATGAATCAAGGGGTTCGGGCAAATTTGTCACATTTAAAAGGGCTGGGAGAAAGACTCCGGCTTGTGTGGCTGGGAGTTGACATTCAGCGCATGCACCGCGTGTCGCACTACGGCACAACTCGGCCCGAGCAAGGCTCTGCGTCCTCGTCTCGGCGGTTAATGAGGTCCGTTTCCTCTGCTCTGGTGCCACGCGTGGATCAATCTCCAACCGTCGCTCGGGGCACGTGTGCACGGAGCTGCGGATTGTTTTTAAGCCATAAAACATACAATTAACCTCATCTATCCTTCCTTACATGTCATAGTTCCTTGCCTTTGTTGTGAAATAATGGCACATCTGGTGGGATGTGCCATTATTGTGCGCTTACTGATCTATTGGGAGTGGTGCCATATAAGATAGCTTGATGTCTAAGTCTTAGAATGTACATAATTGACCTGATATCGGGAAAAGATATCTTTCTATTTCTCAATTCTAGAAAAATGGCAAACTCAAATTCTAAGGCTTCAATAAAAAGCATGAGGCAGTTGAGTGCTAGCCTGTAGGGATTATAATGCAATATGAATAAAGCAGACACTAATAAAAATGGTAGATGTTCATAATGTGTTCGTGCATTATTCACCGACAACTTCCATTTTCTGACGCAGGACCCCGGTGACCCAGAGACACCTAAACAAGCAGTCGCTGCCACAACTCTGAAGTGTTATGGAGGTCCAGCGGTTTCACAGGAAATGTTTGCGAGGCGTCAAAGTTAAACTCAGCTTTCTGAGAAACAGCCTTCTGATATAAAGTTGAATGAAGTGAGTTTAGGTTTTGAGCACTTAAGGCATTTTTAGCACACTCAATAGCACAAGTCTTGGTGACACGACATCTTTAGTCATTTTTGCTCTTAGCAAAGGCACATACAAGTACATCCAGTCGCCAAATAACAGGTTACAATTTTAAAAATTCTTGTGCACAGTTGTCTGATAAAATGTTTGTTGGTGAGGATCTTTTCATCTGAGACAACAGGATAAATTAAAGGCTCACTGTTCTTTAAAGAAAACTTCCAAACACCTTTTATGTCTAGGTTTTAATTCAAGATGTCCACTTCAGCCCACCTACAACTTACCAAATGTAAGTTATTGACATTTTTGAAGGCTATATGGTATGAAATGTACCTTAAAGTGGTAGTGTCTAACTCATTTACACGAGTGGGCCAAAATTTAACATTTGGTCCAAGCAAAAGACTAATTTCTGTTAATATTAATTTAAGAAATTTTATATAACAAAATATTCCTAAAGCTACTAATTACCTTTTCCAAATTGTGTGTTATGTAGCTTTTAGAACTATAACCTAACAAATAAAGAAAAAAGATTACATTTTATAAGACACTTTAGCTATTCTTTCTTATTAACAACTTTGTCATCTATTATTTCTTGGAGACACTTTTTATCTCAATCCAGCAAATCTAAAAAAATAATAAATAAATATTAAAAATCCAATTATTTGAAAAAATAAGAAGAGAATACAGATAAAGATAATTAAAGTGGATTCTTTGTTGCTCTTTTCACACCAAAATCAAAGACAACTGAAAACTTCAAACTTAATTTTCTTGGCTTGAAGGTTGGCCAGCTGTCATGAGAAGAATGCACTAAATACAGAGACAAAAAGAGAAACAAAAAAATGTGTTTCACGTTTAGATTATTACTCTTGGGGCTACAATATTAATGATGGCCAGATTTGACCCTTGAACCTTGATGCTAATAATTTCCATGAAAAGTTTGCTTGTTTTAAGGGCGAACAATATTAGCATGGTCAAAGTTTTAATCTTTTCAATGCACACAATCATTGTTCGAATTTTAGTACATCGAATCAACAATAGTTGATCCGAGAAGAGTGAAACTTTTCAAAACTCTCTTTTCACCAACTTCACTAAAAACTGTGACAGATGTCAGGCGTGATAACAAGTAGTGTGACTGTAATCCTGAAAACAATGCCTCACATCCTACTCAGATAACACAAATGTCATCAAACAAACTTTGGGAGAAGAAAACTCTTCCCACTTGTTATGAGCTGAAAATGCAGTAGCTGTAAAAAAAAAAAAAACAAGGACAAATGATCGTAATGTCACTTTAGGAACAATTGGGAATATTTCACCACTTCTAAAATCCATAAAATATGGAGCGAACAAGAAAAGTTCACTGGAGCCGTAAGAAAGATGCCATTGTTTCCAGCTGGAGCTGGTGGTTATTGGCCAACGAAAACAAGATTAATGAAAATAGTGACGCTGGAGCCGGTCCACAGAAGGGAAAAATTGCGACTGCAACTTCGCCGTGAAATAAACAAGACTAAAACATAATCTGTGACTCTGAGGGTAATGAGTAATAACAATGCAGAGATGAGCGGTGCTATGCTCTGTTGCTATGGATACTAAAAAAAAAAAAGAAAAAGCCGATCGCCTCTCCTCGGTTTGAGAAGCGTCTTTATCTGCCACCTTTTCTCTCGCGCTCAAACTCGCACCCTTTTTTTCCCCCCTCCATTCACCATGTTTTCAGATCCAGCGAGGTGACAGTTTGTCAAATAAAAAGCCTCCCTGGCAACGTCTAACAAGGTGTCTTTTAGAACATCCAGGTGAAAAAAAAAAAACGATAAAGGATAAGAAAAGGTTAAAAATAAACACTATCGCCGAGGATAGGAGGTGTCGCCACTGTCCACTTTCCTTTCGGTGAATGCAGAGCCACACGCAAGCCGGGCTTTTCTAAATGTTGGGGATTGGCTTGACTGAAAGAGCTCTTTTTACAGCTGCTTCTTTCTTTTCTTTCTTTCGCTTTCATCGTGTGAAGGCCCCCATTCTTCATGGCTGCCTCACTATTCCAGGCTCGACTTCAGCCCTGCGGGGGGTTTAGTGGCTCCAGAAGTCATGCTGCAGATTGACAAACAGCAGCTCCCTCAAGCCTCCGCCAAACCAGGAGAGGAAAAGGATGTGTGGAGATTAGGACCGGTGTGTTCTTATTTTGTGTTTTAGATTGTGGATTTTTCTGGCAAACAACAACAAAAACAATTCAAGGTGAAATGTTTCTTTTAATAAACCATATCAACATTTATCATGCCACAGTTTTAGACTGAGATCATAGCTTCTTTCACAAGACAGTTCCCCTGAAACTGCCGCACAGACCAGTCCTGCACAGAACCAAAAGTGACATGCAGCAGATCTCAGCTCGGCTAAACTCCAGCTAAAGAGGCTGGTAAATTAGGAAATTGGTGATTGGCTGCAGCCTGACAACAGGTGGAGGATTTAGCGGTGTTTTGGGAAAAAAACAAAAGAACTGGTCGACGTGTGTAAAGGTAAGCTAGTGTTGTGCTAACAGACTCACAGTTTGTCTGTCTCGGTTATGATGCGTTCACGCCAAACACGTTTTGAGCGTTAGGGGCCTCAGGTTTATATGCAAAGTCTCTGGTGCGGCGCATGTCAAGGGGCACCAGGAAGTGCATTTTGGAAAATCTGAAATGTTGCAGCTCGACACGGAGCGTCAACCAATCAGAAAGAATCCGCTATGTGACGTAACGGGCGGTCTCCTGAGTGATGCCCACTAACCTGAGACAGAGGGACATGAGCTCTTCAGCTGAAACCAAACGTAGTTCTGAAAGCGAGCCACGTCAAGACGTCAAAAATGTTAATGTACATCCCCCCATAATGTACTGCTTACATGGGCAAGAAAATAAATATGCAAACATTATACACAGGGTCTCTTCTTACTATGAAATTGATATCAAAATATTTAAAGCAATATCAAATCGAATCATAACTCAAAGTACCAAAACTGAATTGAATTGTAAGGTTGTTAACAACACCCAGCTCTACATGAGACTACACTAAACTGAATAAAATGAGAAAGTGGTCAAAACAGATAAAAAAAAACTACAGATAAAGTCCAATTTCTGAGCTGAGGTAGCTGTAAAAAAAGAGATCTAGTAGATTCATGGATAAGTTGGGTTTAAAACGACCATATTTCTTTTCCCACTGATTCAGATGAAAAACTGAAGGACAGATGCCATAACAGATACCCAAACCTCCTCTGCTCCGTCAGCAGCCAGCTCCTCAAACCTCCTGTGACAGAAATAATTAAGCTGTCTGTCAGCATCACAACGAAAGTTTTTTTTTTTTCTCGACCAGCCACGTTCCCTGCTTTTACCCACTCAGTCTTATCAACAGCTTCCTCTCCTTTTCTTTTGGACTCCTCCAATCTCCCAAAAACGACATTTTATATTCACTCAACACTCTTGGGGCTGTTTTTTTTTCAACATCTATTATTATATCTCCTGATCAAGTGCTCTGATGCACTTTAAAACACATCCGGATCAGTCACTTTACTTTTTCCCTGCTTGAACTTGGTAAAAATAAGACAAATGCACACGTCTCCATGCATTTGCAGAACCATATTGATTAAATTTACAGTTTGTACTTACAATTTACAAATACAGTTTGACTTGGGAGTAAGAAAGGAGGGCTTTGAGGAAATTAAGCTCGGAAACCACTGCTTAATGGATCAAAACAAAAGCTTCAGAACTAATTAGAATCACATCAATTCTGATACACATTTGTACCACATTTAACATTGTTTGGACATGTGAGATTTAGTATTTTTATTTGGAAGGTAGTGTATATAGAACACACACACACACACACAAAAAAAAAAAAATATATATATATATATATATATATATATATATATATATGGTGCAAGCGACCAAAGGAAACTAGCTGTAGCTTCAGATGGTCTTTTTTCGGGGCTGATAAGTGATATCAGAGGAGTGAAGAGCCGATATTAATGTCAGGTATGAAAAGGCCGCTTGAGTCTGTGGCTGTCATGAAAGCAATCCTTTCCCTTTGAAGATGATCAGATCTCTGAGATCTTATACAGTAATTTCACAACTGTAAACCGACAACACCTACATACCTTTAGGTCGACTCTTTTTACCCAGCACTTCTTCCTTGGTGCAGACGTGATAACAGCCGAAAGAAACATCAACCCAGACAGGCGCCTGTTGATCTGCTATTACGCTTTTATTGTTGGGTATCATAATATTTCATACATTTTGCAGGATTTTTTAAATTAATTTATTTATTTATTGTTTAATGACACAAGACTAGCAGTGTCAGTTTGATCACGTTATGCCACTTTGCTATCAGTCTGCAGAAACACAATATAAACAGCAACACTAAAAGTGTGCTTCACTCTGATCATATTGATCAACTACTTATATGGACGGAAAAGATCAAAAATCATTCTCATGCCATATGAAACAATATTACCAAATTTTAATGAAATCAATCCAAGATCAATAATAATTTTTTGATCCAGCCTTAGTAATAACTGTCCTTTTTTTTGTTAAGCTGCAATGAATCTCAATGCGCTAACTTAAACACATACTGAACTGTACTGTATTGGTTTTTGCAGCACTTTAATAGATCAAGTGAAGTGTATCCAGATGTGTATTGTATCAGGCACAGACCAGGGATGAACAACACCAGACTTTCTTTGATCCATGATCCATTTACCAGTCGTCTTTTTCCTAAACTGCACACACTCCTAAGGGTAAACGGTTAAGGAAAAACAGGAGAAAAAGTCAGCCCTACCTTGACATCAACGTGGGCCATTAAGACAGCAAAGTTGGTGAGGTGGGTGCAGGAGCATGTGGTGTGTGTTCTGTTGGTGCTCAGCAAGCGGCAGTCCTGAGTCGACCAGTAGCCCATCATGGTTCGCTTGGAGTAACTCCAGAACGAACAGTTGGGGTTGAAGTTTTCCTCGGATTGCTGTTCAAAAAGTGAAAGAAAACAAAACCATGAATTTATTAGAAGAATCATGTTGCCTCGCTGTGTGAAACTACACTTATCTGAGATTAATCACAGGCGGTACAAATTTGCGAAACAAAATTTCTTTTGTTTTCACAGTAAATATCCCCTAAAATCGGGATAATTTAACATTTTGCAACCCTTTTTTTTTTTTCTTAAGTGAATAGCAGTCGCTTTTACTGTCATAAAGCATCAAGCGCCCATGTGCCTGTTTTTCATTGTGTTTTTTGACCTTTCTCTTTAACTTTCACTGCATGACAATGGACTGCCCTACTGTTTAATAGGCACCACTGGTGTCTGTGTTGGGCTGCGGTCCTAATGACAAGCAGGCCTCCCCGCTATCTCGCTTGCCATTTGATAAAAGTCATCCACGACACAAAGGCTTAATAACACGACCAAATGTAACTGCTGATAAATAGATACACTGAAAGCCTTTTCCTCTTGAGCCCAATTTCTTTTGAACAGCAGCTGCAGGAACAAAACAAGTACGCCCACTTTTCCTTTAAAGCATCCAAGGACATATCTACCTTCTTACTGCGAACATGCATTTTATTTTTTTTTATTTGTAGTTTTACTTTTCGTTGCACATTAATGAGACTAGTGCGGTTCACCCTCTGTGATTGCAGGTTTTCCTATAATTGCATTTACCCTTCACAGATTCAAACTTTGCGTAAACCATTCCACGGCAAGGAGATAGGATGACCCTCTCTCACCATTAATGGCTTTAATTGGTCCCATTAAACGACGGAGGCAAGGAAGCGAAACAATAACTAGAGGACATGTAATCATCCCAGAAGACCAGTAGACCAAAACCTCATAGTTAAGAGGGGGAATTAACTGGGAGAAGGCACAGACACAGAAACCCCTCATCAATAGCAGTATATACGGTGGATAATGTTTCGTTTTAATAGCGGAACTGTAATAAATGCAGGAATGGGCAGTGGTTTATGAATATTTCAGGTTGAATTTAAATGGACAAAGTGAAAAATGAATGTGAACATTACAACTAGCTTTTAAAAATGTACTTTTTTTTAAACAAACAAAGCATCTTAGGGTCTGTTTCTGCTGTTGTAGTTTATTTTAAAAGGATTACAAAATAGATACTGGCATACAAGTCTAACGGGAGTTTTCCCGGTGGGCTGATGGGTTTGTGGGCCGATGGGCTGCGAGTGGTTAGGCCCGTATAGGTGCTACCGCGCTTGGCCCTGTGGTGTGCTTGTTGTGCGGCGCCACTATACATCTATAAAGGCTGGGTTTTTATAGTTCCATATATTTATAGTTTTATAAGTTTTTTTATAGTTATAATGCAAAAAATACTTGGTTCCAACTGAAGTACTTGTTCTTGTACTTGTTTTGAGAATTTTTTGGTATTGGGACACCCCTAGTCACAGGTAATCTGGGCCTTACTAACAGAATTAACACAACCACCCCGACTCCATGGTAATCCATTCGACCTGTGAAAATAAGGGAGTAGATCCCCGGATACCAGGTTTAGCAGCAGCCCACATCTCTGTACTTGAAGCTTTTGTTTAACTTGAGGGTTCATCAGATGCAGGACTTGGGCAGGAAAAAAAAATCAATTCACTATCCAAGTCCAAACGGTGCAGACACAATCATGTTTTAAGTAAAAACATGAAACAGTCCTAACCCATAAAGGAGCAGCTGAGATTAGTGCTTGTTGAGACTGCTTTGATCTACTTTTAAAGAATTTGTTGTGATATAATGATTATTTCCATGTATGTGTATGTGTATGTGTTGCAGCTGACAGAATTTTGTGCACGTTTATTATGTCTTTGTGTTCTAGACACACAACCAAAATGTGGCACCATTTCTGTCGCTCTTTATATTGATGATAGTGGTGTCAAACTTAGATTGCGTGCTTAATGTACTTGGCACAAAAAGGAAGGAAATTAGTGCTTGTTATGTTATTTTTTTGTTGTAACAATGCTTCTTGGCAATAAATCTTACGATTGGCAACTGATTGGCAGCACCTGGGGGTACTAGCTCAAAATAAGAGTTAATAACAACAGCAACATAAGCTGTTTAGCAAAAAAGATTTAGCAAATTTTTCTTGTGCTCAACCCAAAAATGCATGTTCCTTACAAATGTGGCACCAAAGGGAAATTAACAGACTTTTCATGCAACCTATTGCAAAGAAACATTGTTACAATAAAAAATACCAAACACACCAAAATCTACTAAAAACTAATTGCCTTAATTTTTGTGCTGTTTAGTTAATAATTTCTAGCCAAGTTAAGCATGTTTTTCTCTCTCTGTATTTTTACATGACGTAAAGTTCAGCAATTTTGTCAGAGTGTGTGGACAAAAAAGAAAAAAACAAATTAAAAGAATGAATTACTTTTTAAATAAAAAATCAAAGACAATGTTCCTGTAGGTGAGTTCATGCTTGGAGAGCAGAGACCTGTTAAACGTCTCATAATAACACCTCTGATTGGTTTACCAGAGCGCACTGCCCTTGATTTGATGTGCCTGTCAATATTGTGCATCAATATTGCATCCAATCAAGTTTAATTAGTGGAGGAAGCCATATTCAGAATCATGAATAATATGTGATTAATTGTACAGCTCCTGGCTTACACAAAATGCACTTTATATGGAAATGTACCTGTGTAAACGACACATTTCCATGATGGAAAAAAAAAACAAAAAGAAGAAAACAAGAGGTGGTAGCTCTTTCTGGCTAAATCCGGTGTTACAAGTGGATCAAGTTTTTTGGCAAATAGGACATAGTTTTATTGAAATAATTTGAACTCTGCAAGAAAAGGTTGGGAAAACGTAGTAAAATTAGTGCTCAAATTACAAATTTCTTTTTAAGGCAGGTAAGTCAGAGCAATAACTGCTCTGAAAACCGTCCTTTGACATTTCCCCACCATTTAATTTTAACATCCTTGAGCTATAGTCCTTTTACTTTATCTGCTGTTCCTGCACGTCCCTCCTACACAGAAGGAGAGGAGAGAAAAAAATTGCTCTTGCGGTTGTTCAACATCTCAGATAATCGCTGGAGGAGCTGTTTGTAGACAAAACAGGGATATTTCGAGGGTAGCAAAGTGTGGAGAAGATAATGGAGTCGAGAGAGAGAAGTCACGGCTCCCCGCGATGACTAAGCAGCTTCCAGTGAGGGCGAAGGCACGACTGATGTTTGTTCAGGAGCTCAGACTGGTTTTTATAAACTAATAAACAGCAGCGTGCCTTCGCCATCATGTCGGGAGAGATGCCGCATTCTGACAGTTTAATTTTCACACCTTTCCCGGGTAAAACATCTTTGTTTTACTTAGTTAACATTTGCATTGCACTTCAGGGAGAGAGGGAATTCTGATAAAAGGCTCTATCATGTAAGTGTATTTTCTGTGTAAGCAAATGTATGGAGACAAAAAAAACATTACATTCAGAGGAGCTGACATATACAGTTGCGGTCAGAATGAACCACCAAACCAGAACAGCCAAAATAGTATTGTGTGCTATTAATCGTCAGTAAAACTGTCAACAATTAATATTTGCCACTTTGCAATTAGTGCCATTGGATGACATATTCTTGTGCTCGACACACCATCAGAATCGGGTGTTCATGTGAGCCCAACAGTGGAAGACAAAGTGCAGCTTTCTCTAACCCTACAAACTTGTTTAGTCTTTAGTACTCTTTAGTAAGAGGACAGCCAGAAAATGCATTTTAAAGCCATGACTTAGGCCACAGTGCAACTGTCATCTATTAATCATAGCATTAGTTGTTATCGGCTAAATGCCACAATTATTTGTGATAAGTCTTTTGCTAATATGGCCCAACCCTAACCAGGACTCAAATCTTCAATAGATTAGAAACTCAGTTTCCACAACAAAGCCAGTGTTAAATCACCTCTAACTAAGAAAGTACCAACCGAGAAAGAAGGCCCCGCTCTGAAAGCAGCTCTTAAAAATTGACTTGAAATGCCTTCTGGAAAAAAAAAAAGTTTCATGCCAGATGAGACGATAGTCAATTGCATTATTGATCTATTCAAGTATGATTGGAGGAATTGATATAAGGCTTTCAAGCTTGAAATAATGCAGCAACATGTCAAGCATGGTGGTGGTATCATCACAATGTGGTAATAGTGCACTTCACAAAATGGGTGGAAAAACAGAACCTCTAAATTCTTCAAATCCACAAACTCACAGTTATAACTTGGTCACAAGGGGGTGTTCCAACACTAAAACTTTTTAATGATCCCAAACCCAAATCAGAACTGGTTTCTGATTGGATAAAGCAGCCCAACATAAAGCAGGATGATATTAGGTTGGATTTCTAAAATGGCTGTCTCAAATCCCTGAACTCAATCCATTTAAACTTTTGTAGACTGATATAAAAATGCTGCTATATATATAATTCAGACCAGTGGATTAGAAAAAACCCACTGAAGCTGTATTTTGTAAGAAATTTTGGGATTGATTAACTGACTTTCAGAGACACATTTATTGTATACTTTGTGACTGATTGTGATCATTTAAACAGTAAGAGAATCAACAAGTCTCTATTTACAGTAGTTTTTGTTTCTATAACTTACTTCCTTGTTTACTATGACATCATACCAGGTTTTCTATAAACATTGTAAGAATATGTCATTCTGGGTCATTTTGGACGGCAGCGCTGGGATGTGATAAACTTTCTATGTCTGTGAATAAACAATCAAGTTTTAGTACTGGACTGGTTTCCCACGCCTGATTTGAGTTCTCATGATTGAGGTCTCAAGTTGAAAAACCTTAAATTAATTCAACGTTCTTGTCCAGCAATGAATACAAACAAAGATAGTTGGCTTCAGAACAACAAATACTGAGAACCAAAGTTACCTGCAGGTGTCTGATGGTAAAAATGACAGGGTCAGATAGGTAGACTTTGTTCGAGTCCTTGTTGATGGCTGCTGTGATCACCGGTGAGTTGACGATGACAGAGTAATTGGTCGCCAAGGCTTCGCTACCCAACTTCATGCTGGCGTTTTCCGTAGAAAGGTACCCACCGATATGTTTATACAGGACGAATGCTATTCGAATTTCACCTGAAAGAAAGGAGTTATGATATGTTTTGTTAAAACTATGATAAAATACAGCTTATAGGCAGTGACAATGTAACTTAGTGTCAAGAAAACATATTCAAAAAGTGAATAGATCAAATAGTCCTAATTTTAAATAGCAAATTTACAAAAAAAGCATTTGGCTAACATGTTTCTACCACCAGTTGCAAAGGTGGGTATTCTTGTCGACAATTTGCCTCATTCACATTCGTCTCCCCCCAGGGTCTCTCTTGTAAGTACCGCTCTC
>JARVGW010000001.1:8361301-8373643 GCA_031762495.1 Anablepsoides rubrolineatus | reverse complement strand
ATAAATTAAAAAACAATAAGTGGCCCCCGTTGGGCAGACAGAGTCCCAAGTTTTGATATTTTTCCTAACTATTAATTAGTGGAACCTTATAAACACAAAAACAAGGTTTGTGAACAATCAAGAGTAAATATATTACTGTATAACACTAATTCCCTAAATAAAGACAACTGGTCTAAAACCACATTAAGATGCAGGGTCCCAGGAGTTTTTAATACATGTTATTTTTTATAAAACATATTCAGGAGAGGACAAGCTTCAGTAAATAAGTAACGAACTAAATAATAAAAATAAAGTAGGCATATGAATATCAGAAGGTGATTTCTGAACTACTTTTTTTTATCTTTTTTTGTAAAATAACCAAAATATGATGACAACTAGGGCTGGGCAATCAATCAGTTATAATATACATTGCGATAGAGATAATCAAAATCAATTGAAGCTGTATTCAATAGAATGTTAATTTCATTGAACTCCGATTCGGAGCCGCACGGCGTTCTGGGGGATGTAGGCAGAGAAAAGACTAGCTGCTCGACCTCTCAAGGCCCAGCTGGTGACATCAACTAACTCACTCACTCTTTGGTAAGCCCTAATGACACCGTATCAGATCTCTTGAAATTCTGTTGTGGCGTTTTGTTTTGCTGCCACCTCAGGATCTTCACTGGTCCCCACATGGTCACCTCATTAAAAAACAATCTCTAGAGGCGCCACGTCGTTAACAAGCAAATGAGATCAAGTTTTAGACTGAAAGAGGAAATATTTGTATGATACAGCAGGCTCTCTGGTTCTGTTTAAGACAAGACGAGGACCATAAGTCATTCGAGACCAGGCCGACAGTGAGGAGGGGAAACAAGAACTTTGATTAAAAGTTACCAAAGAACAAAAGGTGCTAGAGAAACAGACGTGCTGTTAAAATATCCAACAACACACCGGGGAACAACAAGGCCTGATGAAAAAAAAGGAAGACAGATGAACCTAAAAAGGGACGAGGGAGACATGAGGGTAACTAAACACAGATGAGCCCAATTAAACATTTAAAAAGGCTTCGACACAAAGAATGGCAGGGAGTAAAACAAGACACCTGAGGAGGGAACAGTTTCACAATGAAAACAGACAAAAGACGTCACATTCACAATAAAATCCCCACACCATGTAGAAATGTTCCAGTGAATGTGTAATAATTATGATTTTTTTTTTTATGTAAAAAAATTAATTACGTGCCCTGTTGAGAAAATTTGCAGAATGTTATGTTTGGGTGAAAAAAAAAGCATGTTTTAAAAGCAGAGGCATGGGGAGTTTTTTATTGTTAGAAGGAAGAATTGATTCAATGAAATACTTCAAAGAGAAAAACCGTCAAAAGGCACAAGGTAAGAGTTTAACCATGGCAGTTTTAACTTGAAAGGCCAGTTCATTTAGGATCTAAGAATCTCACCAAACCAAAGGACGCCAGCAGAAAGGAAGGAGAAAGTTTCTTTTGAAAATGAGATTAAAAACATTTATCCAACTGTAAAGGCCAGCCTTGGCAAACCTTTTTTAGTGGGTCCAAACCTCAACCTCAGGACAGTTTTTGTAAATTTCAAAGAATCGTGAAATGTTTTCATTGCCAGTGCAGGTCACAGAGATGAAAAACCAGTTTTATGGTAGTTCTACATGGTGCACCACACAGCAATTATACTGTGATACAAATTAGCATTGACAAAATAGATTTCTGATATTTGAAAATCAATTCAAAACCTTCTGTTATGGTTTGTAGGAGGACTGACCTCAAAATGCAGACTTGCATATAAACTAAATGTATTTTATGAGGAACAAAAAACAAAAACCCTGATGTGGCAGCAAAAGAGGACAATTGGTGGCCGTAGCTGAGAAGCACAACAGACTATTGGAAGAAGAGTGACATGGTAGGAGGAAGGAAGACGGGCTCCATCTGAATTGGCGAAATTGTCCCTCATTGTCTCAGTTGGTAATAAAATCAAATTTACTTCAAAGCCTTTTAGCCTTTTCAGCTGAAGTTGATCGGTGCTGATTTTGACTGTATGAAACACGTAGCTGTTTAAAATGCAGCCACCGAGTGCTGCCTGGAGAGTAGGACATCATCTTTCCCTTTAAGATTCAAATCCTCCCTTTGTGAGCTATAAATAATCTCAAGGTAGCCTGCAGGTATCTTTTAAACATTCTGTTAAACTGTTTCAGAGAGAGAGCCTTTTCTCCATTTTTTTTATGTAAAGGAAATGACTTTCCTCAAGGAAATCGTTTACTTTAATGGTTACCAATTTAAATAAAACCTGAGGGGTTTCTGTCCTCCTCTTTTTTTTTTCTTGTCTCACACAGTCTTTGATTCTGTTTCTGTCACACACACATAAAAAAAAAAGGCACAGCCGTCTTATTAAAGTGTCATGTTGTCAGCTTGTCCGTCTTGTGTTGCTTTTTAGAAGCCCCCCCTGCCCTTTCTGCAGCTAAATAACCACCGGCAGCCCGGCCTTGGCCACTCTAATCAAAGCTACTTAGCAGCGGCCCTCCCTCAGGTTAGAAAGCCACTGTGTGTCTTGTGTTCGCTTCCACTTGACCTGCTCTGACTGCTGTTAACAAGCTGCACAAAGACAATGAAGGAAATCTGTGTGAGTGTGTCCTTCAGGGTTAAATGTATCCAGGTTTCATGCCTGTCTTATTGTCTTATTTGTTAAGGTAAAACTTTGCTTTCAGAGATGTTTCCTCATCTTGTTTTGAATCTACTCCTCATTTTGTTGCTTTATGTTTGTCTTTAATTTCCCTGACTTGACTTTGTTTCTTGTTTGCATTTAGAAAAAGATAAAAAAAATAATATTTTTTTTGAGCTTTTACTGTAAGTGCTTTTTCTTTTCCCCTCCTGTCTCCATCTTTGAAAGGGATTTATTTTCCGGCCAATCATTCTTCAAACATTGTCCTAAGTGCCTCGGTGCCGATGTAAGAAAGACAACTTAATTAGACAGTTGGCAGTCGTTGCTGTTGCTCTGAAATGAAAAAAAAAAAAAAAAAACTCAACTGTGATGTGGTTTAGCAAGTCAGATTTTGTGACAAAAGCTTTTGAAAGTTCTGAATATAGAAAAGAAATTGAAAAGAAATCATTCTGATTAAATTTTGGTGTCACGTGGGAACAACCTGCGAGTTGTTGGATCTCTGAGCTTTGGCCTTTGATTCAAAGTTGCAAATAAAAGTGGGTAAATTATTCCATTGCACCCTGGGATACCCCTTCAAAAAGTCACTAGTATGAGTTACTGTTAATTTCTTTTATATAGACAGGTGAGATATTAATATTCCCATATATGGTGTAAAAAACGTTGTTTTTAATGGTTACTGGGGAAGAATAATAATAATACCAAACATAACTCGTTAAAACAATCTGAACTAGACATAGTAATGTTTATTAAAACAATAAAACATTTTGAACCAAAACGACAACCGTTTAATTGAGAAGGGGGTCCCTGCCATCCAACTAATCATGGTTTACCCAATCCATGCCCTCACCCAGAAGAACTCCCACTTAGAAGCAAGTAGGGGTCTCAATAGTCACTATTTCCATTTTTATGTTTATGTTGTTAAGAATTATTGACAATAAGACCAAACTTAACAAAAATTTAAATTTGCAGTGTCCCAAAAGTATATATATTTTTTAATAAATGCAACTTGGATACTTGCCCATGTACCAGTACCAACTAGTTAATGAGGTAGAACTTAATACCAGTAAAAACATTTAACATCGAGTTTAGAAACACATTTCTGTTATTAAGAACACAGCAAACGGTCTGTTATCCTAAAATCTCTCTAAACTACACTATTTTTTGTTGTTTTTTGTCCTTATTTTCTTGCAAAAGGGAAGAGAAAATGACGTCAACAAGCTTAAAAGTGGTATCGCTTCGAAGTATCTGGTGTTATTGTAATTAAGAGTACTTGAGGCTGAAATTGGACCTGATACAATACAAGTACCTGTATTGGGACACCACTAATTAGACGGCAATAAGCCAGACATAATAAATATTATACAAGAATAAATATATGTAACACAGAAATGCAAAACTATTTTTGCTTTTTCTTAAAAGTCTAGTTGAAGATAATTGACCTTGTAATGAAAAGAATGCATGGGGATGCATCTAACTAAATATCCCAGGGGTAATGGTGCCACAAAAAAAATTCTAAAAACAAAAACACTATATATTTTTGTGTTTTTGTGCTTCTCAATAATTTTTATTTGATTATTTTACTCAGCAAACTTGACCATTAATATGGACCAACACATGAAAATGAATAAACATCCCCAATGGCTCTTCCATGGACTACCATTGTTGATCTATTTTTCAGCCTCTTTAGCCCTTTCTATTGGGAAACAAACGCGTAGTTGGCAGCTATTTACAACTTTTTAATTTAAGGACTTCCGAACCATCGATATGGGGACTTTTTTTGTTTCCTATTGTATGAAATAGTTTTCGACAGGTCTTCCTGACTTTGCAACGAGTACCTTTAAGGACTACAATGTGAGGAGGAATCATTTGAAGTGAAGTTTAGCTTTAGTGCCTTCGCTGACAGCAGCACCGTGATCTAATATCTTTCGCTATGTGGTGACGTTAGAGTTGATAAATGTGTGACATAAAATAATTTGAAAGTCCTTTTCTACACTATCTGCTGCAGAGTAGAGTGATTTACTTTCTTGTCTGTCTTGAAGCAACAGCCATCGATATCGGAGTCGAACGAGGAGCGAGCTGCTGCCATGACGAAGGAGATCAAGGACAAGGTTGGCGTTTCTACTTTTCATACTTTGTTGTCTTGCTGTAATAAAAAAGAAAAGTGGAAGTTCAAAAATAACAGAAGCTACATATTTAGGCATTCACTTTGTCATGTCTACATGTGTTGTCATGTTTGCGTGGGTATACAGATGTAGGAAACTGTTGTCTTGTCCTTGTTTTCTTCTCTGTAGGAGGGTGAAAGTCACAGTAGACTTTTTCTCCGCCTCTCCCCAACTAACCCTTTCACTCCTACCCCGTTTAAGGTTTGTGGTACTCTGGGTTGTGCTTTTGTTTTTTTGTTGTTTTGTTTTCTATTCTGCGTATGCTTGTACAAATATGTCACACTCTACAGACATATACGTCCTAACATCTCCTGTCTCCCAACTCTTGTTTTTGATTTTGCTTTTAGCCACTTCTGACAAATAACTGAATCACTCAGCTTATTGAGATTTTAGTTTTTATTTCTAAATAAGGAAAAAAAAAAGATGAAATGATCAATGATGTCAGTGCTTTTTTTTTCAGGTAAGTGGGTATATCTGTAATATTTGACTCTGTGAGCTAATTGACCAACTGTAAGAAAGTGTTGTTTATTGCAGCCCAAATTACTTACAGGAGACGAGTTAGACTTGAACATTTAATTGCAGAATTCAAAGTTTTACACGACCTTCAGCTGGACCAAAACAGGTCTGAAAAATCACACATTTGATTATCAAAATTAGTCCAGACATCTCAAATAAAAATATGTACATGTGACTTACATTTAAACAACAACACAAGCTAAATATATCCCTCCCAACCATGCCTGTAGTAGTTCAGGAACCTGCTTCTGATTCAGACCCATGACTTGTGTTCACCTTTTCGGCTTAAAATCTAACATAATCTGCTGAAATGTAAGAAGCTTTTAAAGAAACAGAGCGTATAAAAAGCGTCTGATGATGACATCAGCGGCTCATATATGCTCTTCTCTGGGAGCCTGACTGATTAAAACTCACCTTCTCTTCTTTTCTCTTTTGGCTAATAAACAATTTTCCTCCTCCTCAAATTCCCCGCAACCCCCCCCCCCCAAACAACCTCCCCAACCTCCGCCATGTGGCAGCTGGCGAAGCGTGAAGCGGCAAAGGCGTCTCCCAGCGGCGCCGTCCTCCCGCTGCTGCCCCACGTGGGAGAGAGCGACACGGACGCGCTCGCCGAGAATCCCGACAGGACTGCAGAAACGGTGGAGGAGGCAGAGGAGGAGGAGGACGAGTTTGGGTACAGCTGGAGTGAGTTTGCTTTAACAGGGCTGTCAGAACTCTTATTTCACCCAGGGCCACATGAGCATTATGGTGGCCCCGCAAAGGGCCAGTTGTAATTAACTGTGACGTTTCATATTTAACTTTGACTAATCGTCACATTCTTCATCTCATTGCTATAGCTGAGCTCTGGCAAACATAACTGAGCTCCACGTGGTACTTCCTGCATAGAAACAGTGTTTTACCACATCTTCTTATAAACACTGAACAGTACCGCATGTAAAACTGCGTAAATGTGAAATAAATGGTCAATGGACTGTATTTATCCAACCAGGATACTCAAAGCACTTTACTTTATACTCTGTGTCCTCCTATATCCATTCACACAGTACTCTACTATGTGTCTCTACAAAACTAATCTAGAAAAATCAATCTATTGAGACTAGAGCTTTCGATCACATTCATACACTGATGGGACACACATCAGAGGCAGAGGGGGTTCAGTGTCTTGCCCAAAGATACTTCGACATGTGACTGAATAGCAGTGGAATTGAACCGCCAACTCTTGCATTGGAGAACAACCTCCCTAACCCCTCGACCACAGCCGCCCAAATAAATAATACAGAAATACTCACTGTTGTGTTGAGGAGCTGCCATCTCGTACTCTGAATTCTCCCACTTTCTGGTCGGAAATTCCCACTGGAAGGGTCATTCCAGGTAAAATTTACAACTTTTAAGCGGGTAATTTCCACTTCCCAGTACAACTGGGCCTCAGCAAATGTAGCCAGCAAAAATGCAATGGTGATTTTAGACGGCAAACTTTTACTATTTTTGAACCCTGTGCACCGCCACCTTCAGGTAAAATAATCCACATGCATTATGGAAGATGTAGTTTGTGGTCAATGCTGGCTTTAAAGTAGCATACACTTATTTTAAGACATCTTTGATGCTCTCACGGACCACATAAAATGCAGTGGCAGGCCACATTTGGCCCACAGACCTTGAGTTTGACACATTCTTTAGGATATGTTTGGCAAAAAGCAGAGCGATAAGCTCTGTATCACATTTTTTCCTGGATTTGTTTACCTGCTGGATTTATAATTGGCCACAAGAGGGCATCCAAGTCTCATGTTTTCCCCTTAAGCTCCAATAAAAGTGGCCTGATTCTCACGCTTGACTTGGACTCAGTAAGGTGTCAGCTGTAGGCTGAACTCAACCCTTCAAACAGATCTGTAAGCAGGAAGGACAGTCTTTTAGCCTCCAAAACTCCCAGGACTGTGGAGTGTGTGTGTGTGTGTTAGCGATAGCCCATCCTGCGGGGATAAGATTGATGAGGTTGGGCCCGGGGAGGTGAGTAGTGGAGATTAGTAGTACGAGAACTGATAGTTCAACAGTGGCAGGGAGCCCAGAACAACACGAGCCCATTGAACTGAGTAGTGGCTATCGAACACGCCAGAGACAGCAGAGGTGTAGAGAGAGAGGAAGAGGAGAGACTGCAGTGAGAATAAAAAAAAAAAGAAAGTAAGATTGAGTCTGAGATAAAGGGTGAAATCAAACTCAAATTCATCATCGGCTCCGGAGTTTGAAATTTTCTCCGAGCTAATGAGGTCGAAGGAGGAACGTCAGCGAGCCCCGCTGTCGGCTTACACGTCTTCCTCTGCCTCTCACAGAGAACATAATCCAGCGCTACGGCAGCCTCCCAGGAGTCCTCCACATGATTGAGCTGGAGAAAGGGAAAACCGGGCTGGGGCTGAGTCTGGCGGGGAACAGGGACCGCTCCCGCATGAGTGTGTTCGTGGTGGGAATAGACCCCAACGGTGCGGCTGGCAGGGATGGACGGATGTTTGTTGGAGATGAGCTTCTGGAGGTAAACTCATTGTCTCTGTATTATTGCATCTATACCGTACTGTGCAAAAGTTTTAAACTTAGCTTAAATATTTGTTTGACTCAAACGTTTGCCCAACACAGTCTCACCAGCTTTATGAGCTTTAATCTGTGTTCTTTCAGATCAATGGACAAGTTCTGTACGGTCACAGTCATCAAAATGCTTCAGCTATAATCAAGAGTTCTCCATCTAAAGTTAAAATCATCTTCATCAGGTAATTCTTTTGAACAAAACTCCTTGGTAACTCCTGAGAATGTGTGGTAGTGCTATAAAACATCCACCAGATAGAGCTAGTGTTCCATGGAAATCATTTCTACATAAAGCAATGCATGTATATATCAAGCAGTGACATGTAGCAGATTTTATTTAATGGAAGTTAGAGATTTTTGTCTTCTCAATATCTAAGACATATATTTGTTTTTCAAAAAAACTTCCTGGTAATTTAAATTTAAACAGTTTGTTTATAATCTAAGCATCTTTGTAGAACTCAGTGTGATCATAAAGGCTGCTCCAGAGACAGACAATCAGCTGTCTCTCCACCACAGACTGAAGACATGTTTGACCTCTGATCCCTGGTATAGTCTTAGCCAGGATCCCCCTACTTAACCTCCCAGTCCTGACCCCCCCACCCCCACCCGCCCCCAGGAGAGACTCTGTGATCAGCCGGAGGAAATTACCGTACTGCTGCTTCCGAAAGCAGAGGAGCAGCCATTGACATGAGTTATGACTGTGTGAAACAGGAACACAGAAGCACTGAACCAGATGGCCGTGGGACCTGTGAGAGAGCACGAGGGAGATGCAGAGGAGCCCCACGCCGAGGTACGTTTCTGCTCGCCGACAGACTCCCGTCATGCAACCGTTCATCAGTGACCCTCAGGCTTCCAAATTCTGCTCGTGTTTATTTGTCCAATGTGTGGTCCCGGATGATTGTCACACACTCAAAAGAGCTCAAAATTGTAGGTTGAAGATGATTTCTAACAACCATGAAACAAACAAGTTTTTCTTTGCGCTAGTCTAAATGTGGACCAACTAATGGTGAGCTCACCCATGACCATAGTTTCCACTTTATCATCCTTTCAAAATAAACCGCCCCAGCAGAAAAACACTAGGACGCTCCCAAATTCCTTTTTTTTTTTTTTATTTTACTTTGGTCGGGTGAAGTCTGAGAATCCCATTTAATAAACAAAAGAATCAACAACTGGAGTTGAAAAGTCATGCAGTTTGTCTCTGGTCCTGTAAAAATACCAGCAGTAATGATTTTATTTCCCCCAGTTATCTTCATGGCGACATTACACCCTCAGACAGACAATTTTGACCCAAATAGTCATGTTTTCAGAACATTGGTAGACATTCTGACTCCAAACAAGGACACTAAAACACTGGCACTGCCTAACAAAAACATTGTTTTTCTGTACTTTAGTTGTTTTCAGGCCTCTACATTACAGTGTGGAGAAAAATCACATATAAAACACAAAATACTTCGACGTGGTTAGTGACATGAGAAAAACCTGGATTCAAAAATATCGTAAAATACTTTTTGAAAGATCATATTTCATCTCGCAACAAGCTTCACAATCACAATTTTTTATTAGGTTGTTACAAATTCAACCAAGCAGAATAATTGCTTTTTTTTACTTTTATGGTTTAAACCAGAGCTATTTAACTGTGGGCTAGCCCAGTTAGCCCCCCCCCCCCCCCAATAAAATAAAAAAAATAATGAAATTTTTTTTAGCTTCATTTTCTTATACAGATTAAACATTTCTACATGTATTCAGATCAGGCTTTATAAATTTGGCAAAGTGTTGTGTGAAACAGCTCAAGACATTAGTTCTAGTTCATACCGTCCAACCCAATAACAGCCATTTATTCTCTCAGCCAAAAACAGCTGCAGCGTTACGACAAGGTTTCAAAACACCTTGTTGTAATGCTGGAGGTGGGACGGATAAGACACACCACCTGAACATCACACAAACACGCAACGTAGCTTTGTTCTTTTAAACCAGAACATAAAAACATTCAGAAGCATGAAGGCTTAGAGGCAAAGAAGTAATAAAAAGGTGTCCAAAATATAATGATGATGATAATAATAATAATAATAATAAAACCCCTACAGGGTGTGACGGAAGAACTACAGAAGGATTGACAGGTACAGTCAGGTTTGAGTAACTGCCAAGAGAAAGAAAAGATGTGGAAAGTTTCTAAAGAAAAATGGGAAAGTAAACACACCTATCGGTGAATGGGAGAAAAAGCGCCCAAAAGGAACTTAAAGGTTTATTTAATTCAGACCAGGAAAAAAAGAATGGATTTTTCTTTGCTTGCATGAAGCTTTTTAAAGGTTATTGTTAAATCGTTCGAGCTCCACTGGTACCACCAAAAGCCGACTACCTGACTGCGACCCAGTCCACACGGCCTCTGTAAACACAGCCTTCACATTTACAGGAGCTCATTCATGTCGGGGCTTTAACCTCTCTGTGAACCAATAAAAGAAAGCTGGGAAATGAGAGGGAAAAAAAAGAAAAAGAATGATGCAACGTGAAAAGGGAGCTTCACTCGCGGTCACAACTCTTCGCTTCAATTATATTCTGACATACAAATAGTAGAACCTGTCTGTAAACTGTTAATGACCCAGCGACCTCCCAGCAGGAAGACGGAGGACCTGGCGTCACCTTAGTTGACGGGAACACAAAGTCTGGCGTTGAGACGCAGAGTGCGTCTGAAGGGATGGGACCTGGTGAAAAAGTAGGAAAACGTAAAACAAAACATTGAAGGTTGATGTCAAATCTTTGCTGATGAGCTCCTGTTGTTCTGTGTTCAGGGCTGCCTGAAGCCGGGAGATAAACTCTTAGCTGTTAATGGAGAACCAGTGCTCGGATACACTGTTGAAAAAGTAAGTTCAACTTCAACTGCAATCCTCTAAAACCTTTTTTGTGTTAACTGAAGACATATTTCACTTCTTATGTGTGGAGTTTTCATAGCTCAGCTTTTTAAACCAGTTTTCTGTCCGAACACTGTGTGCAAAGATAGCTGAAATATTGTTTGGAGGGTTTCAGTTGTGAAAAGCCAAAGGTCCAGTCAGGCTAACCTTCTTAACCTTCTCTACACCAGTGTTTTTTCTTGTCTTTCCAGTCAACTTGTCCGGACAGAGGGAGCTCAGAGGAACTCGCCATCAGCTTACCCAGCATGCCTATCACCACCTCAAACACCTTAAGTCAACCAGAGGCAGAAATTGTCACAAGTGAGTCGACAGTTTTTAGTTTACGTTGAGAGAAATTATATTTTGGGTGAAAATGCTGCATTTTGAAAGTGGGTGAATCAGCTTGAAAAATAAATTCAAGCTAAAAGAAGCAGAACACTAGCTAAAAGTAGTAAAATACTAGCTAAAAGTGTGTAAACTTAACTAAAGGGTAGGTTTAATGCTACAAAAGGTTTAAATGTTTAAGTAAAAAAAAAGTAAGTAAAGCTAAAGTAGCAAAAGGTTTTCTAAAAACAATAAATGTTTAGCTAAAAATTAAAAAAACAAAAAGTGTTAAGAAGCTAAAAGTGGCAAAGGGCAGGCTAAATGCTAAAAGTAAAGAAAAAGCTGACATAAAACTAAGAATAGCAAGACTAGCTAAGAATATTAAGCTATTGGCTAAAAGTAGCAAAAGGCTAGTTAAAAGCGTAAAAGTAGCCAAAGGATAGCCAAGAGTAACAAAAGGCTACTAACAAGCTAAAAGTAGCAAAAGGCAAATTAAAAGTTTAAAATAGCCAAAGGCTGGGTAAGAGTTTCAAGTGCTAACTAGAAGCTAAAAATAGCAAAATGTTAGCCCAGATTATTAAAGGGCTAGCAACAAGCTAAAAGTAGCAAAAAGCTAACTGAATCAACATTCACTGTATTAATAATACAGCTGCTACCAGAATCCAGGTTGTGTCAGGAAGAGCGTCCATCATTTACCAGTTTGCTAAATCTTTTACATGAGTTTGCTCGCTTTTGCAGCCCCTGCAGAAGGAAGCATCTGAAAGGAAAAACAAAAACAACAACTGCTAACTAGATCAAACGGCTGACCTCCTTTTGCAGGTCTCAGTCGCTCATCCTCCCCGTCCACTCTGACCTGCGACCCAGCGACCTGTCCCATCATCCCCGGCTGCGAGACCACCATTGAAATCTCCAAAGGCCACACGGGGCTGGGCCTGAGCATCGTGGGAGGCTGTGACACCCTGCTGGTACGACACAGGCTTTAACTTCCTCTCACGGGCTTCGTCAGAGGAGTTTGTCTAACTCGTAAAGATATAAACGGCTGATGTTTGAAGGGTTTTTGTGACTGTACTCCCACCCATGATGCCTCTCGACGTGAGCTAGGTTTGACAGAGCTGTGGCAGCCCAGGAATGTAGGAAACAATGTTGTCACAGCTTCTCTCCTTCTGCCATCGTCCTCTTTTCTGTCTGCTCAGTCAGGCTTTTTTTTTTTTGGGGGGGGGGGGGGGGGGGCGG
>JARVGW010000001.1:8347568-8361291 GCA_031762495.1 Anablepsoides rubrolineatus | reverse complement strand
CGCCCCCCGCCCCCCCCCCCCCCCCCCCCCCCCCCCCAGCTCAGTGTTTGACAACCAATCCTGGAATGCAATCTCCAGACCCCACACTACTCACCCAAATCCACAGAAGCTGTTCTCTAACATAATTATGAAAACTAGTTTTTTCTCTCTAATAAAACTTGTATTTCTACCAAGATTTCTCTCTGAATAAACACATCATTGGTGCTTTTTGTCCTTCACCTCTCTGTTTTCCTCTCTCCTCAGGGAGCCATCATCATCCATGAAGTTTATGAAGAAGGAGCTGCCTCCAAAGACGGCAGACTGTGGGCGGGGGACCAAATTCTGGAGGTACCGTCGGATACAATGAGCGGATTTTTTTGGGTTTTTTTAACTAAAAAAAAAAAAGTTTGATAATCCGACAGATGAAAGTACCGTTAATAACAGCAACAAAGAAGTAAAAAAAACAAAGGGGGAAGTGTGTTTTATGAACACCAAGAAGTTAAGTACCCAGGCTCAACTTGGATGTGCCCTCCCTTTGACCTCAAGCTTTGTCACAGAGGGGCGGAGCTTAGGATTGTAGTTATTGTAGCTCGCTCAGTGGACCTGAACCAAAAGGCACCCACCATTATGACTTAATTACCCTCCACTATTCATTTTCTGTCTGAAGGCAGTTGTGTTTAGAAAATAAGGTCAGAGAGGCAAAGTGGGGGGGAAAAAGGGAGCAGTTTCCCACTGAACAACCAAGTGTTGGCTGCTCTGGGAAAAATTCCTTGCATGTCCAGAATGAAAGCTAATGTGCTATTTAACCCCTTTTTATTGTGGTAATAAACGAAAATGGTGAACATTAGTCGTTAAAGTGGCTACTTGAGTTTCTCACCAAATTTTGTGGGAAGGCACCCCAGCTGTGGTTGACATAATCCAATTTCCATACAACAGCAGACAATGATGTTTGTGTTTTCGTACATCCTCGTACTGTGATTTCTTTGAACCTGGAACAAACAAATAAGAGCTTAGCTGTGTCGTAACATGCCAGTTTTGCTTTGAGGACATTTTTTTCCCGCTCCTTTTTTTCTCACGTATACTTTTAGGTAAATGACTTCGACCTGCGAGCAGCCAGCCACGACGAAGCCATCAACGTGCTGCGGCAGACCCCGCAGCGGGTTCGGCTCACGGTCTACAGGGACGAAGCTCAGTACAAGGAGGAGGATCTGTGGGACTCTTTCACCGTGGAGCTGCACAAGAAGCCCGGTCAGGGTTTGGGCCTGAGCATCGTGGGGCGAAGGTGAGGGCTGTTTACAGGACGTTCACAACAGAGCATGTGCTTGACTACTGTATGGATTTTCATAACTAGACAACAGTTTTATCTATAGGGGTGCACCGATAAATCGTCTGAAATTATGAACTGGATTTAGTTTTTCTATCTTCTCCATCAAATAGTTTTCACATTTCCTCTGGAAAAATGGTGTAAGAACTCACAAATATGTGGGTTTTATTGACACTATGTAATGTTTTTTTTTACGTGTGTGGCAAATCAGAAAGATATAAAAGCTGACCAGCAGCTTCATTTTTGATACAGTACATTTCTTCCTCTCTGACGGTGGCTCTGTGTGCGAAACCCTAAAATGCCATAAATAGTGGAAACTGCTGAGGCTAAAACGCCGAGCCGAGAAGGGAAAAGTGCAAGGCAGCAGTTAGTGGTGAGGAGCTGTGACAGCCAAGTGTCTCTGGCCCAGGATGTCGAGTTGGATCGAGCCGCTCTGCTTCACGGTTTGAATCTTTATCCGTGTGGCGATCGGCACCCAACATGTGTGTTTTTTATGGGAGATCATAAACTACGTCCTAAAAAAAAAACAATTGTGAAACTGTTTGGATCAGCTCATCTTACCATGTCTCTATTCGATCCACCAGAAACGACACGGGGGTGTTTGTGTCCGACGTCGTGAAGGGCGGCCTGGTGGACTCGGACGGTCGGCTGACGCAAGGCGACCAGATCCTGTCGGTCAACGGCGAAGACGTCCGGTCGGCCACTCAGGAGGCCGTGGCCGCTCTGCTCAAGGTGACTCCACTCTCGCTGCTCAGCGCTACACATCTTTGCCTCTGCGCCATTTAGAGCTGACCCTTGTGTTGCAGTGCTGCGTGGGGCCGATAAAGATCGAAATGGGGAGGTTCAAGGCGGGACCCTTTCACTCGGAAAGAAGGCTTTCTCAGAGCAGTCAAGTAATTTAGCTCAGCTTCAACATGGACTGGGATCCATTTTTTTTAAATCAGTTTTTTTTTAAATATCAATTTTCTGGTTGCAGATAAGTGACACAGGCAGCTCTAAGATGGCCCATCTATCTGCTTCGGACCCTGGAAATCTCCCTGGTGATTCAGACCATACAAACAAAAGCCCGGAGCGTAAGGGTTAGAAGATGGTAGATTTCATTCAGACGTGTTCAAGAAATCTATTTTGATGGTTTCTCCCCTCCTGACAGCTGCAGACCAGGGCGTCAGAACGGTGGAGCTCACCAAAGGCCCCAGTGATTCTCTAGGCATCAGTATCGCAGGCGGAGTGGGCAGCCCTCTGGGCGACATCCCCATCTTCATCGCCATGATGAATCCTGCCGGCCTGGCTGCTCAGACGCAGCTCAAGGTACAAGATGCCCCTCTCAGCTGTAATCTCCTCCTTTACCCTTCAGCAGAGTGTAAAACAACATAAGGAATGTGCATATTTGTCTGGTTTAATGCAGGAAAACCTCAGTTATGCAGCACAATCGTGAGCCTTAAAGGCCATCGGAGGTCGTTAGCCTTCAGCCTTTAGGCAGCGTCCTTCGCTCTGACAATTGTACCAGTGTTTGATCGAGACAGAGGGAGGACAAAGGACTTAGCTAACATGGATAATAAATCTCCCGCCCTTGCCTTCAGATTGTTAAGTCTACAGAGAGGCTCATTGAAGAGAAAATGTTTTGCGAAGTGATAAATGAGAGCGCTGCATGATACAATTATTCAGCATCGTTGGACTTTTGTGACGTTATAAAGTTTGGAAACAGTGTGAGCCATTGTTGTTGCAGAAATCACACGACGACACTATTTTCTGTGCTGTTAGACCCAAAATAAATGTATTAAAAAGGATAGTTCAGATCTTTAGAAGTGGAAGGATTGTGAGCAGTTGATATCTTACCTGTTACAGATAGCGCTTTGAAAAAACAACTGTTTATTTCTGACTGGGTTCATGATGCTTAGACCAATCTGGGTCAAGTCCAAAATAAATGTCTGCTGTCGCAAACAGGTCCAGGTCAGTTGGTATCTTTTTTTTTTCTTTTTTTTAACGTACGTAAATTTCATAAATTTCCGTAAGCGAGTGGACGAATCCTTACCTAAGTCTTCAAACAATAATATTGTTTATCGCAATAATTCCTGAGACAATACATCATGACAGGTGTAATAGAAAGCCCAATTTCATAAACTTTTACAGCGTGGTCTGTTTTGGTATGTAGGCAAAAGTATCATATTGTTCCTGCTGGAGGTGCTACAGCTAGCTGCTGCTGTTAGCCTTTGAAAATATTCACCCTATTTTCTGGAAATTGGGACAACACAATATATTATCATGTATAAACATTTTTTAAATAATAAATTTAATATATTTTGGTGTGTCAAATACATTTAGGTCCATATATATTTGGACAGAGACAACATTTTTCTAATTTTGGTTCTAGACTTTACCACAATGAATTTTAAACGAAACAATTCAGATGCAGTTGAAGTTCAGACTTTCAGCTTTAATTCGGTGGGTTGAACAAAATGATTCCAGAGAGCTATCTCTAGCAGGTAATATACTTACTGTTCAGACCTTTTCCACATGTTAAAGGACCTGAATCGCCCCATTAGACAAACTATTTTAAGCTGTCTCTTTTGCGATTTCATTCACTTTTTGTCCAGATCGGAGACCGAATCGTCAACATTTGCGGCACCTCCGCTGAAGGCATGAGTCACTCCCAAGCTGTCAGTCTGCTCAAGAACGCCACGGGCACAATCCACCTGCAGGTCTCCCAGAACACACACACACACACACAAATCCACCTATATTCTCACAACCTTTGTGTTTCTGACAAATAAAGCAGCAGACGGTGAGATAATCTGCTGCTGTCTCTTCATTCTGTCGGTGGAAGACAAGCAGCCAATAACTCTAAAGCTCCATAAACCTGGAAGCCCACCTCTGCCGACACGCTATCAGCCATTTATCTTGACAGTAAATCGAGTCCACGGCGTAACAATGTGGCTTTGTTTGTTGTACGTGTGAACACCCCTGCAGGTGGTAGCAGGTGGCGACACCACCGTGACGGGTCCCTCTCAGACGCAGGAGGGCGGGGGTCTGACACCCAGCTGCATCTTCCAGGATGACATGAGGTAAGAAGCTGTTGTGTGTCCTGTGCTGTCAAGCTAGAAAGTAAGCTGTTTTATTTTGTTGCTAAATGGAGCAAAACCTGTAACAATAATTAGGTCATCTTAAAATTGTTACAGTAAATCAAAAGACTAAGCTAGCAGAGTTAAAAAAGTGCAGTCGTAATTTTGTCTTTTCTTCAGCCCACCTCAGTATAAGACCATCACTCTCGAACGAGGACCTGACGGACTCGGTTTCAGTATCGTTGGAGGGCACGGCAGTCCCCATGGAGACCTGCCGATTTACGTTAAAACCGTTTTTGGAAAGGTAAGTTGTGATACCGACACGAGTCCTGGCCAACAGCCTGAACTGCTGACGACGTGCTGGATTTTCACACAGAACAACAAATTTCCCCAAATTCCCAGTAAATCTGGTTCAAATTTAGTGGGGTGCTTTCATAAATATGGACCAAAATTTACAACTCTAAAATTACAGAAAGTAAATTGAGAAGCGTGACAGATGCCTGAGACAAATTGTTTCAATTTGATCCGTTTTGGAAACTTCCTCCTGTCTGTTAATCAAAATTTGCAGTGGCGGGCAGAACCCATCTAATACAGGAACTAACTTCTCATTTAGCAGATTTGCTTTTTTTTGCTAACTTTGTAAACTGTTAGCAAATCAATTAGCTTCTGCTAAATTAACTTTGAAAAATACAGAAGTTGTAAAATTCAATTTTTATGTTGTTTATCCTTAATTAAATAAAAACTATCACCTCTCACAAGCAGTGCTGTATGTGTCAGGCACCATGTGTGTAGCATGTAGCATCTTTAGCAGCTAAACCTCAAATTTAGAGCTTTAAAAAAAACAAAAAACATTTAACAATATTTAAATAATGAATACACAAACTGACTGTATATAAAATATGGTAGAGAAAGTATTTGCTGTTTGTTGTTTGTCTAACTTGAAGCAGTATTTAAAAAAATATACAATGCTTTTATTCTGAAAGGGGTAAACTCGTAGTATCACAAATGAGATAGAGCTACAACTGGTTTAGATTGGCTGATTTGCCACATATGATCCCGCCCACCTTCACATTTAAACCAATAGAAAACTAACAGGTTTGCATCAGTGATAAAGGCTGAGTGACAGTTGTTTTAGCGGTTAGCGTTAGCGTGTTCCTAATGAAAGCTTTTCGTGCCTGCGTGTGGGTTCAGGGGGCGGCAGCGGAGGACGGACGTCTGACGCGTGGAGACCAGATCATCGCCGTTAACGGTCAGACTCTGGAGGGCGTCACTCACGAAGAAGCCGTCGGCATCCTGAAACGGACCAAAGGAACCGTGACGCTCACGGTGCTGTCGTAAACACAAAAACTCAGACACGCACTGTGGTACGTAATCCTGCACCAAATGTGCAGCAAACACCGAAACACCAGCAGTATGGAGTCATGCAGTAACTGTATATATTATATAAGCAACTAGATTATCATGAAGAACCATATACTGCTCATGTTTAGGTCTGAAACACTGAGAAGAGATCAACTTGAGTTTCAGGTGAAACTCCACGACACTGGGTTAAAATGATGTGTGTAAACGCTGCTCTGAAGGAAAAAGATGTGAAACAAGAAGAAGTGTATGTGTGTGTGTGAGGCCTATTTATACTATTGAGCTGCTAGAGTTCATATGTAAATGTATTATGTCACAGTATTTTTTAAGTATTAACGTTCACTCCATTTAAGTGTACGAAAAACCTTTTTTTAGGTTTTTATGATGAGATGCAAAATCTAAAATGAAGTCATCATGTGTAGTGTTGAAGTGTAGCTGAAGATAATTCTTTTTTTTTGTCTTATCACTATAAATGTATTTCTAGTCTTGTCCACGTGACAATATTGAGTCTATCTACACTGAATTTAAAAAAAAGTAAATAAAAAGTGACCTTTGGATTTAAGTCAGTGTTCGTGTTTTATTGCTGTTTTTTTTGTTTTACAAAGGTTATTTAGTAACATACACTCCACTGTTTTAGGATAAAATATTACATGAAGGTGATTTTATTAGCAAATGAGCAATGATAGTTGAGTAATGCAAAATTCAGGTCAACTTTGCGGGATGCTACAGCAGTCATGACACACATTGCATCTGCCCTGCATCAAGATCAATTTCCTATTAAGCTGATTAAAGCAATTCACTGTTTCAGTAACAGCCACATAGGTCCAGCAGCTGTTGCACGACCTAACGAGTCGCCGAGCTGTAGGGCTTTTCTTTGGTCGAGGTGCTGCGTGACTTTTTAACCCGCAAGATTGGAACTTAACACTGCTAGCTGCAGCTGCTACCGTGCTAAAGTTTAGACACCTGTTGTTTTTAAAAAGCCCTTGTTTATTTAGATGTGATATTAGTATCTTTAGTGCATTTATTTTGTTGCAATGAATTGTATATTTTAAATCCACTAGTGATTTAAAACCTACTGAATAGCCCTGCTTTAGTCTAAGTAGGCAAAAACAAAAAACCTGCAGTATAACATTTGTTCTAAAGGAAAAGTTTCTGTCAAGTTCCTCTTGTTTTTATTTACATCATGCGATCTGCTACTTCAAGATTTAATTTGTTTGAAAAAAAAAAAACATGACCTCGTGAACCAACTTCAAGTCAAGCACCACGCTTGGTCTTCTTTTACACAACATTAGTACCTGACTCAGATTTTCCACATTCAAAGGTCCTTCTTCCTCACTCGTAATGGGTCATACAAGTGATCATTATACAAAGTTGCTGGATGTTCATTGTTCAGTAAAAAGAAAAATTGAGCTAATCCAACAGATACCCGCATGGAGAAAAAGTAAACAAACGTGCCGAAGGGCATTGGTGCTTGACTGACAGCGAGTAACATCAGGGCCAATAAAGACGAGAAGAAATAAACATGACAGCTTTTGGTATCTTTTAAATCGAGGAACTTATCATCCAGTCAATCCCTGAAAGAATTTGGCCGTGAGCTTGCGTTTGGAAATCAGCACATCTAAGAGATAAAATTGGATTTTTATGAACCATAGCATGTCATGGTGACAGCACATGAGGTGTAACTGAGAGTTAATTTGCATCAGAGTTTGTAAATAAATGTCTTGGCTTGATCCGTCGGTTGATTTCTTTCGAAACGTCTTGACAAGAGACAAATTAAAAGGATATTGAAGCTGTTTGGCCAGTCTGCACATCTTGCCTGAAAACTAAAAACGACGACAGCAACAACAAACAGATCCACTATCTTTAAACGTCATTCACCTCCTGGAATCTGCTGTGCAACGTCTCCGTCTCCCTTCCCTAGGCGCGCTCGGCTGCAAACACAAACCAACACGCATGTAGTAATTAAATTCCCTCTGCGGCTGTGGGCCTAAATTGCTTCTTGACGGACAAGCCGTTCCTCAAAGAGACAAAGCTTTCCCTTCACCGGGTTTTATTTATTTTTTTAAAGAACAGCAGCTGTTCGATAAAGGGTCTCCAAAGGCAATCACGTGACCCTCCTGCAAGGTGACTCTGTAGCCTCAAGTCTCCGCATACCTGTCGAAAAGATTAGCACATCACAGGGTGCCGGCACAGTCCCGCGCATTGTTTGAGTCGGCGTGCATTAGCTGCTCTTCAACAGCTCTTCAAAACAATGGCATAACTGTCGGCGAAGAGGGTGGAGGCTGTCGTTGGCAGTCAATCCAATCAAGACAAATGTGACAGACTCTTAAGAACATTTATCTTAATTAATATCTAGAATGATGTGTAATTAGATGACTAGTGGAGACTGGAATGCGAGGAAGTGGCTCATTACATTCGATTTAGGTCAGGATCAAAGTGCACGATTAAACTTTACCAAAGTAATGATTAATGGTATCTGCCAACCGGGTCAGGTACTACCTGAGATTGGTCAATAAGTCTCGTCTCTCAGACGCGTAGGGAAGAATGATATCTGGCAGGGTGACTAGACGCCAATGTGGCATTTTTTTTTTCTTGCTCGTTCTACATACGTGTCTCAAATCCAGGACAAGTAGGAAGACGTGCAACTATCTTTGTATTTTTATGGCAATAATTATATTTCTCGGCGTAAACAGCAAAAGCATCAAACAAACACGTAGTTACGTCTTCCGCTCATGCCAAATTTAACTCCAAAGGTATACTTTGGGAGCAGGAAGCTGACTGTTTTCATGATTTACAGTGAGGTTTTCTCTTTACGCTGAGCACCCGGTTTGTGCATTCCTTGCCTGGTGAAACGAACCAAATGACATCATGCACCGGTTCAAATTTCAACCTAACCTTGCACAAAGCCGGGTGTCAGGACTGAGGATTGTGTTTACACAGACAACAGAGTATACATTAGACGAGAGAACACCAAACACTGGTATTAAATGTTTAGTGTTGATCCCATGACTGGACATATTACACGTTAGCAGTACAAACAGGCCACTGGGCTCAGGCTGCGATAACACAACCGTAAATATAAAGGTCCATGTCACACCTGAACTTTGTGTGACCACAGCCTCAGGTAACAGGAACAAATACGACTTGTCTGTGCGGCTTCACGCCACATGTTTGCATTTCGGTTACAGTGAAACGTTACATCACCGCAGCCTGATAAGGCCCCAGCGTGTAATCATTGCTTTATGAGCCGTGTGTGTGAAGTCATGTGGTGACACAGACTCTTTGAAATGTTAGCAGAGTTGAAGGGCGGAGGAAGCACCTTGTGTTTGTTCAGGGTGAGAAAAGCACATGAGCTGATTAAAACAAAAAGAAGCAACGGAATGATGTCAAGTAAAATTACGCTCGCTAGGTTTTTCTCCTGTTCTGAATACAAATAACTGATTTTAATATTCAAAATTATACTTGTTCAGTGCATGCAGACATTGCAAATGTGTAGTTTTATTGTAAAGCTGGGCAAGTAAAGTAAAAGTAATTAAGTGCACATTTAGATTTAATAGTTGTCGGTGATCGTTTGTAAAATTGATCAGTTTAAAGGAATAACATTATGTGAATAAAGTCATAATGTAAGAATAAAGTCAAACAAAAATTTAATACAAATACTACGAGGATAATGTCATAATACTATTAAGAATAAAGTTATAATACTATGAGAATAAAGTAATACTGAGAATAAGGTCATAATATTATGAGAATAGTCAATATGAGAATGCCGTCATACTATGAGAATAAAGTGTAATACTATGAGAATAAATGCATAATGTTACAAGAATAAAATTGTTTGAAAATAAAGTGGAAAGAATACCTAATTTGTTAACATATCAACATTAAATTATCATCAGTAGCAGATCTTTGAAATGATAAACAACTGTTTTAGAGACATTCTGGTATTATTTCGACTTTATTCTCATATTTAAAAAAAAAAAAAACCTCTTAGTCTGGCCCTAATACTCCGTGGTGAAATCAGAGCTGAGATTGGTCAACAAAAATGACTGAGTGGGAAATAAGTGTGAAAGAAAAATCTATGGGAAAGGATGAGTTATCACCAAAATAAACACCAAGGTCAGTCGGAGTGAAACATCACTGTGAACTAAAATGTTGTTTTTTTTTCCCACTGAGAGATTTTCAGCCTCAGTGTCACAGTTCTGTAACAAATGTCCCAATCTGTATTTGGGTCATATTATTGACTTCTACCTCCCTGTGAGGTTGGTTTAAAAATAAAGGCATTGATTGATTTTCAGACATGAGAGGAAACAAAAAACAAATCTGTGATGAAAGCCTGTTGATGCCTCCGGCCTTCACTGCTAGTTGAGTGGTTTTTTTTTATCTCTCGTCCAGCAAATTGACATTCATTACGTTAAAACGAATGGCACATAAATGACACACTGTCGGTGACCTTTTCACACTTGGACATGAACAAGCTATCTTAACTTCTAATTTACGCTGGTCTGTCTTTATTATCTCGCAGGTTTAAAACCCCTCTTATCAACACCGCAGTTACAACCCTGGCTTCTGTCCCGGGTTTTAAACATCTCAGGTCTAAAACTGCCTGACAATGCAGTGAAAACGACAAATGAGTCAGGACACAAGTTGTCTAAACCTTTGATTCCCCTAAAAAAATTAGGCAAACCTCTTTTTTTTCACAGTTTAAATTATCTCATTTAAAAGATTTCTGCAGTCTTTGATCTGGCGTTTTATCCTGTCATTACTTTACGGCACTACTATCGCACTTTGATCTAAAATTATAGATACACTATAAGAAAGGCTTGATAAAGTCATAAAACGTCAACTTTAAGGAGTTTGACAACAGCTTAAAGGGCTTTAAATGCGTACTTGTCACTTTAGTATTAGACATGTCAAAATACATTAAAGCATCCCGGCCTTAGCGTATCCCAATAGTGAAAATAATCTTGAATATGCTGTTTCATTCATGCCCAGTTGTGTAATTTTAATTGGGCACTTATTCTTAATAATCTGATTGTTCAGAACATCTTGCACAACAGAGTTCACTTAGTGTGCAGGAACATATTTCATGCCTCTGAATGCAATGCAGAGAAATAAAAAGAAAACCGTTTAGAAGGCAAAAGGTGGATGTGGCTGTTTTTTTCTCTAATAAATAAAGTTGCTTCGGGACTTTTGAATGGTGAAAAAAAATAAAGTGAAGTACAAAAAAGTAAAATCATGCTCTCCCGTTTGATTTATGAGAATGGGGGAGGATTAAGGCAACACTTGGCTCTGAACAAAAACACAGCAGGTTGAGTCAAGGCCTCAGGTCCCTGAGCTTTATGGCTGCTTTTGTACAGTTAAAATGCCACTGTGTGAGATTTTTTTTCCACGACTCAAAAGTTCTACTGGATTTACTTTTTTTGCTAAGTTTTAAGAAAGTATAATCATTTTATTGTACTTGTGGTCTTTAAAGAAAACAGTAGCTGCCAAACCACCTGTCCTCCACACATCACACTTTTTGATTTGCAAGGCCTCCCTTACCCTTACACATACTGACTGTTTCAGCTCTGTGACTACCTCTCTTTGCTGGTTCACAGAGGTAGGCACAGCTAACCAAAAAGCTAGCTTCGCTAACTCATAATCCACTCAGTAAAATATAGCTTCTCTAATGCTAAATCGCTAAACATGGAAAATTTGCAGAAGCTATCACTAAACAATTAGTGGATAACTAGTAACCGCTAAGACTGTCACACATCTTTTTCTCCCTCCAGCTGAAGAAGGCCGGTGAGACTGACACAAACCTGTTGTTTGGTTTTAAAAGTGTGTGAAAAGGCTAATCCGCTAATCAGCTAAGTAGCTGATTAGCACCAGTGGTTTGATATTTGCTTATCTCTGTAGAGTTTCCATGTTCTCCCCCTTGCAAAATGTGGGTTTTCTACTGAGTACTTTGGATTCCTCCCACAGCCCAAAAGCATGCATGTTAAGTTAATTAGCAACTCTAAACGGTGGTTGTTTGTTTCTATGCAGCCCTGTGATAGACTGTTGACCTGTCCGGGGTCCACTGCTGGAAACCAGTTCCCTGGAAAGAACAAAGACATGTTATCTGTACTGATGTCATCAAGTCCAATGAAAAGACAGCAGTCAGAGCTGAACCTGTCTGTTGGTTTCACTGATATTTATCAGACATAAGTCAGTCTACAGCTCGTCTCAAACCCTCTGATCAGAACATCGGACTCGTGGATATGCATTTGTGGTTTTTCCGCAGCATCTAAAGCCATAAATCGTAATAAAAGCGTCACATTTGCATGTGAGCAGTTTTAAGTGCTTTCTCCTCGGTTAATTACTGCCCTTCAGCAACTTAGAACACACTCCGGGTTGTTTCGTAGCTGACACTTTGCTGAGAAAAATGTCAACAAGAACGCACTAGCAGCCGAGAAGGAATTCATCTTGTCAAAGCTTTAGGGTGTTCAAGCAAGACATTTCTATCAGACCTGTGTGGACCTGCAATCTTCAGCCAGCTGAGATGATATATTTGTTTGGTTTCCTTCAATCAGCTCATGGAGGCGTTAGCTTTTGTCACTGTTTCCGAAAATTTAAACCAAAAAAAAAAAAAGTGATTTACTTTCAGCTGCGGCGTTCCTTCATTTGGAAATATTTATTTAATGACTTTTGGAACAAATACAGACTTTGGTTCCGTCCAAGACGTCAGCACTTTTCTGTTTGTTGACGACGACCAACAGACGTGACTGCAGGGCTCCACAAAAAATACATTTTCACATTGACAGATTTTTCTTATGTTGGTCTGAGCACTGCAGTTGTTTATATGAAGTCAGATTTATTTTATTACTATTTTGATATTAATAGGCTAAATTCCTGGTGGCAGTTGTACAAATTATTCTTCGGTATCAGGGAAGTAAATCAGATCTCTGCTGAAAAGAAAAAAAACCCTAGCTGAAGTCTCATGTCAAGGAAGTTGCATTCCTTTGTAATGACTTCTTTGGTTTTGCTCGAAAAGTATCTTTAGACGACTTCCCTTTTAAAAACGACTTTCACCATCATTAACATTTCACCTGCAATCATTTGAGTCACGGAAAACAGGTTCACTAACAGTTCAAACTGCGCGTCTATCATTACTGCAGCACAAGAAAACACCAGTTAACACCTCATTTAATATAATGTAACGTGGATGAAGTGAGCATTGTAAAACGTATTCATCTGATGACAGAGTGTCAGCATCTGTGCAACAAAAGAAAGCTGTGCGGCCGCACATCTATCATTCCAGTGTTTTCAGAAGTGGGTTGCAGTGGAATCCATGCTATGTGGTTCTGCTCGCCAAGATCCAGAGATTCCGTATGGGTTTCTTCCTCCGGGCCAACGTAAACAAAGAGCTAGTGACTATATTAAAGCATAAACTACAGACTAAAATGAATATTGAATATGTCAAAACGCGTCGAGAAGTGGTCTAATTTACATGCTGACATATTTAGCATGGTAGCAAGTTTTAAAGCAGAGGTTATTCACCGTCTTAAGCTGACTATCAGTCAATGAATTTACCGGATATCTGCTCTGATCCAAAAAGCATAAAAAGGAAGTTGTCACCAAAAAGAGCCAAAAGGTATTTTGAGTCTAGCTTTAATAGTGAAAGATGCAAAATCCATTTTTTTCAGCCGTCAAATGCATTGTGTTGTGTACTTGGCAGGGGTAGACAAGAAAATCTTCCAGATGTCCAGTGGACAGCCTCTGGGTAAAATGTTGGCTACCATAAATTATAATGGTCTGTAACCTTTAAAATAAAATTGTCAAAAATGTAATTTAATAAGTATATTACACTATAAACACATTCTCAATCAGCTGAGGGGTTGAGCCTCAATATTGTGGTTGATCCGTATTTGCCTACCCACATTTTTGTTGTTGGTCTACGGTAGTGGTTCTCAATTCCAGTCCTCAAGGACCACTATCCTGCATGTTTTAGTTGTTTCCCTGTTCTTTAGCAGGTCTT
>JARVGW010000001.1:8303945-8346839 GCA_031762495.1 Anablepsoides rubrolineatus | reverse complement strand
CAGGTCTTTAAGTTCTGCAGAACCATGTCAATCAGTCATTCATTTAAATCAGGTGTGCCAAAGCAGGGAAACATCTATAGCAAGCAGGATAGTCGTTCTTGAGGACTGGAATTGAGAACCACTGGTCTACGGAGTCGAACTATTGACCTTCTCAGTACAGGCTCACCTTCCCACAAGCCCAACACCTTTACAATATAGGCTGTTTTATACTTCAAGTCACACATCTTAGTCCCCCTGCTGAGTGACAAAAAACTGCATAACCTGTATGCATTGCCCCCAGTCAGAACTTGCTGGGCGTGCAACGCAGGACTCGGAGCAGTTCTTCCTTCTGTATGTCATTTTGCTGAACAAGATGATCTGTAATATCGCACGACCCTCTTTGAAAATGTATTGGACATCCCTGGGTTCAACTGGGTTGTGGCCAATTTTGTGTTTGGTTTGGTCGATTATCTGTGGCACACATCTTGAATGAATGAATAAATGATCGATCGATCAATCCCATGAAGGGAAATTACAGTTTGGAACAACCCATTCAAGAGATGTAGACAAACCACAACAGACCCGGGTCCAGCAGTCATAAAGGGGCATTACTCTTAAAAGAAAAAACATACCAGCATGAGGATAAGTGAGGATAAATCAGGTTGACTTTAAAAGTTAATCATTTGTAGATGGAATGATTGAGTTTCATGAAAGTTCACTGAGTGCTTCCAAAGATCTTTTGCTAACAAACCAACAACACTGTTACTGAACACGCTTTCTGGTCTTTTATGGCAGCAAGTGATAAATAACAAAAACAGGAGACGAACCGTGTCACCATAACCCCTTCCAGACAGCAGAAATCTCCTGAGTCCTCTCAGTAACAGCATGTTAAGAGGCTTTACCCTCCTGCTCCAGGTCGGGGGCCCCGCCCCGGCACAAAGACCTGTCTGTTAGGCCGAGGGAGGCATCCCAGGAGTGAGCTGAGACAGGTGGCTATCCCCACAGGGTATGTTTGTGGGGGCTGGGTGACTGAGCGCTGGAGTCATCAGAGACAAGTCGAGACAAAAGCCTGGTGTTATTTCAGCAGAGCGGTTTTCATTGTCACATGCAGGAGGGAGCAGCATTGCCTGTCTTCAAATCACAGCCGAAGTGTTAGCTTGTTGAACTCATGTGTCAAGTTTGCGTAATATAATACATTTGATCTTTATGGGCATATAAAGTTTATATCTTCCAGCAGCTGTTGGGGTTTCCACCGAGTAAGTGGTACTCATCATATTTCAGTTTCTTGCATAACTCAGAAAAGATGGTTGTCATCATCGTTGCTGTTTTTGAGGACTTAACATCAAACAAAACACAAGCCAATGCTGATATTCCTTTTCCTATACCTTTTCAACACCCAATTCCAAAATCTTTGGTTGAGGTATTTTATGGATTTTTTTTTAAAGAAAGTTCATGCTGAAAACTTTAAATCTACTCTTATTTCATACGAAGGCTTTCAGGTAATTCAAATCTTCCACAGTAGCCGTGGGGAACCATCTAAATCCTGCTCAAGCAGGGCAGGATTTGGATGGCTTTCGAGCATTTTCAGTCAAGTTCTGGATGCGGATGAAGAGGGAAGCACTTTTACTCCATAAAAACACTGGAGAATAATGTTGAACTTCCTGCTCCAGGAGTTTGGAAGTCCAAAGGAGGGATATGAGGTTTGAACTTGGACAAACATCAGGAGGAGTGACGGAATAAACACTTCACTCACGCTTTGTGGGATCGCCGGCGTGGGCGTTTGTTTAAAAACGGCCGTCAAAACTACAGTCACAAAAACCTGGTTGGAATCTATATGTCTTGTTAAACCTCAAATACATTACATAACTTTTGTTTTTGCAACTAATACTGTCCAAACAAACTAAATAACAGTGTATTCCATGAGAGGGCCTCCTGCTTTCAGGATGGAAGAAGAAAGAAAAAAAAAAAGGAAAAGTAGGACGGTGTTTGTTCTTTTCCCAAGAGGATCACATCTCTTTCACATGAAGGATGACAGGTAATGAGGGACTGCAGGCAGAACGGTGGGGAAAATGGGATCTCAGAGTGGCAAAAAATGAGTTGTTCTTTGGGATACTGTGAGCAGAGATGATGATGATGGAGGAGCAGACACAGAAAAACGAGTCGCGAGTAGAAAACAACAGATAGAGCGTAAGATTTAGAGCTCAGAAATATTAGGAAAGAACTGAAAAAAAAACTTTTTTTTTTATAAAAGTAAACTGAACTGGAAAAAACCTCCAACCAGAAGATGAGAAACAATATCAAGTCAAACTATTTCACTATTAAGATAAACGTTTCTGAATTATGAAGGGTCTAACTGTTGTAATGGTTTCCTCCTGACCCCAGGCTGCCCTCATCGGATCTGAATGGGAGCCCAGGGAATTACAAACCATTCATTCAAAGGGAATCACTCGGGGAAAGAAAAATGCGTTACGCCAACCAAGGCTTTACACCCAGTTCTGGGCTTTTTATGGCACTGGGTCATCTCGTCACCAGGGAAACCCCTGAAAAGGTTGTTGAACTTTAAGGCCCGTCGGTGGCAGGGCTTCCCATCCACACCAGCAGACAACTGAAAAAAGATTTTCAAAGGGAAAACGTTAAAAGCAAAAATATTTTTAAATTTCCTTTTAAGACAATTCTGCGTCGCCAGAATACTCAGAAACACAAGAATGCTGCAGCTTCCCATTAACTCCAAACCCAAAATAGTTTTTTTTTCTGCCTCCTTTATGACTCACATATTGGCTGTCGAAGAGCAAAAAGTTCAGAGAGCTCTGCCAAGGTCAATGCCTTCTGTCTTTGACTCCTTATATAGTCACACAAAGGTCTGGATTGACAGAGAGAAGGGAGTGAAAACTGGTGGATCAAACAGGACAGAGGTTTGTTTTGCTCGGTTTTCTGGCTCTTTTCCCGGCTGATGTTGGGTCAACGATTTGGGCTGTGGCAAAGAAAGAGCACACCGTCCATAGTTACATCAACACGTATAGTTTGATCAAAGAATGAATTATAAAACCACGCAAACGAGAGGGGAAGAACTAATCCCACTGTCAGACAGACGCACGGAAACCAAAAGACAAAAATGAAGGTAAGGTTACTCTGTTATGACTAATGTTGACTGATTGGCCAATCCTTAGTTCAAAGAACAAAGAGCCCTAATCTAATTAACTGGAATATAAGATAATAGCTGACACATTTGTTGACATTAACTGTGGTTTTAGTGCAAAACTGGCTCCACCAGTTAGAAAAGAACATTTCACAACTAGCAGTTTCTTCAGAGTAATGAGACTTTATATGCCTTGGTTGGGCTTTTAAACACTTAGATATGCTGTTTTAATCATTAAGGCCTGCTCACTGTTAGTGCCACTGTTTGTGTATTGATATGAAAAACAAGCTGATTATAAATCCATCAAAGTGTAATAAAAAACAGCTAGAAGGGATTTACTGTATTAAGTTAGAATACTTTAGCACAATAGGGTTAGTGCTAATATTCAGCATTTTAAGTCAATGGTCATTTAGCTGTATGTTTCAGGGATATAAACAGTGCAATGAATCACAGTGTGATAAATGTACATAATTGGTAAAAATGAGAAGAATTCATCTGGATGAGCCTGGAGGGCGATATGTTCTCATTCTGTCTACTTCCTGTGTTTAAGGTTCTCAAATGTTCGTTGCGATGTTCACAGCGGGTGTTTCCTTGAATCTCTGCTGAGTCGTTTTGGACGTCATCGTTGGCCACTAATATTTGCATCGACTGAAAGAGTTTCAAGTGTCTCCCCCCAGCTATGGTTGAAGGCTGGAGTTCCCATCATGAGGCTCCCTGGACATACAGTAACTTCCAGCTTGGACGACAGCCGACACAGCTCCCTGAAGACCACTAATGTCTAAAGTACAATGATGGGGGAGATATCCATAAGTGAGTTATGTAAAGATTTAATGAGAACAATTTTCTTGGTTTGAGAGAGGAAATTGCTGTAGCTTTTAAGCCTCTGAAATTGAATAAATTGAGTAAAATTGGACATTAGGGCGAAGCCTTTCTTGACGTTCGGTGTTTTTTCCTGGATGAAACGAGATATTCCTGGTATGGGGTATGGCTCTGATACGTTTTCCACTGCGTCTCAACACGAAGGTGGAAATGTTGCAAGGCAGGAAAAAAGATGAATCACATACTTTTTTGTTTCAAAAGACTGTACGAGAATCACAGTTTTAAAGTCTTCCATGGTACAGTGTCTTTAAAATAACCATGACGTTTATAAGATTCACCAATTTGTTGAAACTTGTTGAAACGTCCAACAGAACTCTGAAACAAAACCACACTCGTGTTGAGAGAAAAGTTAATTAAAGTCGTATAAAGTTGGTATAATTTCTGTGGTTTCCTGTCTGAGGGGTCTGCTTTGTCTCGGGGCTCCTTTGATTTCCCACGTAAACCCTGCTCCAGTAACCCATATCCTGTATCCTCATTTGGTGGCAGAGTGACAGTTTCCCAGATACCAAACAGTATCAGCTTCCCTTCATCGTGTGGCTCAGATCCAAGCCCAGAGTCTAATTTGCAAATGGATCCCTGCTGGAAGCGGCTGCCTCGACTGCACAGCTGTAATTATCCGTACTCGAGTGAAAAAACTGAAGCCTAACTAAAGAGCTGAGTAAATAAATCATTGATTTAGTGAATTATGTTGCTTTTGTTTGTGCTCCACACAGCCTGGATGTTGAACCTCAGAATGGAATGACTTCATTTGTTTTTTTATTGTATTTTTAAGCCTTTAATCTACTAGATCCTTGTCGTAAAAATCCCATAATTTGTTCACATTTCTGTTACTAAATTAGCAAAGAATGCCAAAGATAAAACTATTTAAACAGCCTTAAAGTATTTCTGAACTAATGTGATTTTGAGAAGAGAGAGAGAAAAACAGTTAAGAAGTCTGAAATTTTTATTTATTTTTGTGCCTAATTTTAAGTGAATCTTTATGAAGTGTAAAATAAAATGTTAAAAAAATGTCACTGACGCATTTTCATTATTTAGCTCACTTTCTAAATGTAAAATTCTACATAAAAAAATAAAAAATAAAATCCAAGATTTTATTGCTACTTGGCTCACTAACCTAACCCAGTGAACACACTTTTAAATTAAGATTTAAAATACCATCTTCTTCAGCGTTCGCATTTACTTTTGTCGCAGGATGATGACGTCACAAGACAAGCTGCGCACCAGCAGCAAAGGCTGTGTTCCTTTCTGAAATTCTTTAATGTACACTTTAATATTTAGCCGCAACAATTCTGATTAAATTTTATATTTAGATTTACACATTTATTAGGATTTAACATTATATATAAAATTAAAGTCCCTCTTGCAAATAAGATCTCCATCTCAATGGGGTTTTACCTGGTTAAATAAAGGAATTAAATAATAATAAAAAAATAACAAAACATAATAACAGTGAGCTAAATAACAATAAAATGTTAGTGGAACTTTTTACCTAGGATTTTAGAGTTTTCCTTTTTATTTTTTATTTTTGTCACTTATGTTTGATCCTAAAATGATTAGTTGCAAATGTATCATCGGTTTTTACATTTTAACTCTCATTGGAAGTGCAAAATTCTACCTTACACTTATCCATGGCCTGTTTAATTCAGAAATACTGACTTTGTATCTTTCTGAAATGCTGCTAATACCACATTTTGTAAAGTGTAACTGGTTTGTTGCTAAGTTTAATGGTGATTCATACAATGGGCGTTTTTCACATTTCGATGAGTCATAGCTCAGAGTTAAGTGGCTAACAATGGTCAAGTCTAAGGAGCAGATTAAAAACAAACAAATAACAACCATTGTATTATTAGAATTATTAGAAGCCTGGTTCCCTAGAAACCAGATTATAAATATAAATTAGAGTCGGCTCAGGACTTAACTCAAAACACTGCTTTTCATCCTTTCATGGTAGAAATGTTGCACTTATTCAACCAAAGAAAGGCCCAAATGGCAGCTTGTGTTCATGTGTAGTGTACCATGCAGCGCACAAGAATTTACACTCAGAACTCTTTCAGCGTTAACCCACAGAACCGGTTCTGTTGGGCCACTCACTTCAAGGCCGTTACCTCCAGTCTCAACCTCTCCTACTCCTCTGTCATTGTTGCATTCGTTTGACACATTTGGGCAATTTTGCATCTTGTATATGCATTTTTTTTAAATTTATTTTTAAATAAGGTGACGACAGGGAGGTCACACTGCTGTTCCCAAAGCCTTCTGGTTTAGTGGTCCGGTACCGCCTGATGGAGAGCTTAAGCACGCCAAAGCCCTCTGGGAGGTGGAGATAAGGAAAAGGGGCATAAAAAGCAAATAAAGCTGCTTTGCTCATGGAGTGAGACGCTAACACGAGCGTGCTTAACGTGTCTGGCTGCAGCGATATCATCTGTCTGAAGCAAACGCAGCATTAAAACCTGCTTAGGTGTAATTTGGTTATTCTAAACATTTCACTATAATAAAATCCGTCATCCATAACTTCATGATTGCTATGTTCCAATTTAGAAGAGCTGACGTAAGTGCAGCTCTGTGGAAAAAGTAATACGTATGTGTATTACTGAAGAGTAACCTAAAATAGCAGTTGTTTCCACGTTCTTTCCGGATGTCAGATCAGTCTGAGGACTGTTGTGGTGCCCATGGTCTCTAATTCATTTGCAAGCCAAGAGAACTGTGGTTCTCATCTTTCCAAATAATGACTTTCCCAGCGTTCTCCGTCTGGAACTTAAATTATCACATGAAAGCTTAGAAGCAACGACATGAATTACAAACAAGAATACCAGAAAAGCGGCTAAAATACTCCGCATGGTTGGTAATTTAAGACCAGTTCGGCCTACTTTATTGTTTAGGATGGTTAAATATGAATGGAAGAGTTTAATGAGCCTTTGCTAACGTGGATTATCTCAGACAGCATTAAATATGAAATGTTGCTGTTTTCAAAGCTGGTTTAGGGGTTCCAAACATGATAAATAAGCAGCCATTTGTCAAATTTAAAACAAAAAGACAATATAATTCAAATATATTAGTGGCGGTTCTATTCAGAAAGTTCAGAATATTTTCTCTTATATTTAGCTGTTAAATAGCTTTAGTTTAGAGAAATAAATTTAACTAAGTTCTAACACAGCTAAGAGTTAAGTGGATTGCTGCTGTTTTAAAACTTCAATCTAAAAAGTCATAAAGATCCATAAAAAGTTTGTAAAAGGAACCCAGACTATTTGTAACACTAGTCATTATTTAACATACTCTAACAGTAAAACAAAGACTTTAAAAATACTGTAGATTGTTTAAGTTTTTTAGAAATTGTTAAAAACACATATCACATGGGCAGCACGATTTTATGATGACCCAAAGCATTACTGAGTAAATAATGATGTTCTGGTGAGTGCTCTATCCAGCTTGAGGGATCATTTTGAATATATCTGATGTTCAGAGTGTGTTAGCAGACATACATATACATATATATAACATTATTAGCTCTGGCACTAACACCATATCGTCCTATATATTATCTCAGGATGGGAGCTAACGCCAAAGCTAACAGGCTAAACTGAGGTTTTTCTCTCACCTTAAATTATGACCACATTTTAGCAAATTGTTGCAATGAAAACACAACAATGTGAGCAAAAAGAAAAATATATTATTTCATTTCCACATCAAGGTTAATTTCTTTAAAAAAAAAAAAACAGGCACCACAAATCACGAAAACAGGTCAGCGTGAAAATTTAAAGCTAAAAACACGTTTCAATACATTAATAGTTGTTTAAAAAAACAAATTAAAACAGCAGAGGATTAAAATGCCCTCATGTGTCGCACATATGCCTTGCCAAACAAATCTTCCATCTGGCGTTAAGACAGATCAGCCTCAGGCATAAATTATCTCCAAGACAATCAGATTTCTTTGGGTTTTTTTCAGTCAAGTCTCTGCGCTCTGAGTGACTACCTGCTGCTGACTTCGCTGATGCCAAATAAAGTTCGGCTCGTCAACTTGTTTACGTCAAAAACAAAAGGTTGAACATGTACAGTAGGTGCTCAGATTTTGGCATGTAAGCAAATTGCACTTTAACTAATCTTGTCAACACTTGAAATAGTTAAACCACTTGAGTCGCTCGGCTGGAAAAATCCAATTTCCCAAATGACTGCTGATAAATGCTAACTAGCTGGTTATGGTTGACCCAATACAAGTCAGAGAAGGATTAAAGACAGATATAACTAAAGGTGTAATTTAACCTTGTGTTTGTTTTTTTGATATTATAATATTTAATATAACTCTAAGACAAAATAATATTTGTATTAAAGTGACAGGTCAAACTTCTATAATTGGAGTTTTGTGGAAAGATTGAACAATAAGAATCTTACCTGTTGTAGATAACGATTCAAACGACCTCAGTTTGGACAGAGAGTAATTTTGACCAGATCGATGAGCTAATAGCTAGTCTGACAAAAGTAAATCAAAAGCAGTTGCTGTTGTAGAGATTGTTTTCTTTTTTGTTTTGAACATTTAAATTGTTGTCAATTTCACAGTACTTGGGTCCGGCAGCAATTTTTGAAAAATAAAAGTCTAGTTAAAAGGGGCAATTTTAAAAATAAAAAATAAGGCAAAGTTATTTCCTAATGGAACTTACTTCAACAAAAAACTACTCAACCTCCGAGCTAAAAAAAAAAAAAAAAACAATACATGGATGTCCCAACTTTTGTTTCTGTCATTTTATTTTGAAAGGATTAGAAAGTAGAATCTACGGTCACAGATTAGGGCCGAGTTGGAGATTATTTTTAAGAGTATTTTTGTTTAAAATGCCCAATCCTGTACATTGTCATTTTTATTCATAAAGTTTTGTGGTTATTTGTAAACAAATAGTGACAGCAGCAGCTAGCTGTAGCACTTCTAATGCAGCGTGTCCTATTAAAATATTACATTTCCTCCAGAATAGGCAGGTAATGCAAATCTAAAAGGTTTACAAAACAGACGCTGCATAAACTTCTATTCTAAAGATTAAAGTAGTTTTAAGACAGCACCTCACTTTAATCCTTGCTGCACTTGGATTAGCGTTATCTCATTAATCTGGTCAGAATTACACTTTTATCCATATTGAGGTCACTCAAAGAATTTTCTAAAACGGGGAGAATTTTGTTTATAAAGTTGACACAAAACATCACTTCGACAAACCAGAGTTCTCACTTTAACCTTTGGGATAAACCTGTCTCAGATGTTTTCTCTCATGTTTGGTGATCGCTTTAAAAAAAACTAAATTGTACCATTTTGGTTGCTACTAAATTTAAATATGTGGGACAGAAAAACCAGCTGACAGCTGAGTTAAAAATATGTTCAAAGTCTGGTTTTCCTCTCAACAAATCTCCCTCCGTAGTCTGTGTGTTGAGCTTCTCACTATCTGAAGCAGTAGTACTCCTCCGACTCCACCCTGAGTTTCAGAGGCGATTTGGTGAAAGCGTCGCCGTCGATCACGCTTTTCTCCACAAAACAATCCAGGTCCGTGGGCGAGGGGTCGTCCGGGAGGTCGTCTGCCAGAGTGTCCAGGTAACTGCCCACGGACAGACCGTCCAGGTCGTCGCTGTTGCCGTCGTTCAGGCTGTTGAAGCTGCCTCGTAGCGAGGAGCCGTCCTGGCTGTCCGTCAGGCTGTACAAGCTGCCCGCCAGGCTGCCATCTTGGCTGGTGGCGTCTCCTTTGTCTTCCATCATCCAGCGGATGGACTCGATGCCCTCGTTGATGGACATGAGCTGCTGCATGAGCTTCACGTCAATGGCTCGCAGGGTCGCCTGAGCGGAGGAGATGAAAAGATCAAAGAAAAGTAATACGTAGGAAGACAAACACCACACGCACACCTGTCCAGTGACTACCAGATGAGAATTTAACATTATTATTATTATTCAAGAATCGATTAATAATTGATTATAGCTGTGATTTTATTATTATATTTGCTATTTTTTTTTACTTTTACTAAGACAAAAGAAAACTACAGTTTGGTATCAGGACAAGAATGCCAATGTTAAAAGACAAGAAACACATTTAGTTAGAAAATGGCTACAATTTACTTGAGTATTTAGTATCAATATTTTCTTTAAAAGAAAATCTGGTAAATTGGTCAGTTTGAGAAGAATAATAAGAATAAACTAGCTTGTTGCTAGCCAGGTGTTAACATCACCAAAGTTCAACAAACTACACATCATTTTGTCTCAGAACTGTTATTATGTTAAGTTGTCTCATGGCCAGAACACTAAGTCCTTTTGTTGTTTAGACTATCAGTCTTTGTTTGGTTACATGAACCAGAGGCTTTTTGGTCTATGATAAAAAAAATATATATGGCTGCTTTACATAGAGCCACCATTGATTTAACACTCTGCCAGGACAAACCAAGCTGTTCAGTGTGAGTGGAAGTGGACGGGACATTGTGGAGTCCTCCAAAGGGATTCCCCCTCAGTCTTGGGTGGTGGTGGGGGGGGCTGACAACCTCATGAAAAATGGCAAATGGGCAGCTGCAACATCCTGTCAATGATGTGATGCGTTGAGGCAGCTGGTTTGACACACAGAGGCTTTTTTTCCCTCTCTGCACACAGCAGCTTTGTTTTTTGTTTAAAGTTCATTATAACTAGTTATAAGGTTTCAAACCACAGAAAACAAGCAAATCAAAGGGCATGATGCTGAACTAAAAGGAGCTAATCTAATCTGAAGATAATTAGCTCCAATCATCTTGACAGAATGTCAAGTTTTTAAGAGAATCATCTTGTTGCAGATAAAAAAAAAAAGAAAAACAGCCCATAGTTTATGGAATATTTTAACTGAAAAAATTGATTGATGACACCTAATGTTAGTTTTAGGTAGAGATCTTAAACAACACTTGAGAGTATAATTTGTGCATGACTCTCAGCTACCACCATACCTAAGTTTAGGTGAATATTCCTATACCTGACTGAGTTATAGTCATTTTTGGGGCTTGTAAAATTAGATGGCTGAGCCGGTCATCTTAAAACAAGTTGGCTCCAAAATTTAATCAGCTGTAGATGTCCATCCAGGAAACAATACCTGAAAGTTTCATTGAAATCCAGCGAGTCCTTTTTGACACATTTTGCTAACAGACAGAAATGACTGCTAATAGTTACTGGCAAAAAAAATGAACTGCCGTCTTGCTTTATTTGTTAGCAATGACAGCAAGGTTGGGGATCAGTCTCAGCTACTACCACCCTAAATTTTAGGTCAATATTCATTAAATTGACTGTTTTGTGGCTACTTTTATGATTCATAAAATCAACTTGCTGTGGCGTCCATCTTTAATGAGGTTGACTCCAAAAGTTAATGACTTGTAGATGTCCATCCAATAGTTACTTCCTGTAAGTTTTAAGAAAATTAATGCAGTGGTTCAGGAGATATTTTGCTAACAGACGCGCAGACACGTGCAAAAACGTTATCGCCCGCCTTTGCCATAATAATCACTGAATACTGCAGCTATAATAATAAAACCATGACACATTTTTAATTAAGGAGCTGCTCTAACCTGACTAAAACTCACCATTTCCTGTCTGAGGAGCAACATTTTACTCTGCAGTCTTTCCAAATCCGTGGAATCCGCGTAGAACTTGCAATTCGTTAAAAGAGGCGACTTCTCGTTGCGTTTTCCTCCCGCAAGAAGAGACCGCACGAGACTGTCCGGAACTTTCCGACCCAACTTCGTCTCCAAGTCCTTCAACTCGGGCGAGAAGCCGCCGCTGTTGTTGCTGCTCTCGTCCATGGTGGAGCAGACAGGTGAGCCGCGCGCGAGTAAATATCCACCCAGCTGCACGCGCTTGTTTGATGAGACGCCAGAACAGCTCGCGCTAAGCTCCGGACCAGTAGCAGGACGGGTTTAAATCCAAGCATGCTCACCGTGGGACCTCCCATAGGGGAGAACCTCCCCTGAAACCAGAAACCTTTGCAGGAAAATGGTGAAAAAAAAACAAAACATTAGGGACAAATGATTGCTAATTAATCATTAGAAAAAACTGGAGCCTGAAAATTAAGCTTATGATAGCTAATTAATGCTGCCACGTGCCTAATGTTGGTTCTTAAATGTTTGTGTATGTGCATTCATGTGTCAAATAAAAGAGACTTAACTTTTATTGAATGTGCACCCATTTTCACAAACATTATACAAACTATAACATTAATTAATAAACAGGTAAATTTGTATTAGTAAAAGCAAATAAACAAACAAACACTAGCTACACTTTATATGTTTTGAATCAGCACCCCAGTTTAATTCTTTAATATTTTCTATACCAGTGCAGGATTGATTAGTTTACATAAGTCATAAAAAAAACAAAGCACAACTTTGCTCAATTAAAGGTTCAGAAATTGAACTACAGCACCCTCTGGTGGACATTATGGTACATTAAGAAGAAGACACAATGGTGGAAGTTATAGATTTTGGAGTTTATCTTACATTTTTAATGTCATGTTATTATACAGTTTTTATAACTTTCAAGAGAATATGCAAAACACTCAGGATCACCTTTAAAATTCATCTGTTATCTCTAACTCTGGAGATATTCCCACACATGAGTGGGAGATTTACTACAACTGCACTTTATATGTGTAAACTAAAGCGGTCTTTGCAAGAATAGTGTTTTCAGACAAACAATCTGCATGGTGATGTTATTACAAAAACAATAACAACAAAAAAAGTCAGCCTTATTAGACCACCGATTGGCTTTTTTCGTCGTCATAACGCTGGTACTGATCTCCGAGCAGAGGCTGGTGGTCCTCCATCTTGGACCTGGCTCTCACGGCGCACGTGGTGGCGGCAAAAATGATTGCGACGACCACAAGGGCGGCAACTATCGACATGGTTATGATTTCAGTCAGAGAGAAAGGTTGACCTAAAAGGGGAGAAGCAAATAACTGTTACTTTAAAAAATAATACTAAATTGGGAAAAGCATGTCTTTAAAAGGACATTTAAAATTCAAACCTGGCCATTCAGCTTCGTAAGAGTAGCCGAGATTTTCAGGAGCGGTCACAAACATCTCAAAGTTAGTCACCGGAGGCCAGAATGGCACCATATTGTAGCCCCTGTTATGACCAATTGGGGCATTTTCATCAGGATATACAGACGAATCTGTTAAAAATACTTCAAGTTAGCTTGAACGCTCGCTGCTTTCAGTTTTTACACAATAAATCAATGTTGGATTTAGCCGTAACGCCACCTGGACCGTGTCTCCTCAACCACTCGTCAAATATGGCGTCGGTGTAGGTGTGGAGCAGAACAAAGATGGGGTCGTTGGGGGACAGGTGAGTCTGTCCTCCAGTTCCATTCAGGAACAAATGGGCCAAGTTGTGGAGGCTTCTCACTATGGGGTCGTAGTTCCCCTTGGGGGCGCTGTAGCCTGCCAAAATAACACAAATAGTATTAAGGGAATGTTGTCAAGAAGAATGTGTAAACAACAGAGGCTAACTTGCCTTCTATGGTGTTCCTGAAGCTTTCAGAGGAGGTGGAGTAGTAGGGCGGCGTGTCGAAGGTGCTAACTTGAAGACAGTCCGCGACATCCTGGGGCTCGGGTAGACGCTGGACCATGGGCCTGTTCACATTCCCAGCTGGATTTCTCCTGATGGGAGATGTCTCTGTGCCTGAAAAATACAAGCAAACCCACCACATAAGACATTTATTATTCTTATTTTAGGATGAGCTCATTTAGGGGGAATAGAGACCGACGACGCCCCAACAGGGCTACTGTAAGGCGTCTTACTGTTGCAGATGGTTCCCAGCGTGTCATAGTCCTCCACGCTCTCACACACGACCCTCCACTGTGAGAAGAGGGAGTTGGTGCTTAAGGAATTCATGTCAAAACTGCTCCTGGCTCCCATCAGGTCATCTGTGCAGATGTCACATGTGTTTCCCCCGATGGCAAAGTTCCAATAGGGCAGGGCAAAGGATGGATCCTGCAGCATGTCCTAGGGTATAAATAGAAGCACTGGATTAAAAGTTGCATTGGGTTATACTTTATTGAGTAAATAAATGATATGAGGCTGTTACAAGTTTAGAAACACTCCTGTATGTAATTATTTTTAAAGATTTTGCAAAAGAAAACCATATTGAGCGGCATCGAAGTTCTGTGCTATTTATATGAAAACAGCTCAAAAAAAAGTGTGAGCTCAAGACAGGTACTTTTCCTGAGAAGAAGAAAATAATCAACCTCACAGTTCAGAGGCTCGCACGTTTTATATTTTTTTTTTTATTTCCTGGGAGAGGCTGTAATGTATCACGATTCAGGTTCAAAAGAACGAGCTCTCCTTCAAACTCTGCCAGGTTTGAACAAAAGGCACCTAATTAGGGAGCTCCAGCACAAACCTGCGCAGGATAAAGATGGAGTTTCTCTGTGGGAGTTCGACACTCTGCCAGACAAATCCACACGGCAGCCTCATTTTCTGCTCCTAATTGTAAGCCACTGGATGGATATAATAGTCATACTGAAAGGGATTATTAAAACTGCCCAGTGTACCATCTAATAAAGTCTCTCACTCATGAGTGTACTGTTGTTTTGTTCCGAATGGAAGCAGATCAACCTCAGCCCATAAAATGCTTAAAGTCGCAGTTTGCTCGCTCATTAAGGCGTGACATTGCTAAGTCAATTATAATTTCATTGCCAATAGAGTTGTGTGGAGAAATGCATGCCGCAAAATAAGCAACCGGATGATTAGAGAATGCTAGTGAAAGTAAAAGAGTGTGGCACAGTCTTCTTGGACGTGCCAGATCTCACCTGCATGTCCCGCTCCAGCTGCAGCAGGTGAAACCGGTGCCAGGTGACGAAGCCCGGGCCCTCGTGGGAGAAGTCCACCCCGCCGAAACTGGCCTGGCCCGGACCCAGGAACGTCTTGCTGACCGAGTAATAGTGGGACCACACAAAGTAATTGTAGATGGTGCAGTTCTCGAACTGCGTGGTGTTCCCGTCGGGGCCAAAGATGTTCGCGTAGTGCCGGGTGGCGATCACCAGGTCAGGGTGCACCGTGCGCTTGGCCTGGTCCAGTGCATTCACAAAGGCTTGCTTCTCGTCGGCGCTGAGCTGCATCACGTTCCGCCTCACTGCGGGGTAAAAGGCAACAGGATTGAAACGCTCGATAGCAGCTCAAGGTTTGGAACGGAGATCAACTGAATCTCAATTTAAGATTGAATAGAGATTTAGTACCTGGTTTTTTTACATTCAAGATGCATAAATGAATCAAATCCCCCTGACTGCACAAAGGATTTGATGAGTATTTTGTCTGGTATTATAAAAACAACTATGAAGGTCACTACTTTTACTGTTTTTATATTTAGTATAGATTACAAAAAAGAAAACGAGGGGGGAGTATACATGGAGAGATGGGAGGAGGTAGGTTTAAGGCTGATTTAAAATGTAAACTTATAGAGCTGGGATGACTGGAAAAGTGAATATTTCACACATTTGGGCTGGAATTATTGGAATTGTACATAATATATGTAATAGTATAGTTTCTTAAATGAGTTTAGGGATTGGTTTATTGGGAAAGGTTAAGTTTTTGGCTCGGAATACTTGGAAAGTGTATAAATCAAGTTTAAGTTTATTGTTTAGTTTTTGGGAAAGTCTATTAGAATTATAGTTGGGATTATTGGGAAAATGCATAAATAAGGTTAAATTTAGGCCTTGGTTAGATTTTGGGCAGGGCTGTACAGAAAGCTATAGAAGCCACACTTAGCCAGGGTCAAGTTTTGTACTTTCTTTGTGTTAAAGTGCAAATACTTTGTTAATTCTAAACAAGTTGATGACCTGTAATTTGTCCAACACTTACCCACAGACACTCTTTGATCACAGTTGGCCCCCGTCCACCCATGTTTGCATCGGCCGCAGTTAAAACCGCTGAAGTTTCCATTGCACTGACAGGTGCGGTTGAAGTAACGAACGGGCCATCGCTCCCTGTCGTCCCGTCCATCGTGGGGGTACTGGGGCCCGTGCCGACGAGCGTCCGCCGTGATGGACACGCATTGTCCGCGCCCCGCACTGGAGCCACAGGGGTCATTTGGAAATCCTGGCGGGGATGGACAGCACTGTCCACTCCTGAGTCCCTCCGGGGTCACACATTCCCTGGGGAACTGCGCGCTCACGACAGCAGCGCCCACCAGAAGCAAAAACTGCCACATGATCCCAAACCGTTGGTCAAAAAATTGAAACTCACGAATGGAAATCACCCGTGAGGACAGACTTTCTTCAACTTTTTTTTTTCACCAAGCCAGATGTCAAACCTTCCCTTCTGGTAAACCCACGCAGACCCCTTCCTTCTCTTTCCCCCTCGGACCACTGGAGCTCTGACCTTAAATACCGGATTAGCGCATGACTACCAGGATTTTCTGACTCCCGCGTGATTCCATCACATAGCTCCATGTTTCCTACTGGAGGGAAGGAAGGTAGTGTGATCTGGTCATGCAGAGGATTGTTCCTCCAAAAGTCAGCGGGTGAACGCTGCCAAAGGGAGAGGGGGAGGGAGGGGGGCACCTCACTGTGGATAAAAAGCTTTTTAAGTGTCTGAAAACCATAAGTGCTTCTCCATACACAGCTGTAACTTTGGGAACTCTGCAAAACTATAAAATCTTACCAAGTGTACTTTTCTTATTTCTAGTCAAAACCTCTTGTTACACTTAATGTAAGTCAAAACCATCTACAGTTTGTCTCTTTTGACTTCTATGTGAATTATATACATTTTGTGACAATGAATTTGCACAAAAAGAACATTAAAAATATGAATCTCTTTTCGCTCTTATTTTTCCGTACTTTTATGCAACATTCTCTGGAAACCTCAGTCATCCGTTTCTTTATTTGCATCATTGTTTATTTTAAAATTTTTAATTTAATTACATAAAGTGGTAAAGTCTTCATGGTTTTGGTGCTTTTCTTGTCAAACCCACAGCTTTAAGGATTTAGATTCATTCTAGGGCATGAGAACATAAAAAGAAAAAAAATCAAAAGTTTTCATTAATTCACTGTTTTTTTATTATTTTGGACTGTGGAGAAGACACTGGATAGTTGTTGTCAAATAATATTTAGGATATGTAGATTAGCAGAACTCTGGGGATCGACACTAATTAGCAACCAGATGCTTTGCAAGTTCACACATCAAATGATGAGGAATAAAATAAATAAATAAACCTAAGGTTTTGAGCTCTAAATGTGGCCGAGCTTCATTTGTAGGTGAAAAACCAACTGCCACTAATAATATTAATAATTACCTGACTGAGTTTAGGCAACAGAGCTACTTGGTTATCATTGACTTTGTTTATTTTTAGTCAAGGTTTGATAGAGTGTTTCAAACCATTTCCTTTAAGCAGCGAGAACTGATGATGGTCTGTTGTTCAAAAACCACCACTGAAGCAAAAATTTCACACTGATTATGTGGTCAAATTTCAACACTTTGGAGTTGCTGCATAACTGAGAGCAAAACACAACAAAGTGAAGGTAAATCCAAGGCCAAAGCTGACGTTTTGTGTGGGTCTTCTTCATTTGAAGTGGTTGTTTTAGACCTGCCCTCACTTCCCCCTCCCCATAACATGTTAAACATTAGGGGGGGATGGAAGTCTCTGCGGGCTGCAGCTGGATAGCACTGTTTTTATTAATCAAGATTATTTTTGGTTTAGTTTAATCACTGTCATTACTTCCTTCATCAGTTGTTTGTCCCTGTTAACCCCAAGAACAATTTATACTTTTTAAATATTTATTATTTATAAAATATAAGACGGACATTCTTTGAAGCAATTCATTTTGCCCTCTACCTTGCATGCCGAGTTTATAATCAAAGATCTTGTAAGATCTGTCAGCTTTTAAAGTATGCAACAGGGATGACTCATCTTGACTCAAACTGACTCTAAAAGTTAATAAGTTATGGATAACAGCCAATGATTACTGTCGGAGCGTTTTAATATCCATCCACTGGTTCATGAGTGTTTTTTCCTTTGCTCACAGACTAAAACAATGGATTTCAACAGTTAATGCTAAAGTTTTAAACAGAGACATGAGTGCTAACAGATTTTTGTTTACCACTTTGACACATGTACTGTACTATTTGGTCTGACTCATGTCTTCGTCACATACATACACCATCGAAAACACACCTTGTAGTTCTTACATATCTATTTCTCTGTACACTTGTATGAAAGCCCTTTAGAAGCAGCTAAAAGGCCACTTTTGTTTCTTCCACTAATTATAAAAGGTTGGTTACCAGTTTGTTGGCGGAAGGCCTGACCTCAGTATGTTTGATTCCTTTTGTTCTTGAAGTCATATGTTCAGATCTGTGGGGGCAAAATTATTATTATTTTTTTTCGTTTTTTTTTCTCGTTTTTTAAATTTTTTTTGGAAAGCACGAGGAACTAGGAAGCAGTAAATCATTTCAATGCGCTCCAGAGGAAGATAAAACAATGCAGCAGTTTTCTAAGTGGAGAAACTTTGATTTCCCCCCCCCTCCACCCCCTTCTTTTACCAACGTGATTCCACACACTGCAAAGCAAAGGTTCCTAATCCAGTCACATGTGTCTCACGTTGGTTCGCATAATTCCAGCAGTTGCATCGTTTTATAATTGGGGCGTGACGGGCAGGATTACACAAAAGCCAGCACTAAGCTCATTCTCACAAATCTGAAAATACAACTACATTCCCCAGTTCTGTTTCAGTATCCATGTTTCCTTTTAAGAACTGATGGAATATCTGGACAATGTTGTCCCGACTGTTCAAACACACCGCTTTGACCTTTTGAGTCTTACACTGGTCTAAACTGCATTCTCTGTGATTTATCTTCATGTGGGCCATTTGTAGATTCATAAAGTCAAAGTGATATTCACGAATGACTGGATTTGAAGGCCACATTTCAGTTGCAGAAGCAGGTTTGCTTTTGATTTAAATCCATAAGAAGCTTTTATTGTAATCAGCTCCACGCTACTTTTCTGCTCCCAACCAGGAGCCGTGATTCATTGGTTTTTCTTCCAAACTGTTTGCTTTGTTTAAAAGTTGTCAATCAGGAAATTGGGAAAATTGAGAGACAAGCATTTCATGGACCGCTGTAAGACATTCAAGACTGTAAGTACCGTTGTTTCAAAACTGACATATATGTGCACACATCTCCTTTGTTAGCCCCGTGATCCCCGCTCAGCCGACCTCCTTTTCATCCGAACTCTTCCCTGTTGCCATTCTTTGAGTGCCTGTGTGTGAATAAACTTTGAGCAGGATGGGTGGGGGGAGGAATCATGTGAGTCGATGTGACTCAGCCCTAATCTTTGCCTTTAGTTAAAAAAAAAAGACAGTGAGAGCCATTAGCAGGTAGCTTATATGAGTGATTTATGTGACTGATGTTTGTGGCTCCTCTAAAACCTTTGTGTCATTTGTTTTTTTCTTGACAGGTGGTCTTAGGCAACCTATTTTACTTTTAGTCCTATTCTTTGTGGTCATTTTGCACAATATCATCAAACCAATATACTTAACATCTCCATCTCTAACAGGTCCAAGAGAGAAACCCAGACATCCCTCTCCCCACCGACACTTTCCTGCTCGTCCTGGGCGACCCCGAGGCATTCCCAGAAGACACATACACTCAGAAGAGTGAATACCAGAAGTCTACCTCATACCTGGCAACATCTGCTGACAGCAACGAGGAACACCTGTTCATGTTAACCAGCAGCTGTGGACTGAAGCAGTTCTAGGGGGGGTCCAGAGGTATTTTCTCCCTGAAAATTCTGTAATAGATTTCCTCAAAACTGGATTTTTCTGCCATTTGAAGAGCATTTACTACATTCTTGGGAATAATAAAACATAAAATCAGTATTTTATGAAGGTAGAATCCTGAAAACCAGACTTTAACAGGAACTTTATCGGAGATCATAACTGAAACTTCCATTATCCCTATTTTGTTTTTTATTCACTGAGCACCAATAATTAATCTTGACTGCATCATGTGATACTTTTATCATTACATATCCTCTGCACCATATAGCAGGCTGAGAAACCTGCAGAACATGTTACTTTCATAGACTGGAGTAACCAGTGATTACTGCACAAACTAAATCAACTATACTCTGAGAAAACGTTATGAAATTATCATCTTCTTCTTCCCCGAGTTGTGGTGCACCCTTGATGGACAGCACCCTTAGCACATGCCTATACTGCCTATGCCATGGCCTGGTCATGTGATATATGATGCAATACAACATAGTACAATATAATACAATGCATTACAAAACCTTATATCACATTGTATAATAACATAATATTATTAAATAATAGATTCCATAATATCATGTTAGCACAAAAAACTGACACTTATCCAAATCATAAAAGATATTTTTCTTATTTAACAATAGTTGGATTAATGTCATACTAGCCGACCAACCATCTAAATAGGGTTTTATATGTTGTATGTTGAAATCTTTCATGGAAAAATAAAAAACTCCGCTTAACAGAGCTGGAGGCAAACTAAGGTCTGAACTGTGGGACTGTCTGCATACAGAATGAAGGAACCTCATGACCAAAAGCCCCAGAGGAGGAGGGTAGAGGAGTCTGTCTGAGAATCTGGAGGCTTCTTATCTCCTTCCATGCAAGCTGAATACTTCTTATTTTATTCTCTAAACTGTGTGCAAGTGATTGCTGTATGTGGAGACGCAGCCACTAGGTCCGGGTTGATAAAACTTGTAATTCTCCCAGTCAAAAATCTCAACTAAAAACCAGAAACAATGCAAAGACGTGCGTTGTGAGATACAAGGGCACTACATGTGCGTTACCTCAGTTTGACAACATTTCTTATGTTTTTCCATTTGTTGCAGTCATGAAGAAAGAAATCAATTTGGATTCAGAAATAGAAAAAACAACAACAAAAGCTTCACACCATCTGTTGTTGGAGTACACACAAGCTGGGGAACACAATTCCAGTGCAAAATGCTTATGTGCTTGGAAAGACAAAAACAGACTTTTTCAGCAATTAAACTAATTAATCCTCAGGATGGAGTTCTGCGATAATCATATTAACAAGTCACGAGACAAACACAATATTCACCTCGCATGAAATTAATGTCATTATTATACTGAAATAGTTCAACTAAACTCAGTAGAAATTCTTAACTGGAAGTGTGTACAAACAATAAACATGTCAAACATGAGCAAAGAACATACATGTTTACATGCATGAGCTCTAAATCGAGCTCCACACTGTAGCTGTAACACAGTGGAAGAGCAGAAGAGGGCAGTAAAGTCTCAGGTTAAAGACAAGGAGGCAGCGTGTTTGCAACAGCTCCTCACTACTCCTGATGAAAATTACACACACATTTAAATATTGATTTTCTTATTTTGGGTCATATTTTTAGCTTCACAAGGCATTTTAAGACACTTGAAGGGTTCTCATCTGGGAAGAAACCTAATTATCTTTTATGATATCCATAACTTATCTTGAAATAATCTTCAATTAATAGAATAAAAGATCACTTCTTAATGGTACTGTACATAGATGTCATTTTTCGATAGCAGAAACTTGAGTTTTTTTTTATAGCTGAAAGCATGGAAAGGTGTGTTTATATTATGGATTGACTAAGAGTAGTAAAAGCTTGTTCTTAGGTGTTTTATACTTTAACCTGTTAACCTGCAGGCCTAACCCTAACCCTAACCCTAACCCTAACCCTAACCCTAACAAATTAAATGAAGTGTTGCTCTTGAACCCTTTGGAGTAAATTCACAAGCTTAGTCTCTATGTAAAGCTATCAATCTGAACTTTTAACTTCAGCAGTCATAATTTATGTAACTGTAACTAATATTTAGTTATTGAAGTTAAAATACACTATAACCAATAACTTTTTTTTTTTTTTCCAAAACTGCATATCAAATCAATAAAACACATGTACCACAAACAGGTTGGACATCCGGGGCTTGCCACACATTTTGGGCTCTGGAGAGTCTATAGATGAACCCAGTTGGTCAAGAGAGATGTTAATCTATAGAAAACAACCAATCGAATTGTTTGAACAGCCTATTAAGCAAATTCAAAGTCCCTGGTAAGCCATAAAGAGGGAGGAACTACAAACTGGGATCTGTGGTACATTGCTAGTGTACATCATAGTCGAGATGGACAACAGTCCATCATTGGGTTAACACAGAGAGACAGACAGCCATGCATACTCACCATACTAAACCGCCATAACTTTGATTATCTGAAGGAATGTGGAGAAGTTGGGCGAAACCTAGAAAACCCCACAGCATTAGCATTTAAAGACAGACAACTTCATTTGTTCCGCAAGTGAACTTCACAGAATTGAATGCCAACTCGGGGCAGACTGACACGCTGATGAATGGCAGGAGTTTAGCCTCTCAAATGGAGACCTCCACAAATATCGGGGCACTGTCTACTTAGCACATGCCCCAGCATCTTAAATCTGCTTCTTTCCCAATCCCAAAGCACTTCAGGTGATTTACATACCAATAATTTAAACAGCTGAGGTGAGGTGACTGGGCCTGGGCAATAAAACACAGAGATCTACTGCCAGGACTGCTGTTACCACTTGATTGCTTTTTAACAGTCATTAGTCTTGCAGAAGCCTCTTGAAAGCACATCAGTTTTTTTTGGTCAGTCCTTTGCTCGGCTTCTCAAGTTTCCTCCTGATGTATGAAAATGAGGCGGGATATTGGCAGGCACTGTAAATAGCAGCGGTAAGGGTAATTCAGCGGGAGCCGGTGGTGTCATAGATCATGGCAGTCAGCAGCAGTAATTAGTGAGGAACATCGTAGTCTTGCTTGAGGATGTGGCAGCAAAAACAGCTGGTTCTGAGGGTTGCACAAGCCTCAGCCAATTAAGATACCAGACAGGAGAAGACGATGATAGGAATGGAGGTTAAGAGCAGGCTCATCATTTATGAAGAAACGCAGCACTTTGAGAACAGAAAGAGTTTCGTGACCGCCTGGAACTGAATGAAAAACAACAGTGGGAGCCTAATGAAGCATTCCTGCAAAATAAAAAGTATGCTGCAGATTTTTATTTTTTTTAATCAAATTATAGGTGACTTAAACATTTTGAGTTAGGGACGGTTATCTTTTTTGTCTTAACTGTCGCAGCAACATCTATAAGAATTGAGGTGAAACATATGTCATCGTCGTTAACCATATAAGGTCAACAGCAACCTATGGTAAAATAAACTACTTTTCAATTGTAGCATTGTAGCAGGTAATGCTCTTGTTATTTGTATAGACATGTTTTTTTATATTAGTCTTGTCAGAAATTAAATGAGCTTGTATAGCAACCTAATTCGTTTTTCAAATATCACCTTGTTCACATAAGTTCTAACTCATGTGAACAGAGGGAGTTGAAGAAATGTATTGGTTATTTACTTACTGATTATAAAAGCACAACATCATTTTATAGTTTTCTCTTTTTAAATATTGTTTTTTTTTTTAGCCTAGTACTGGAGTGGTTGTAAGGTCTATTCTCTTCACTTTTAATCTGTTCAACATTTATGTGGTTTATGTCTGGTTTAGACACGATTTCAGTAAAAGAACACAACATTTCTTACAACCTTTAAGACAATTTTGTTGTTTTATAATATATATAATACTAATATATTTCATTGTGCTCTGTACAATGACAATAAAATCATCATCATCGTATTTTGCTAATTTCTATATATTTTTGCTTATTAGCGACAGGACAGACGAGAGTAAAGCAGAAGACTAGACCGTCTAAATTCACAGCCGCTTTTTTCCGATCTTCACGGTTGACCGCTGCTACCCAGACTAGGTGGGCCGGGTCCTGAAACACAAAGGAAACAGACATGATTGGCTTATGCAGCCCACATTGGACAAACCAAACAAGGTATTAAAAAGAACACTAATGGATTGATGATGACAAACACCTGTGGGACCAACAACGAGGCACAGGTGAAAGTGGGCGGGGCAGGAGCAGGAACTGATCAATTAACTAAAAAAGAACTGAGGCAGAATCGAACACAAATAACCACAACTCGCTAACCACAACACAAGGATTTATACCATTATTTATTTTTTGTTGAACTACAATATTAAAACTCCACTCCTCTTTCAAAGCTCATAAAATGATAATATTTTTGTGAGCTCCCCTCTTTGACATATGCAAATACAAATTTAGTGTCCAAAGAGACATTAAAAAAATGTTTTATTGTTTTGCCTGAAGCAAACTCTGCCCTATCACCTAGCAACACAATAAGATGTGGTATCATAGTTTTTGTTTGGAAAGTGTTCAAAACATGTTTCTTTGTCTGAGACTTGAAAACCGTGTATTTTCTTTTAGCTTTTTGGCTTTCAGCTTCACCAATATGTGACAAAAAAAACATTTACACGGGGAACTTATGTAAGTATGAGCTCTGGCTATTAATTAGAGGCATATAGTAATAAAAGATATTTACGTCATTGCATTAGTTAAGTAGTATTTTTGAGGATTTGTAGTTTTGTAAATCGTAACTTTTACTTTTATTTTGTTACATTAAAAACATAAATATTATGCTTTTACTTCTTTACTTTAAACTTCAACACCTAGTTACAAATTTAAAAATGATCGGGATACGTTAGAGAAAAATTATTCATGCTCTAAAAAAAATGAAGTGTTGAATTTACTTTACCACGTTAGGTTCCACTAAACCAAGTTGAGCAAACTGATGATTTACATTTACTTAAATCAATGTAGTGGTCTCAGTTGACATAACCTAATTAAGTAAATTTAACACTTATTAGTTTTACTTTCCCTGACTATTGTGAGCTGTTTTATGACTTTTATTTAAGTATTTTTTTTTAATCTGGGAAATTATTTTTACCAAAGTAATTTTCTGTTCAGGTATTTTTATTTTTACTTTTTTAAAGTACTTTATACAACTCTGGTGACTACCTCATGTCAAGTTGTACAGACTGTCCGTAATTTACATTTTTTTGTTATTTTGCAGGTACAAATAGAGCAATCTCACAGATTTTTCATGTTTTACTTATTTTTTAAAAAACTTAGTTTCAAATTTATTTAGCATGTCAAACAAACAATTTTAACAATAAATATCCACTTCCAACCCCTGCATGAGTGATTATGACAGATTTTTGACGAAAATTACGAATTTTTGAGGATTATTATACAGGTAAACATCCAAAAGAGTTGACATGTATGCTACCTATAGTAGTTATCTTACAAGTTGTACATTTCAAAACAGTAATAAATATTTGCAAAATAAAAACATCTAATAAATCCTAATAATAATGCTTTAAAATGCACCATTTGTTACCAAACATCTTCTTAATGTTCCTACGTTTTTTTTTTCTTTTTTCTATCATAGAACAAATTTTTTTCTCCACTTTTGCTCAAAGTTTTAAGGCTCACTGTCACCATCTTGTTGATTTTTTTCCCCTCCTGTATTAAACCCCTTTAAAGCCTTCCTAGAGTATCCCCTCACATACTAGTTCCCAAAGCAGCCAGCTAAAGCTCACAGTCACCATCAAAGGAGGGATTGGAAGACTGGGATGGAAAATCTAGGCTTTGGACAGAGATTTAAAAAAAAGTCCCATGTCTGGATTATAATGTGACTCATTTGGAGCACGACAGGTATCAGTCACCATGTGCAGATTTGACAGAAGCTGTTCTTTACAATCAAAACTTCAGGCTTTCCTGGTATATGTTGTAATGTACGGTAGGTGTTGCATATATGTGGAGCTATTTGGAGCGATTCACCTCAGTCTGTGGGCAGATGGGAGTTAGGCACTGATGTGGCAAGACTTAAAGGGAGATGGTGGCATATTGCCTGTCAGCGCGAGGCATTCGTGAACAATAAAATAAATATGAAATGAGTTCCTGAGTCACTTTCTTCTCATTACAGTCATAGCTGAGGTCTGTGCATCTGTATGAGAAATGTCACATTCCCTTTGTGCCGTGTCACATGTGCAGCTCTGAAAGTTTTATGACTGACACCAACTTTTCACAAAGTTACTCGGTACGAAGTGACGAGTTAGTCTGTGAGCTCACAGTGAATAAACTTTCTCTCATCAGTGTGTGCAAGACTTTCCCTCCCCCCTAAAGGAAATTAATTCAGCAGAACTTCTCAATATAGAAGGGCATTGATCTGCTCCTGCAGCATGCCTGTGGTTTGACGAAAACTCTCATAAAAAAATCCCAACGCAAACGAAATGCAAAGCTGCTCAGGAATAATATGATACTGTGTCGCGTTCCTGTTCTGCAAAAGCAACTCTTGTTCAGTTTCAGAGCAAACAACACAAAGGGGATGTAAGTGAGTCGAGGACAAGTTGTTTTAATGAGACAAAAATGTAAGTCTGTGATACTTATCTAAATTTTAGGTTTTAAATAGTAACAATCTCTTATGATGTAATCTTTTAGATTTGGTGTAACTCATTTAAAAGCTAGGTTTATGTGGGAAAGTTATGAACAGTAATTTTATTTGTTGTAGATACTGTTTTGAACAAGTTTAGTTTGGGAAAAAAGTTTACCAGACTGACTAGAGTTGGATCAAGACTAAAGTGGTTTGCTACTTGGGATGAGTGGTGATTTTCAAATATTCAAAAAGTTGGTAAAATGTACAAATTGTACAAATTAAGGTGACTCTTGATAACAATCAAAAGAGCTACTAGGGTTGCCAACTCAGCACTTCCAAGTAATGGGACAACTCTGCCATGGGCGAAGCATAATGATGATTTTGTGTTTAAGTTCAGTAAGCTGGTCAAATGAAACTACAGTCTGTTTCTGTCAAGGGACTCCTTTCACTTAAGTGGGTAGCGCCGGTCATTTCAATGCACAGTGTTTCATATAGTCATTGTTCACTACCTGGCCAGACAAAAAAGTCACCACCAAAGAAAAAAAAAAGATACACACTCTAATATTTTGATGAACCGCCTTTAGTTTTGATTATAGTACGAATTCAATAAATTTCCTAGACTTGGCCAACTGCAGCAACCCCAGATCACAGCACTGTCCCCACAGGCTTGTACACTATTAGGCATGATGGGTGCATCCTCGAAGATGATGGGTCCCCACTTTCCTTCCAGCTTTTAATAATGCGTTGGACACTTCTTAACGTATATTTAGTAGTTTCTGCAATCTCCTTAGATTTTTTTCTCTGCTTGATGCATGCCAATGCTGACCCTTTCCAAACATACTGACATCTTTTCCATGATGGGATGTGTCTTTCGATATGGTTGTTTTAAGAAACGAGAAGCAAATCATTGCACCAGTTGGGATTAAATAACTTGTAAAAGACCCGTATGTCCTACCATGACACAGGCTGCAGACAAAAAACAAGGCACCGCCCATGTGATGTGATGACGTAATTTGTTCAAAATCAAATGTCTGTTTTGGTAAATGGTAAATGGTAAATGGACTGAACTTATGTAGCGCTTTATCAAGTCCCTCCCCAAAGCGCTGTACACTAATGATGGCAAACTACCCTGTAGCCACAGCTGCCCTGGGGCACACTGACAGAGGCAAGGCTGCCATGCACCAGACCCTCTGACCACCATCAGTAGGCAAGGCGGGTGAAGTGTCTTGCCCAAGGACACAACGACAGACAGCTGGACGGGGGATCGAACCAGCAACCTTCCGATTTTGAACGACTCTATAAAACAAACAGCGCGTCAAGATCCGGATCCATCCAATCTCTACCTATGAGTAAAGGATGTTGTTTTTGTTTTCTTTGCTTCCACTCAGACTAGCTGTTAGCTTGTCAGTCCAGTCAAAACTAAGCTCTGTTTCTCCAATCTGAGGTTGTTCAAAGAGTCATCTACAATCGATAAAACGTGAATTGTTCTCAACTTTTGAAAAAGCTTGAGTATCCCTTTAAAAGTTTTGAAGCCATAATAATTGGACAAAACTCACACATCCTAATTATGTCCTCTTCTTCACATTCCTTCCCTCCTTAATGCTCCCAGATGCGACGGGGTGTCTGGGAAGGAGCTTTACCTGCTTTAGCACTTCATTATGTCACATAGCCAAATGTATTCCATTTGTTATGCAAGCAAAGGTGACAAAGGTTGAAATGTTCCTGCTAATTTAATGCCCATTGAGACAGAAAATTGGATCTACTTCAGGGAGCTGTGATGAGTGTCGGGGATGCCGGAGTTGCCAATTTCTGTCCAAGATTAATTAAAATGAAATTTCCATGGGGCTTATGACAGTCGCCTATCTCTTGCACATATTTCTTCATAATTGGAATCTACATAAGTCTTCTGAGGAGGATACAGGGTTTCTAGGATGTTTTGTTGTAGCTGCAAGGGATTTTCTGAGGTGTGCACGGAGAAGACTCCAGTTTTGTGTCTGGATGACGAACACCCCTACCTTAGAGCATGATAAGAAAAAAAAAAAGATTTCTGCATGACGAATGACATAACCATGTTAACAGTTGTGGCAGAAAGAAGGACAACAAAAGACAAGCTCCCTTACACTCTGCTAGTGGGGCCAAAACCAACTAGAAAAGGATCCAATTCAATAAGAGATGTGTTTAGTTTTAGTGGCAACTCAAGCATAACTAAGAGGCTGTAACATGAATTGAATCTACATTATTTAATACACTGGTGCAGCTTGAAATAACAAACCCACAACAAGCTGAGACACTTAGAGATTCAGGACAGGTGTGCTTCTCTCATTCCACCGGGTGCTCTTCTGGAGTCGCAGCAGTGAATCATTTCAAACAGCAGCTGTACAAAACAAAAAGATGTTACACCACAGGGGCCTGCGTTTTCCACCTTTGTTCTTCTATCAGGTTTATGCATTTAGGAAAACAGCTATTCATCAGCACACAATAATGAATATAGTAGCAGCTTACATTTTACAGTGTTTGCACATTTGTGAGCAGGAGTGGAAATGTGGAGTTAGGAGCCGTTGTTTCAACCTTTTAGATTTAATGAACCATTGTATTTTCATTCTTATAATACAAGTTAAGCAAACAAAAATGATACTTTTTGCCTTGAGGATTTTACCCAAACATAGCTGGAGAGTCCTGTGAAACAAGTGATATAGTTTCTATTGTTTTATGCCAGCATGTTTTCAAAAGAGATTAGCATTTAAAGTAGCCACCACTATTTATTTTAAACTGTTTATTTGATTTGAAGCTAGCTTTATTCTTCTTTGGTTACTCATATCACAAAATCCAAGGAGTAGCAAGAGTTTTTGTTGGTTAGAGCTGCCATCGCTTACTTCACACGTACATATCCACTCAGCCCTGTGACTACCAGGTTTAGAGATTAATAAGTGGTGGATTAAGTTTGACCCCATTTGGCCATTTAAAGTGGACATATCAAGCTTTAAAATAATTCTTTTTCACATTTTAATTATTCAGTTGGGCTCTATATAAAGTGGAACTGCAATGCTGAAATTCTCTCCATTGTAACTCCACAAGCCCCACTTTCACCCTTTTTCTGAGGTCTCGTTTTGAGGCTGTCTCTTTAAATCCAAACGAGGCACTCCTTGCCCTGCCCCGCTCCAGCTTCCAGACCGATCCATTCTAATTTTATAGAAGGGTTTACGAAGACTGTCACCTTGGAAATTTGACATGTGACATCAGTCTGCAACAAATATCAACCCAGATTTTAAAGGCAAAATGTGGAATGGATTAGAGTAAGGATGGGCAATCCTGGTCCTTGATGGCCGGTATCCTGCTTGTTTTAAAGGTTTCTCTGCTCCAACACAGCTAATTTAAATGAATGACATGGAAAAACAAGTTTTATTTTAACAAGCATTAGGAAATTCAACCTCTGAAACAGATGTGTTGGAGCAAGGAAAAAAGTTAAACATGCCGGACAGCAACACTTCCTTGCACGATGGTGACACAACTAACCAAGTTAGTTTTTTGTTTTGAAGCTTTGCGTTTGGCATTTGCAAGTGAGAGTGGGACCAATAACATGGTTAAGCAACTTTTTACTCCGTGTCATTACCCAACATGAGTCAGGCATAAATGCCATTACTTCTCATTTTAACCTCCTGAGACCTGAGCGTTTTCTGGATGTGCATTTTTTTCTATCTCAATGTCCTCATATGAGGACACAGGGTCTCAGGAGGTTAAGTGGTGTCTGCACCGGTGCGTTGAATGCGGAGCAGGGTTAGTTGCAGTTGCTGCTGTCATTTCCCCGTGTGAGTTGCAATCTCATATGGATCACCCAAAGGGTTATATTTTTATGAACATGTACGAGTCAAACCCTGAACCCTAGAGTGCTTTAAAATCCAAAATTTAACAAATGTTGCAATTTTTCTTGCACTACAAACTGTATCTGATAGGATAAACCAAAACCTGATTAAAACACGCTAAGAACAGCCTGTCAGTCACTCTCATGGGTTTCCAGGCATGCTGTTGCCTAGAAGCTAATTTCTACTCACCTCTGTGGTATTATAGTTTAAAGCACTTCTGCACTGATTTCACTTCTTGGACCCCGTGGCTATGCCCGTCTCTCATCATAGAAACAGGTTGGCTGTAGCTTCGGGGGGAGGTGGGCTGTTTTGCCAGCTTCCTACGTCTAGATTGCCTCAAATGTGTTTCCTATTTTAGGTTCATTTAGATAAGCGTTTGCCGTAAATGTGAAATGAAATATACCCGTGTTCTATAGTCATTAATCAGCAGCGACAGAATATAAAGGGTATAAAAGTGAATTTGTGTCAAATGAAACCAGATGGCTTTGCAGTTCCTTTATTTTCATTTCATGCAAAGTGTTGTGCACTTTAGATTTTTGTATTCTTCGATTAGCAGCTGTATCACACTGCAGAGAAACATTTCACAGTGAAACTACCTAAATAGGTAGAGCACAATCTGTTGGGGGTTTCTTTCTTTCTTTTTTTTTCTATTTCATCCTTTCTGTAATCCTTAGTCAAAAGATCAAGCTGCTGTCTTCCCTTTCCGGGTAGATGGGAGCTTAAATGCTGCCTCTAGATGGATTTGGGCCAGATTTGAGTTGTCTGTAAGTCTGTTTTCTTTTCTTACTTTGCTCAAATCGGAAACTGCTACACGAGTTTAAATGCAGCTTTCTGGGAGAATTAAAGACTCATTAAAAGTGATGGATGCAGGCATGTGCGCGCCGAACAACACTTCGCCGGGCTAAACGCTGTCGGTATGAGGAAATAAAAAAAAGTCCTGAAAACCAAGAAACTGTTACAATAAATAAATAAATAAAATCCCCAAACTTATTGATTACCTTAAAACAATCAAAATGTGCAAAAAGTAAAGTATAACCACCCAAAGTGAGTAAAATTGCTAATTAGGGACTTAAACAGCATATGGATCTGTCATTACATACTTAGGGAAACTGCTTTTGGAGAATTAAAGTGTACTGACAAAGAATTAAGCATTTTTGTTGTTTTTCTATGTCAAGGGAACAATTTCTTATGTTTTTTATGAGTTTTTGCTGCTACCATAAGGAGTGATTTTGAAATTTATTTTCAGCTCTTGTTTCTTTTGTTTGGAACAAACCGCCTAGAGACGATCCCCTGGGTATTACTGAGCTGGTGGAATATTTACTCAACCAGCTGAAGTACAAATTGAAAGTATTTTTGGGTGACATGTTCTCCCTTTTCACGCAGCAACATCACCGTAGGTAACATTGGCCTTTTTCCATCTGTGTCTCAGACGATTTTATGCCCAATATCTGTAAAATGGGTTTAGTTATAACCATTTTTGTGTTTAAGGTTGATTAGCTGTAGCGATTATATTGAATCCGATTGACTTCCAAAGGCTGTAGATGTGCATCTGACTACTTTCTGAGAGTTTCATTACAATCAGTCTAATGGTTTCTAAGTTATGTTGATGACAGACAGGCAAACAAACACAAGCAGTATTACCTGCTTTTAATGGTGCATCTTATCTGTCCTTGAAAACTTCCCTTAATGTGCTTTGAGAAACTTTCGAAATTCTTCGCCCATTTCCAGTTTAGTGATTTGTGAGAGTATTAAACATTTAACCTGAGATCCACTCGATAAGCAAGAACCGAGATAAATTTTTTCTTGTTTTTTTTTGTGCAACAAAGTTTTTTTTTTTTTTCACTTTCTTTTAGACCCACTTTAAAAGTAATTTTATCATTGTACAATCTGAAAAACCCATTCCTCTGTTTGCTGTTGTTGGAAACCATGCAAACAAATATCAATATACAGTTTTATTTGTTTAAGATGAGGATATTTGAACAAAGCAGACTGCATTGGGAACTGAAGTAGCAGAATAAGGAACACACTTCTCAGTGGAGTCTCTATTCAAACTAAGAAAAAAAAAAAAACACTAGGGTGGCACACAGGGACAATGATTCATTGAAACCTGGGATTTTCTATTTATATATTATGGTTTTAAGGGAAATAGTGCGCTGTGCCACATCCATACAGACGTCAGACAGAGGAGTCTGGATGCTGAATTGAGGCAACAAGCAGAAAGTACAAAGCAAGTCGGCCTCTTATGGGACGACCGCTGACTTAATATATCCTGACAGAACGTAAGAATTTTTTAAAAGGTTTGTTCTCTGACTTCAACAATGCCCCCCCCTACAGTCTGCATGTTCCTTTCAGGACAACCGATCATACAAAAAACATAGTCTGTGCTCACAGGGGCTAAGAAAACACGTCGCAACATAATGTAAGTGGACATAAAAACAAGAAACACTGGCATTTGTAAAACAGAGACAATGTAGTCTTTCCATCTAATTTGCCCCTCTTACATAACCAGCTGTTATAAATAATGCACTGCTGTCTATTTTCAATTTTTAAATCCATTTCTTTTTTAAAAATATGTATAATCAAGTATGTATAGTTTCTGGTTTTGGTCTTTTCTCTGAGGTATTAATGCTTAAAGCTGGTAATATCTTTGATTAAAACCAGAGAAGAAGAAATGTCATCCTGTTGCAGAGGAATAAGAATGTGCCATGATGCCAGAAAGTTTCACAAAAAAAAAAAAAAAAAAAAAAGGGGGAGAAAAATCTTGCAGGATAAAGATCAGACTGAAGTCTGTTGACTTTGTGGCAGCTGTCACAAAGTTTGTCAGCTGTTGTTGAGCTTCGTCTATTTTGATGGCGCCACGTTGGAGGCTTTAGTGCGATGGAGCAGGTGTGCTAATTTACACAACAGTGAGATTTTAGTTAGTCATTCTCCTCTTCGTGCTAGCTGCTGCTGTGTTTTGACATCGTGCGGTTGTGCCAAGTTTGACTTTGACTCCCAAAACACACCTTTTGAAAAAAATGAAATTTAGAAAACAAAACAAAAACCAAGACAGATAAGCCCTAAATTATTACTGCACCCTCGTTAAAGAACTAAAAGGAGGACTTTGCAGTAGTTGGTCATGCTAATACTCTAATGTTATACTGCTCAGAAGAGAAAAACAGAAGTGTAATGAAAGAAATAATAAGGCAGACGTACCATCGCTTAGAGCAAGGATGGGCAACTTAAATGATAAAAGGGGCAAAAATTGTTGCCACTCGTGATGCCAATTGTTGCCAAATGTTTAGACTACCAGAGGGCCACATAGCCGCACACTTACCCAAATATAATAAAACTGCCATTTTAAAAAATATTTAATAGAACAAAACAATAAACTTTAGTGAGCTAAGTGATATATAAGTGAAGTATAATTGAGATTGTATTATACATGAATAAATACGGTATGTGGTGGCCACCACATAGTTAATTATTGTCACTTCTGTACAGTCTGTTCATTATTTACATGGACAAGTCTGAATTAAACAACTTTTTTTATTTTAATAGAATGAAGCGACGTTGCTACATCAGCACCTTACGTTAAGCATGAAGTAGGTATTTCTTAGGTTTATTTGCTTCAGCTATAAGTCACAGGTGACAATTGAAGTTGTTTATTTGTCGAAAAAGCTTTATTTTCTTTTCTTTTGAAAGTTGGGAACAAAGGTACTTGTTAATTAGTACTTCCTGCTGAAGGAGTCAGTTATGCTGCATTCAGGAACACAGCAAAAATCTGTTTACCAACACATAACCAGGGCGTCCATTGTCATTTTATAAATAGCCTACTATAAGATGATCTATTTATATTGGCATACACCAAATAATAATAATAATAATAAATGGTACAGATACAATAGGCGTTCGCAGCGCTCTCGCTGCTCAGGCCTAATAATAATAATATGTGTGCATATTTAAACAGTTAAAAACAAAACAATACAGGCTATATATATATATATATATAATCTGACTAATTTGACAGCATTCTCTGTTTATCACAACAAGGTTGCTCAAAATCAGCCCATTAGATATCTTGTGGGCACACCTTAGTTATCACGTGTGCACGCGTTAGTCATTGTGTGGGCCTGCGTTATTATCTCGTGGCCATGTAAACATTTTTTTTTTATTCCATATTACTGGATGGGCTTCGTATAGTTCAAACTGGCGGGTTGGATTTTGTTTCATTTATTTTATTTAGAAGCAGTTACATGGATCTTCTGCCTCATTCTACAAACTAAGATCAGTCTGATTGATGTCTACAAACAGGTAAGACACTGATTGCTTATAAGTGTGCCACGCAATGTCAGACACATCCTGAACTGCACTAATGGAATATTTTTCAGTTTGTATTCCACTGCCTTGCCTCACAAAGAAAATAAATGAAATGTATGTAAAGCTGAAAATAATCAAATGTGTTGATAATTTTATGTAAGACAATAGGAATTAAGATTTTTGAGTCAAAATCAAGTTTACAGTATGGGCTTGTTGTTAGACTCCTTAAAGAAATGGTCAAAAGAAGAGCCTCCCAAAAGCAACCCCTTGGCTCTATTAAGACTCCACTTTCACAGAGTGGTACGGCATGTCTGCTTTCCCCACATGAATCATAAAAGTTTAATCAGCGTTTGCACAAAGAGGGCCTAAATACATTTTTCATTTTCATTTGTGGTAATCATCTGACGTTTGAGGACTCCCAATTCACAAATGTATGCAAACACGAGTCTGACGGCCCTCGCTGGTGGCTCAGCCTTCCGGGAGGTTCCTTGTCCCGTAAATGCTTAATGAATATCCATCCATTTACCCGCTTCTTCTTTCCGGGTTGTGGGGAGGTGGTGCTTATCTTCAGCCGTCATTGAGTGAGAGGTGGGGTCCATCACGTAGAGACAAACAACCAGTCAGACTCTAACTCAACAACAGTTTGAGTAACCAATTAGCCCAGGTGCGTCAAACTCATTTTCACTGAGGGCCACACAAGCCAGTTGTAATTAACTTCAACATTTCGTGTTTAACTCAGACTAAACACAAAACGTAGTGTTCCTCGTCTCATTGCTACGCATGAGGGCCTCTAACAAAAAATAACTGAGCTCTACGTGGTATTTCAGGCATAGAAACAGGGTTTTAACACGTCCTCTAATAAACACTGAGAAGTACTACGTGTATGACTGACTAAATGTGAAATACTACAGAAATACTATTAAAAGTAAGCGTTTTAACCACCATCTTGAATTCTGAACTCTCCCATTTCAACAAGAAATTACCACTGGAGAGGGCATTTCAGCTTAAAGACTTTGTAAGTGGGAAATTCCCACTTCCAAGTACAACTGGGCCACAGATAATGTAGACAGTAACAATGGGGCTAAATAGAGATTTAACATGGCACATTTCACCAGCTGCTGGCTACTTTTAAACCCTGTGGTGGGATGCTATCATTTTACTGGGTAAATAATTGATATTAATTTTAGGAGATGTAGTTAATGGTCAATGATGGCTTTAAAGCAGCATACACATATTTTAGGACATTAATACATTGTTGAAGCTCTTGCAGGCCAGTGAAAATGCTGTGGTGGGCCACATTTGGTGCCTGGACCTTGAGTTTGACACATGTGCATTAGCTTTACATGTATGTTTTTCATCAGTGGGAAGAAATCGGATTACCACTGGTACATCCACACATGCACAGGGAGAGCATCCACCCAGAAAGGCCCCGGGGCCAGGAGGGCAATCCTGCGACTTTCTTTCTGACAAACAACGGCACCGCCTTGCTGCTTGCTTGATGAATAGTTGTTGTTTTTTTATTTTTCAAAAGTGAAGTGTCAGTTACGTCTACAGGAGGAAACCAGACTCTCTCCTCGGCGAGGGGGGGAAGATTCCATATCTTAGCATTGATCAGAAGTGTTCCTGTTATTACGAGATGCCCTTAGGCCTAATTAAATATTAAACCTTTTATTGGCTTCCACAAAGGTATTTGTAAATAAATTTCATGCCAGGGAGAGCATCAAAGATTCCAAATCCCCCTCCTGACACAAAGTAGTGGTTATTGCTGCTCAACCCCACCCTCCCAAACCATTTAGGCACATTTAGAATGATGAAAGAGGAAGTAAATTGCTGCCGATGGCTTCCACCGGGAATGGATAGTTTATACATCTCAGTTTATCTTTGAGAAATTATATGCTTCTTTCTATGAGGTTATAAAATTGGCTTATAAAACAATGCTTCGTGTAGGTGCTGTATCCCATTTTACCATTATTGCAACTCAGATTATCCGCTGAAAAACATTCAATTTACGTAATGAAGCTAGAGAGCGGATAGCCAGTTTAACGTGGGGACAAATTGTGGCGGGATAATGCCGACTGTTTTATTGCCTTGCGCCTGAGAACAGTCACAGAAGACCTGAACGGAGAATGGCTGGTTCTGCAGAACAGGCAAGTGCAAAGCCAGTCAGCCATTAATCACCGGTGACAATACACTCGGCATGCCTGTCCTGACAAAGTGCCTTAATTGATTGTCTTGCCTGACTTGAGCCGATAAATCAGGAGGTCCATCATCAAAAAGAACTGAAAACTATTAAGTCATAACCCCAGCCAAAATAAACAGAGGTCTGCACGGTATAAAACATATACTGGCCTTCAGTTGCTTGGTGTGTCCATAATTCAGGGGCATAAATTATATGGCCTCAGCCTCACTGCTGTCTGTGGCTGTCCCTGTTCGTTTATTTCAAGGGAGGGGATGAAGTGAGTCAGCTGGAGCCCTGTCGGATCCCACAGGGTGAAGTTCACTGAACCAATCAGTAGATGGAGCTCCTCGTACTGGCTTCCACCTCACCGGAAACATTGCATCAGTGATTTATTTCTCCCTCCAGCTCCATATCATCATCATTACATGCCATTTATGTCATTAGAAGTGGTGTGTGTTTGTGTCCCTATGTGTGTGTCTTAATGGGAAGATAAAAGCTACGTTTAAGCAATGCTACAAAAAAAAAAAAAGAAGCAGGTTTCTTTCACTTTCAAAAAGCCATATAAATCAGAAAATGATGCAAGAAACAGAAGGTTGCATGGGCAATCAGTTTGATTTGTCAACCTGAGTTTATGCTGGGGTTTTTCCAGCCGACCCCCTCAAGGTTAGTTAGTTTCAACATTTGCTTCCTGTCCATTTTTGTTCATCAAGTTTCATCTCAGTCCAGGCCATTTGTTGTCTTTTTTTTTAAAGCTGTTGCTGACATAAAATGCAATCTTGCTTTGTTATTTTTTTTTTTCAACGGAGCACACACTCAAACTCCCTGGGAACATAACATTTATTCTGGACTTGTTTTGAACCCCTTCGTGACCCAGAATACTGTGGCTGTGTGACCTCGTGAGAGAATTCATTCTAACAAGATCTACCTTTCCTTTAACAAATAAAAATAGATGGATCTAGAGTCAGATCATCTTTCTTTTACCAACTTGTAGAATCCAAGCAGCTGGAATTCTTTTCTTGTACAAGACGTTTCGTTGCTCATCCAAGGAGATTGTTTTTTTCAGTTCAAACTAAAAAAGTGCAAAGTTCCATGTTTTTATACTTAGTAAGTTAATAGGCCAATATTCCATTTGAAACAGAATACCAGAAGTTTACCTCATACCTGCCAGAATCTGCTGACAACAAAGAGGATCACCTGTTCATGTTAATGAGGAGTTGTGGAGTGAAGCAGTTCTAGAGGGGGTATAATGGTATAATGTAAATCTTTTGTAAAAGATATATTCAAAACTATGGATTTACCAGCCATTTGAAGAACATTTTACTAAATTCTTGGACTTAATAAAACAACATAAAAATCAGTATTTTGTGAAGGTAGATTAACAAAAACTAGACTTTACTCTAATAAAAAACTTTTCTATCAGATTAAAGTCTAGTTTTCTAGTTTTTATCCGCACATTTGTGTGCCTCCTCTCTGATGGATAACACCCTTAGCATTCGCCTAAACTGCCTATCCCACGGGCCAGCCCTATCACCAGGAATAGATACAAACTAAGGCTTATATATCAAAAATATTCACCACTGTGATATCAGTGTCCGAAATATCCATAAATATATACCTTCATCAGTGCATGCAGTCAAAAATACATTAAATACATTGTAAGTACCATGTATTCAGATTTTACTTCCTTTCAATGTTAATGGTTATACTTAAGCGCACATAGTGTTGGCATTGACACTGATATTGTCACGTTCAACAACAATATCCCAAGTGCATGTTTTCCTAATATCGTGCAGCCCTAATCTAAACTGGATTACATTAGTGACAGTACACTGGTGCCTTTCTGCTTCTTAGCCTTAGGGACGCAATGGGAGATGAATAATATGAGAGTTGATATTTAGAGGGAAAAGAATGAAGTAGCAGAAGTCGAATCGTTGCGGGAAGGCTTCTGGTTTTGACGTGGAGGCACCGAAGGCACATCTTAGTGCTGATTACCGCCACAGCCGAAGGAACCTGTGGGTGTGAGGGGAACCCGTTGACATTTTGAGCTTTCTTTAACAAACTCTGGATGGAGTGGAGCTGGAGCTTGTCACACGCTCGGGGAAAAGGTTTCACCACAAACAGCAAGCAAACAACTGGAGCTGTTTACGGCTCCGCATTTGTGACTCAGTCATTGTCAACGCTTCGGCGTTCGAACGGCTTTACACACCTGAATATCCATCACAAACACGCCCGGAAACGGTGCAGGAGCAGTGGTGCCAGGCCAGATTGCTGTGGCTGAAGATACATGGTGGAATCATCAATCATCAGAGCCTCCCTCTAGTCAAATCAAGTTTGTCCTGGTGTGAGCAGAACACAGTGCCAGCCGAGCAGAGACGGGCCCTTGCTGGCTGGCAGATATGCGGGGGCAATGCCGGGGCTTTTCACGACATCTGGGAGCGCATCAATCTTGTGGCAGATGGATGAACGGACGATGATTAGGATGAGACGGTGGCTTCTTAGGGCCAACTGGGACGCGTCTTCCACTGGTGACAAATTCTTCTGCTCTACAGTCCACCCCACAGCGAAATGAGAAACAGCTGGAGTGAAGGAGGGCTCATTGTTCAACCAGCGTCTGTTCTCAAGGAAAACTGCCTTTTGACTTGGTCGGCAAAGTTATGGTCCTGCATGAAAAAGTGACCTTAAACAGTTGTTAAAGTTAGGAAATATGGTCGCCGTTCACACTTTAACTGTATGCCTTGATCTTAAAGCTACGCTATTAAATATTATTGAATCCATGCCAAACCACGGAAAACATGACGAGGAGACGCCATTCGACTTCAGAATGATTCATAAATTTAAATTACATCTGCATTCACATAAGCCTAGAGCAACAAATCTGCTCTCTCCACTGTTTGTGAAAAAAAAAACAAGCCCATGTGGCTCATACGCAAATGATTCTACTGCAGAGCAGTTGCAGTACTCCCATGCTGCGTCCACGTTACTCATTCCTCTCTGAAATCTGCTATTTGTCAAGGTCAACCATTTCATCGAAATGGAATCAGGGTGATAACCATGTTGGAGCAGCAGGAATCAGGGAAATTTAAAAAGCTGAAGTGCAGCTCGCGAGTGTAATTGGTCTCCTAGCATCTTCACACGGTGCTTGATTAACATGTCTTTGAAGCATTCCAGACACATTTACCAGCAGAACAAAGACACGGGAGATAATTATGATCAGAAATTTAGGGATTTCTATCAGGTATTGATAGACAAAATATTTAAATGTCTCAAACATCGGTCTTTGATGTCAACTGATAGGTTAACTCAGTTCCTGTAAGGTGTTGTTATCTTCAAAAAACCAGACAGGGTTTAAAATCAAATGGTTAGAGGTGAACAGGAGGGACATTACCATTAAGGAAGGACAGAAGAGAAAACCTTTAGTGTCTGTGTTTACGTAAATCAACAAGTAACTACCTGGAAAACACATTACTGAACTGATTTTAACTGGTGTAGTTTTACAGCTGTAGGAAATATTACATTATTTATTATTTGCCTTAGGTGATCGATTTGTGCAAAGATTAATAAAATGACTAGTCAGCAAGGTCAAAATGGCAAAAACATTTGTTTTTAAATTTCATCTAAATTTTCTAACATCCATCCATCCATCCATCCATCCATCCATCCATCCATCCATCCATCCATCCATCAATCTTCTTACCTACCTACCTACCCATCCATCCATCCATCCATCCATCATCATCCATCCATCCATCCATCCATCTTCATATCTGCCTACCCATCCATCCATCTTCTTACCTACCTATCCATCTATGTATCCATCCATCCATCCATCCATCCATCCATCCATCCATCCATCCATCCATCCATCATCCATCCATCCACCCATCCATCCATCCATCCATCCATCCATCCATCCATCCATCCAAGTACAAACACACGTCTATATAAAAAGGTACCTGGTTGAGAGAAAAAGCATATTATTTTTATTGAGTGTGTGTTTTTTTACTTTCCATCAATAAGACACTTGCAAGACTCAAAATACTTTATTCACATTTATTGTTTTTCGCAGAAACAAAAAATTCTTTGTATGTTTATACCAGACAAGACTGTTTAAAAAGCACAGAGACTATTTGCCATGTGAGCCACCATCTTATATAACTATGCTGTTTAAACACTGCACTAAGGCTTGAATGCAAATTGACATAAAAGAGATTTGAAATGCCACAGAGGCAGTTCATGTCAGTCACATCATATTTTGAGACAGAGAGAACTTCAGTGAGTTCAGCTTGATATACTTTAACATTTTCAGAGCTTGGCCAAAACAGAATCGTTTTTTTAATGCTCCATTGACATTTCAAAGTTAATTATTATGTTAAAATCATCCTGCTTAAAACACAATAATAAAACATGTATAAAGTAAAAACATGATTGCATCAGTAAAACCAAACAAAGTTTTTTTTTTTTAATTTTCTTCCTATTTCAAATCAATTCATTGGAGATCACAAAAAAAAAACAAGGTTACCTCCTTTTTGAGCAGCATAAAGTTAAAAACAAAAAGTCCTGTTTTTATACGCAGTATAGGTAGCCCTGGGAGCAGAAAGTTCTTGTTTTCTGCAGCATGCATTTTGAGACAGAAAGGAAAAAGAAAGAAGGTAAACAATTAAAGACACAATGCTTCTAGATCTAGAGCACTTGAACGAGAGGGAATTAATGTACTGCAACATGAATACTCTGGTGTGCTGCAATACAGTCACACGTAAATGCAATAAAGAAGTAGTGTGGATCCAAAATGGGAAAAGCATCTTTAAAGAATGATCCACCCAACCCCCACTTTCTTTTGGGATCCAGTTTAGAAAATGTTAAAGGAATGGATAATTACATGTATGTCTCTGTGAATGAAGATATCATTTTGTGGTGGAGCTGACTCAACACAAGCTCTTTTATAACTTTTGCTTTCCTTTAGCTATTTTTAAAATACAGCACAATCCAATTATATTATGACATACTCACTCGTAGCTGCTTGCCATTAGTGAAGTGATTCTGAAAGTGTTGTAACGTGAAAACAAAAGTCAAGAAAAACGGTTGCATTTGGAACTAATGTTGAACCTTGAATTTGGTGACTCAGAGTCACGCTTGACAATGAACTGAGATTCCATGGCAATTAGAAAAGACCATGCAGTGCAAGAGTTGCTTCATTTTGTATTTGGATCTAACAGCTATTGGCCTAGATAAAAGTGATGGCAAAGAGATAAAAAGGTGATTTCTTAAACACAAGGTAATGGTGAAAAAGCCAGTATCTTACTGGCAAACTGCATTTTTCATACATGATATTATTCATATGATGATTTTAGGGGTTAGACTACTGTATATAGGATCATTAGTTTTTAAAAAAGCCCAAAACACATAATAGTTTTGGTATTTCTGTGCACACAAATGAACATTCACATCATTATAAATAGTGATCTGACCAGCCAGACCACCAGGCACAACCCCCCACTCCATGCCTGTGCGCATGTTTGCTAAACATAACCTATGCCTAATATTGCCAACCCCACCCCTAAAAACACACAAGCCACAAAATTGTAATTAACTCCAGCCCATCTGGTAAAGGCGTCGAGTAGGAGTAGGAAATTTGGGTTCCTCCAAAAAGGGGTGTGGCTTGAAAAGTTAATGAATTGCTTCAATAGCATAACATTGAACATGTAAACGTTTTACGTTCTTCAATGTTTAGTGGATAATTCCATCTTGGTGTATTGCAAAAAAATAAAACAAAATAAAATAAAGCAATCTATAACTGAATTTGACTGTACACAATTAGTTTTATAGGCTTTACTGGTGTGTATTGGTTTAAACCCACTATTAGCCTAACGCTGAAAGAAACTTGATTTCCCCACCCATATTCATTATGCTTAATTACAGAAGGGTAATTAGAGTGACATGTAAGCAGTGCTTGTTTATATGTTATGATTGCCTGCACCTGTGTGACCTTTTGTCAAGTTGAGATAGGCATCTTTAGCAGAAGGAAAGAACAGGTCAAGTAAATGTTACCTCATCACAACTATGGAGAAGCTTTTAGTGGAATACTTTGTTAAATCTCCAGCCTGGCTGCCTGATAAATAAAGTGTTTTTTTTCTCAGCGTTCTGTTCCCCAGCATGTTTTTTTTTTTTTTTTTTTATTTTATTCATTCATTTCATTTTAAAAACAAAACATATACTTTACATATACATAAAGCAAATAATACAAATCACAAAT
>JARVGW010000001.1:8132794-8217960 GCA_031762495.1 Anablepsoides rubrolineatus | reverse complement strand
CACATTTTCTATGAAAAAGATAAACGTTCAAACGTGCAAAAAATCATCTTTGTTTTTCCCTCCCTCACAGCAGCTTGTGTCTCTTGAAAAAGAGTCCTTTCTTAGATTAAATCAGAGAAATGCCTCCTGTGCCTGCCTGAAAGTATTTATTTTAATTGTGGATAAAAATAATCAGGCAGGTACAGTTTTCTGGATTGGATTTCTAATTTAATTTTGTGTAACAATTCTGCAAATACTTCAGATTAACCAAGTTACAGGAAAGAAAGATGTCCTGTGAAGTAATTCAAAATACAAAACAAAAAAACTATGCATTTTAACACTGAAGCCTTCAATAGGCCCAAGGCTCAAACTCACACAGTTGATTTCATAACTACTGTTATGTTAGCTCATACTTAGTACAGTAATTCATATAAAGTTGTCACAGATTAGGTTAAAAACAGTCCTACATTCTTACAAATGTCTTCTTCCCTCTGTCTCCGGTCTGCTGTGTCTGCTCCAAATAAATTTTTAAACAGAATATCCCCTTGTTTGGAAAAAAAGTTGTGCTGAACGCTAGTCCTGCATTTTATGAGCTCACAATAGGTCTAGTGTTCGCATCAGTGCACTAAAACCAGAAGAAAGCGTCTATAGTGAATAATTTCTAATGCCCCAATGAGACTGCATTTGGAGTAGCTGGAGTATATGCTTTAGAGTTAAAAAGAAAATCACAGGACCAGTCAAACTATGGAAAAAAGTCAAATAGTCCTGAAAATACAGTAATATGATAAATCCACTGACAAACACAGTGTGTCAGCCTATACCACTCTAACTTTAAATAAGTAAAAAAACTAAATCAATTACTAATACCTTTTTTTAAAAAATTCCATTTAAATTTGTAAATATAGTTGACAAACACAGAACAAGCATCATACAAAACAAGCTAGGTGAATAAGTAATTTGCATTGTTTATTAGGAGGAACTATGTGGAGCGAATCCGTTCAGTTATGGACTGTCCACACCAGATGAATACTGAAATTATTCTGTTTGTTTATTTATTTATTTGTAAAAAAAAAAAGGACTTTATAACCTTAAAAAATATATTTATTTTTCCGGTGGCGCTGCTAAATATAAAAGGCATTTTATTACACTTTCAATTTAACAAACTGTAATTTAACACGTGATAAACAATTGGTAAGTAGCATTTGCTTTATAAACTCTGATTAGTGCCTCTTTACTACATAGGTGGTGATTTAAAGTGAATACAGTGTGAGTAACAATCCACTGCAATATAAATGTTAACTAGACTTTCAAATGTTTGTTTAAAGTGGAATTAAAGCTGTGATGTAAGAATATTTTTCATCTCTAAAAGTGTAGCTGTATTTATAGCACTTGTAACGTCGCTGTAGACTTTATAAGCATTCATTACACCTGATAGCACCTGTCACCTACAAACTAGTTAATAACTAGGTGTAGTTTCAAAAGAGCAAATGTCAGTGTCATTTTACAGCCATCGATCTGCTTCACATACACCTCCATGAGTTTGGCTGTTTTATCTTCATGCAAATGCGTTGGCAGTCTTCAGCCACCTGGCACCTTGTGAAAATTCAGAGGGCACCGCTATGTTGTGTATTGACAGCGAGGTCTACTGGGATGTGAAGGCAGCGAAGAAAACAGAAGAATAATGCAGGCGAGCTGGAGCCAGGGTACTCTGCACAGTTCGATGCTGCTGCCTCTAACAGACAGGGACAAGAGAAATCAATTAGACCTCCTCGGTTGCTATCCAAGGGACTTCTACCATTGGATAGGATAGAGAGAATCAAAATGTTTGGTAAAAAAAAAAAGCTGCAGAGGACAAAAGTGAACTCGAGTAAGAAGCTTGTTGTATTCTTTGTCAGCTCAGCTTTTGCTGACCATAAGATAACTTTAATTTTCTCTCATTGTTTCAGGAATGAGCATCATTTCTCTCAGTTCGCCACGTTTTATTTTTAAACACTGAACGGATCCAGTTTTATTTTCCAAGCCAGTATTAAGAACCAAGAGTGTAGGCAAGTCTTTTTCTTTTTTTATGTATTTATAGATGAGCAAATCTGTTGTTCCATCAAGCAGTTATTGAATGCATGATATTGTAAACCATTTAGATGTCAGAGAGTTTCTCTTGCAAACTGTGATGGACAGTGAAGTGCAGTTTTGCAGAAAAGTAAAGGAGTACCAAGAAGGATTTTAAGGGTTTCAGACGGCTTTAAAACTCCTCTTTACGCAGGATTTACTTTTACTGAAAACTTTATTTGGTTTTATAACAAAGTCCCTAAAGTTTAAAACGGGGATGGAAAAAAAAAGCTTTTTGTATTAAATTAAAAGTAGTCCAGCTATTTTGGTTTGATCAGTGAGACTTGTATCCACGGGGTATTATTTATTAATAGTATTTAGCCAGCTAAAGTACAGTCTGTAATGTAAAAGTATGCAGTGTCCCATTAAATGTAGACATCATGGAAGTTCTAACTCCAATTTTTGACTGCATAGACATTTTAATTTTATATGTGGAAATAGAGGCTTAGTTTGGATTAAAGGTGGATGCGATCAAAAGCGTTTAAGGCAATTGATGTGGTCTGCATATTTTACTCAATAAAGCTTAGTTATGTACTGTATATACAGCTGAGAGAGTGAGGGTGCACAGCAGGAGTTTCACAGGACCCCGAGGCTTCATTGTGTTTGATCAGACTAAAAGAGAACAGTTTTTGATCAGATTCTCTCTTGGACATTTAAAACAAATCTCTGACAAGATAACCAACTCACCGTGGAAGGTATAATCTTTACATACAGGAGAACGTGTATACCAATTTATAATATCTATTACAGAATGTATTCCTAGAGTCTGTTACATTGTGTTTTATATACCACATTTTATCAATGTCAGTGTTTCCCTCTAACAAACTAGACAAATGCTGACCAATCCTACACTTGGGGTTCTACAGAAGCCTAAAGACCTGCTTGAATGATTAGTTATTCATCCAAAGCAGGTACACCTCTAAAATGAGTAGGAGAGCAGTTCTTGAGGACAGAGATTGGACACCCCTGAACTAGACAGAAGAGATGCTACCTAATCGCATCACAGGTACTCAGACTGAGGCTGTGTTAAAGAGACTTATCCATTACAACTGTTACATTATGAATGCTAAGCTAATTATGTTTATGCTCCAAACTCCTAAATAAATCAGCTTCATAAAGTAGTCCTGATTTGTAAAAATAAAAATTGATAATTATCATTGACCCATGAAAAACATCCATGTGTGTATCTCTAACAATCATTGCATACATTTTCAACTGTACTAAACTGGAAAGAGAGTATTTTTTTTGTCTTTTTAACTTTAAATGAGCAAAATCCTAAAGTAAATTTTAAGTTTTAAAAAAAAAGAGGCTGTGAGTTGATGGAATGATGGACACATTCACAGCCGAGGCTTTAAAAGTTGCGTTCTTTCTATAATCCTGTGTGTACAGATAGCTCAGTCCCCTGACAGAGCACACAAGTAAACACAGCCCCCCACCCCCTCTCCGCCCACACCCAACAGCCCCCACCTCCCACTCAGACCTGCTGTAAGTTTGGCTGCGGGTGCTCGGCAGATCCCTCGGCATCATGAGAGAATAACAATGAGGGTTTTGGAGGGGATCAGCTCCCCAGCACAGAGCCATACTGGGTAGGGTTTATGTAAGACCACCGGCTTCTGCAGCTCTCTGCCGGTTTAAGACGACAAACAAATGGTGCTGAAAAGTTCAGAGTCGCAGAGAGTCGGGGGTGGTGATGTGGCGGGCGGCATGGAGGTGGGGGGTGAGTTGCATCCCCTCATGCTTCATCCTCCCTTCACACACAGACACTATTCCTCTGTTCGTGCCTGGTTATGTGTTGTGGCTTGTGATATCGGGTCTCATGTGTATCCACACAGGCTTATGTGCGTTTTCACACAATTTGTTGGCTCCACAGCTCTGTTTCCCACTCTGAAGCCATCGCCTGCCCTTATCCTCCTTCCTCCTTTTTGTTTTCCTCATCATATGTTCCAATAGAAGAGGCTGGGATCTGTCAAAATCAGTCCTTTCTTCTGTCTGGCTTGTCAACTTTTTTTTTTTCTTAAGGTGGTCTGCCACAGAGATTCACTCAGCCCTGACACCCTAGCATTTCTAAAATGTCAAAACAAGTGAAGGTTGAAGTGTTGTTGTTTCAGTTGATATAATTTGTTTTTATCAGGAACTTCTGTTTCCACTTCGTTCAGCAAATCCTCTCATGATTCGATAATTAAACTACAGCTCTGCTCATTGAATCAGGACATTTTTATTTTCTAATATTTTCGTTTTTTTTTTTTTTACACTTTTGGAGAAAAACAACACTTGTTGAAACAATGCACACTTAAAAACAATTTTTTAAAATCAAAATTAAGATTCAAAATTGAATCGCATTTACAGTAGGTAAGATACTGACTACGTGTCCACACAACCTTGCTTGCACAATCCTCCTTTTTAAATTTACTGTTGCATTTCATCTCCAAATGTAGACATGCTGTGAAAAGTTGATTGATTGATTGAAAATATATTAAATTCCAGTTTAATCATTTCTTTACTTTGAGGAAAAAGAACAAAAAGACACATTGTACCCAGTTTTTTGTACCACATAGTAATCTAGAGAGAGGTCCTCTTTCATTCTCGTATAGCACAGAAAAGCTCCACAGAAACATTAAGATCCACGGAGTCGGGAGTAGCGAGAGGATCAATGTAAGGTGAAAATTAAATTTGGCTCAAAGAGCCTTTAGGCAAAGTGCAATTTAAAAACACATCTTTTATTTTCCCCTGGGTGTCTAATGGGGCCTGGCAGGAGATGCACAGTGGATTTAACCATTACAGGGAGGGAGGAAAAGAAAAGCAGAGGTATGCATTGAGCATGAGAGACACACCCTCCTCTCACCTCTAATGTGCCTTCCCTGTGTCTAACTCGGTTAGGGCCAAACGTCCCTTATTGGATCATATCAAAGGTCAGAGGCATCCTGTAGACAAATCAATCTCCCTGTCTGAGGAGGTGCAGGGGGAGCATGGATCAAGGGGAGGGCTTGATCCATCTAGTGGGTTTAAATGAAGGCAGGAGGAGGAGAACGAAGCGGGGGCTAGAAAAAATTTGGCATCAGCTGCTTGGAGAGAAGTGGGCGAGGAAACGTGAGATTGAGCTGTTGACTTGAGGGATGCAATACGAGTTTACGTTATCGTGTGAAAGATAGTATTTGAGAAGATTTGACAGGTTACGGGACGACAGAACAGACTCACAATGAACATGTTCAAAAAAAGAAAAGAAAACAAGCCTGGTGGTTGAAATTGTCTGGCATTATAGTCTGTGATCTAATAGTGTTGAAGTTAATCCTGTGGCTGCGTTTCTCATCACGCATGGTTTTCCACATGTGACTCAGGTTCGTTCTTACAATAGAAATCACTGTTTTTAGCTTTGTGCTCTGATCTGCTCAACAAGCGCTTTCTGAAGTGTGTTGTTTTTCTCGCACAAGGTCGCAGGTCGTGATGCAATTAACTCATTGACTGAATTCATCAACAAGAATAAATCATGAAGCCAAACTTTACACTTTCTGCTTAGTTTTATAAAATATATAACAAGAGATTGTTCATATTTTAATTAGATTCATTTCTTACCTGTTGTAGATTGCTCTTTGAATGACCTCCTGATTTAACCCAGACCATAGGGAATCACTGTCTTGGAACAACCCAATAAAACAATAATTCAAACATTTTATAGCTTTTTTACAACCCAATCAGTTTAGCAAATATTCAAGTATTCCATCAGAAATGTTATATTTCAGCAGGAAGCTGCAACAGAACTACTGCATGTAGCTGCTGCTGTCACTTGCACTTAAATAACCACAGCTATGTAACTTTTTACTTATTATAAGCGTTCTTTGTAATGATGATTAAAAAAAATGTGGCCAATGTTGGCTGATTGGCCTGTTTCTAGGTTACATTGCAGTTTTAAAACCATTTAAAGGTTGCAGGAAAATTTGGATCCTGTTAACTTGTTCAATATAATGCATTCACAGTTAAACATTATATTATTTTAACTCCGCGTGTTTGGATAATTGATAATGAAAATAATAATTTGAAACTTTCGTGTCTTTCATGAGCACCATTAAGTGTTCCTTATGAGCAACACTGGTGTAGTTAAGCTGCTGTGAAATTGTTCATCTCGTTTCCCCAGACCCCAAATATTTGGAGCCAACTCTCCTGACTACCCAGTGAGCCCATTACCAAATAGTCCTAATTAAACTAATGAGCCATATACTCACCAGTGGTGGATGGTAGACCTGGGTAAAGTTTATAGGTGAAAATAAATCATCCACAGTTTAATGCCAACCTGTTTTATTTGATCTTTTTTGAATGCATGGTTAGTTCAATTAACCTCAGCCCCGCACAGGTTTTCTGACTCGTGAATAGATTTTCTTCAAGATTTGAACTTGTTGCGCAATAAGCTATCAGAGCCTTAAGTTGCCACAGTTCATTGTGAGATAATGTTTGCTCAAGTAACTCCATGCGATGCAGCTCTCCAGTGACTCCATTACTCTAAGCTCATCGCCTCGTCCGGTTGGGTGGGTCCACCCTGCCCTAGAAAGTCGAAACGCAGAGGCGCCAGAGGAGAGAGCACCTCTTGAAATGGATTACATGTCTGTGTGCACTTCACCTCTGCCTGAGACAAGCAAGTTATTATCTTCTCTCTTTTTTTTTTTCTTTTCACGCTCTTGCCAGTCATGTAATGCATCCAGGACGAGTGTCTTCCCTGGCAGACCCAGTAGGTGGACAACAAAGCAGCTTACGCATTCTTAGCTAATAGCAGGCAGTCACTGAAATGTGTCTGAAGCAAGGATGATGGTGCAAGCCTGCAGAGGAAGTCAAAACGGCAGCCTAGGCCTGAGCCAAAGTGTTTTAAATGGATTACACCAGTGTGTCATTGCAATTACACGCTCCTCGCAGACATCGCAACAAGATGAATTGTATTTTATGGCTTTACAGCAGATCTTTTTTTTGCCTTTCTTTTCTCTCCAACCTGAATGATTTTTTCCCCTTTTCGGTGTGCTGTGGTCTGAATGGGGACTTGTTTTTGTCTTTGAACTACACAACAAACAATTGAACAGCTTATTTTTAAGAGGGCATTTTCTGTTTATTGCAGCAGAGAGTGCCTGAAGGAAAAAGCTAAATAGAAATGGATATTTTCTGCCTTTTTAAATGATGTATTAAAACTTAATTTGCCTGGTTTTAACAGAATCACTATAAATTAGTGTTTTGTGCATTTTAGGTAAAACTTTCTTTCTTCTTTCAAGATTCAAATGACCACATTTTCTAAACAAGAACAATCTTCCAACTGTTTATTTTGATTTGCCAGTATAACATATTATGGATGATCATATACTTAAGTACATACTGGTTGCTTTCACATTGGCTTAAATGGAACTCTAGTTTGTTTGCCCAGAAAGGCAGGTTTGTTTGGGGAGGAACTTTGGTGCAGTTCGAATGAATGGCAAGTGGACTGGAGACCACTCAAAAAGCAGGAGGCGAACTAATACTTATAATAGTTACCTGTCTACCTCGCTCAACATCTGCATGAAGTGGACATCACTGCCATGAAGTTGGATGTGCTCCGACTCGGTGCATGCCGAGTCATACAGTGCCGTGTCAGCCGTCTTCTGTGAAAAAACTTTCTTCATAGTCTTCTGCCTCATTGGAGTATTTGTTTTGCACATTTTCCAAAAACAAACAAAAAAATATCTTAGTCTTTTATTCTGACGTCACTCCATTTTTGTTTGCATTTCGTAAAGAAGGAAGTTGCAATCCGTGTCTTCAGAGGTTTTTGTGTTTCCGTCATTGATTCTTGAGCAGCACCACCACAGGTTGCTCAAAGGGTTTGATTTGTTTGACACAGTGCAGTGTAAAAGTGAAGCAAACCAGCTGAAAATGTAACAAATGTTGCAAGTCTTATGAGCTATCAGGCGCGAAAACACCCTTATCATTTTTTTAAGAAAACCAACATGTGCTAAAAGCAAACTAGCAGAGATGGTTTCTGAATTCTTGTGTAAAGTTGTGTACATTTTAAGGAAGTTTTCTGGTGTAATCACCTACCTTTTCAGTTTGAGGACCAAAACCTGGTCCTAAAAGGTTGGAATATAATTAACCTAGCATTATTTAAGAATGTCTGCACACTGAAAACTGTTTTACAATTTATTTACTTTATTTAAAATGCACACTGTGATCATCATAGATTTGGAATCAGTCCATCAACCCCCTCCCCCACAGCACCTAAAGCTCTCAGTGCTTTAACCTGCTTTAATTCAGTGAATACTCTCACTCCTCTGGCTAATCATAGCAGCAGCGCCTGTGAAATGTGAGCAGTCTTGACAATGACCGCTGTGCGCTTCTATTGAGAAGCGAACAAATTGGGTTTTGTGCAAGTGACCACTGGGACAATGTATTCTTGTGGCTTTATCACATCTTACCTCAGCCTACTATAAATCTTATGAACTGTAAGAGGTGCATTTCTGCACTGAGGAATTAGTAGAGGCTATAGATATGGATTACACTGACTACACATATATTTGTATTGTTCTCTGTGTATTTCCTTTTGTTTAAGATACATTTCCTATGATAAAAAGCTCCTGCAGGAGACCTTTTACTATCCTTAATCAGTTTTTGCACATCAGTGTGAAGCTATGCTTTCATATTCTTGTTCATCACCATGAGGTCCTCAATTAGTGATGTAGTGTTTGTGTGTATTGGTGTAAAATGTCATGAGCCAATTAATGACTCTGAACGTACAGCTCACATTTAGCAATGTCAAAAATATTGTAAAGGACATGTCATACTGTTTATTTGTTGTAGAGTGCTAAATATGTTGTATTGAACCATTACAGATGACTGATTGAAGCTCATGAACAAAAAGTGATTCTTTTTCGACAAAAGCTTTTGGCTGCATCCTTCAAAAGACCTGGCCTACCTGGTATACTCTGGTCCTTTTTTATTGACCACAAAGACCAGAAGAAAGTGACTGAATTAGGACAGTCTGGCCTTCAACTTTATTCCTGCCCTTACCCCGGCATATGTCCTATTGTTTAGCAACTGTGACGACATTAAACAGAAGCAATAAAAATCTAGAAAAATCAGAATATATTGCTATGATTATTATTATAAATTAACAAAATTTGCTTAGAGACAATACATGAAGAACTAAGGGACCTGCCATATGAGCTTGTTTACGATAATTTCTGACAAGAATAATATTTAATACAAGTCTATGCAAATGAAAAAAGCCCAACAATGCAACCGATCTAAACTTTAAATTTTTATACCACCAGATTTTAATTTAACATTGTACTCCTGTCTCTCATTGGCCCACAGTGCGTCTTGGGATAGGGTGATAGGATCCACCAAACCCGTCCCTAAAATCAGGGGGAAAGGAGGACACATTTGTGCGCTGCAACTGAAGGAGCCTTCAAATTTGGACAGCTTTTGGTGCAATGGTGTGACGTAATTAGCCATTAAATTCAACCTTTAAAAGATGCAGCCACTGAATTTGGACACAGCCTTTATCTGACAGCCAAATATTACCCAATCTGAACCCGATTCAAGTCCCTCTTTTTTGGGGGGTGGGGGGAGATTATTGCCGTTTACGTATACGCCCATGTTGGCACAGCAAGAACCCGTGCTTTGCTGTGGTCTTTGGACAGTTAGTGAGAGCCATCGGCCGTTAAGAGTTACAAGCCAGCAAGGATGAGAAATTAAATCAGCATTCAGCTTCAAGCTGTGCCATAATTAAGGTAGGGTATCTCCAAAGAGGAGCACTAAAGATGACACTTTGGAATAATAATTGAAAAAAAAATCTAAATTTAACATAAGGATTGTTATGTACCCTGTGGAGGTAATACATTTTTATGAACTGTCCTGAGAGGTTTACACTCATTGAGAAGCCGAGGGCTTCCATTTAGTTTAATTGCAGAATGTTTTTGGTGGTTGGCTGTGCACAAACACCTGCTGTGGCTGAACCCACAGGGAGGTGGCAGCACTCTCAGCTCCCCAATGAGACCGTGGCGTTCAGTGTTTTCCTGTGTTTAGAGCTGACCCCGCCATCCATTTGGTTCCTGTTTTATGATTACCACAAATGCCTGGACTGCATGTGTAAAACTGGAGTGGAAATGAGGGCCTCTGCTTCCATTAGTGGCCTCTCCTTACTGGAAGGGCCAAGTGTGTCCCCAGGGTAAGGCCAAAACTCTGTCCTCTACAGTCTGTCAAATAGATGGTAATAAAGGACTGAGCTAAGTGGATAGCTGATGGAGATGTTCATGAAATGATTATTCATCAAGAACAGTGTGTGTGTGTGTGTGAGAGCTGGAGAGGTAAAAGTGGGCTCTAGTGTTTCTGCACAAGATCATCTCTAAAAAATTAAAGAGCTATCAGTGATGATATTTGCTTGGATTAGCCTCCAAATGTAATCTTGAGTCATAATTTTAAACTTAAGGATAATAATATCCAATTAATACCTGCTTATTCTAATGCTCTGATCATTTGAGACAAAGAAAAGGGGACCAGATACATGAAATAAAAATGCACACAAACAGGCCCACAAACTTTTTGAAATTATGTTGTAAATTATGGGCAAGAATGAGAGCAATAATGTCAAAGTTGGTGTGCTAAAGGCCACGTGGTCTGTAATTTATGGCTGTTAGAATTTCCAGGTCATTTAATCATTTGGGAATGGAGTGCAACTTTTCTTTTAGCAATTTTGCAGAACTGTCCAGGCTCCACATTTTGTTATATAACATATTGCTGAGTATGGGTAGTAAAATTGCATTGTCCAATTCAGGAAATATTAAATTGAATCCTTTTTATTAGTTTAAAACAGCACTTTTTTTTTACTTTTTTGCCAACTTGAGCTCTAAGATGTAAAGCAGTAACTTGAGTCTGAGTCAACTTAATTTCTGTTTTGCTAAATTCGCTTGTTTAAAATGTAAAGCCATTTCCTTCAACTCTCAAGGGAACACCACAAATATATGGAAACAAGGAAAATTTAATACCCAATGAAGTGAAATTAAACAAAAAAAAAAACAGAATTAAGTCATTTGCAGAAACTATTATACTAAATAATTTAAATGTGCAGAATTAAAATGTTAAAATATAAAAAAGGCATAGCATACCTAATATTTAGATAAATATGGAAGCGACTTCACAAACCTCTAGCAGCTTTCTGTTTTGCCGCTATAAGACAAACGATGTAAAGTCACACCTGACAGAGACATAAAGCATGTCACCAGATTTCACCCCCTCTTCAGTTACATGGAGCAGACTCACAGATCAATACCAACCTCCCAACAACAGTGTCTCTGTTAATGTCTCAGGTTTTTGCTTCCTTTTATTTCCCACCCCCCAGTCATTTCTATCATCCTTCCTTAAGTTTCCAAAGGAAAATCTTGAGTTTTGCTCCTACAACAGCTTGGACTCTCTGAAACCCATGAAGAGCTTCTGTTCAATCAGTTCAAGAGACTCCAGCAGATCCTTTTTAAGTCCAAAAGGTTGCGAGGTGGAGGCTTCTTTGGATCTCAAACTTTCTTCCTCATCTTACCGATGCTTAATGGGATTGATACCAGGGGACGTGTTTTGATAAACAGAAGATCTCTTTGGTCACTTGTCGAGTTATTTTTAAAAGTCCATGCCCTTTACCACAGATGACTTCCCAGGCAGTTTTTTGACTGAGCCATCTGGCACATCATGTTCTGGGATTTGAAAGCCAAACTAACAGCTTGAACCCATGCTCTTTAAACCACTGCTGAATTTTATTTATTTATTTTACCTTTGTTGAATGGGGTGGGTGCATAATTTGTACTGTACTGTTAAAAAAAAATATGTGGTGCCCTAACACACACCCATACCTGTTACTATTAGTTGTGTTTCCCTTTGTTATACATAAGAAAGATGGCTGTTAGCCAAGCTATGACTGAATGTATTTCCGCTACATTTGTTGCAAAACAATCTTACCTTAAAAAGAGTAACAACAGTTGCCTACCTGCTGTAGGCTTGGTACTATATGGCAGATAAACCAACTAATTAACTAGCTTATTTTGTTTTTTTAACAGTATGCTAGCTCTATGGTGTTTTTTTTCCCCAAAATTAATTTATATACTTGAAAATAAAACTAAAAAATAAATCACACAAGACTTTTTTGGTCAGAGTGACTTTTCACTCTTTTGTTGTCTATGCATAGATCAATAACAAATGTTGCTAGACAATGAATTGTCTTACAATTTATTGTGATAAATATTGGTTGGGGATCATTATAAACAATTTTCTATTTTATTTTAATTTATTCATTTTTTTCCCTGGTAAACTTACTTATATTTTGATGTATTAATGTATAACAGAAGATTGTTTCATTTCTAGCTATAAGCATATGCAATTAGATATTGTCCTGTTGTGAATTATTGCTTTAAAACCATGCAACCATTTATTTTTTGTGCTCAAGGTTATCATACTATCATACTATCAGATCTGATGTTGTAGCAGCTTCTTTGTTCCCACTTTGTCTGCATCAAACTGCTACCAAAAGCTAAAATGTTTTTATTTATTTAATTTTCCCCAGGCTACTCGGTTTCAGTGAATTGCTGAAATATGCATTTATCTCTGCCACAAATGCCAAATATATTTTAGAGGGATTTTAATGTGAAGCGTTTTAAACGTTTATTCATTTATTTATTTATTTATTTACTATTAACAGTTGATCAAGTCAGCCTTCCTAGAGCTAAGATTGCAGAGCTGTAGGGAATATTTGTAAAGGAATTGGAAAATTAGGAACATTAAAAGATAAAGACATACAGATGGTGAAAAATATAGAACACAGAAGAAACTGAGGCAGGAGTGTTTCTCTGTGGACATGAATAATTCAGATGTTTCCAATAAACAGCAAGCAGTTGCATTGTTGCTACTTTTGTGCTCCTGATTCATCAGTCTTTGTTGATTTTTATGATCTAGAAGCAGAAAAGAAATTTAACTCTATACAAAATTGTAACTCGTGTTCTGTTAACATTTTAATTTATTTTACAAATTGGTATTAACCTCCGACAACTCTTAATGTAATATGCAGTGGTTAAATAAATGGTTGCTTCTTTGCAAATAATTTTAGAGAAAGTGCCTTTTTTTCCTTGAATCGTGTTTTTTAAAAATGATTGTAGGCACAACTATACCTCTATTAAAAGACTTTCAGTACTGGGTCTGTCAGTCCAAAAAAAAAAAAAACTGGAATCAAGGACTCGCATGCAGACAATAGTCCAGAAGCAGGCAACTATCACAGTAATTGGCAAAAAAAACAGGTAAATTAAAACTCCAGCATTCTTTGGCTCGAAAGCAAAACTGACAATGTATATTAAAAATCAAAAACGAAAACAGGAAAACCCACTTGGAACAGCCAGAAGATATGAGTTTTTCTACCCATAGATTATCAAATTAAATATTTTTTAATTAAATCAGCAGTAGAAGGAGTCAGATTTTCCAGCTGGGATTATTAAAGATTAATATTCATTAAGAATTATCAGACAATTTCCTTTCCAATCAAATTTTAATATTGTGATTAAAATTGTAGTTAATAGCAAAATACAAAGTTTCCAAATCTCTATATATCTCATTTTAAGATAGAATGAAGGTAGCATATTTTGAACTTAAAGTTGGATGGGGGCAAAAACAGAAGGCAGTTTTTTTTCTCTACTTTAAACTAGAGAAGTGTTTCATGTTTTATTACTGCCCACTGAATCAGATCTTTAGCTAAAAAAGAAGGGATTTTTCTTCTGATGTTTTGAGCTGCTTATGACTTCAGGGAGCAAAATATATTCAGTCAAGCATAGAAAAGTTTTTATTTTTCTGTAACATATCCTCTTTAAAACCATTAAATGGTAAAGTAATACAGATCATTTTGGCTTTTGATGTATTTGAGAGCTATAAAAGTGCCTTAATGATGTTTGTGTGGTGCAGTGATTGACAGCAAGGGTGTTCCCCCCCGCCCTTTGATCAGCGGCAGATTGACGGGGTGCACCACGACCCCTCACATCATCTTCATAATTGCTGTGCGACAGATGCGCGGGCAAACAAACGTACACTGACTATTTTCAGCTTTTTGTGTTAAGCGTTATGCGCATCCTGTCTGTGACCAACAGTTCATAAATGTTCTCAATATCAAAAACAGCGGGGAAATGAAAGAAGGGAAAAAAAATGACCCTGCCTCAAAGCTTTTAGCTCTCTGCTGCTTCATCCAGCTGTCTGTATTTTTATTTTTCTGCCCTCTTTACTGCAAGCATCTATTCACATATGCTCACTGGATATGATTGTAGTTAAAGGAAAAGTGATCATAAAAAGGCAGCTAAAACCTTCGTAATGTGTAAGCCTAAACATACAGCTTGTGAAAATAATAATAAAAAAGCTAAATAAAATAAAAACTAACATTCCTTGAAAGAAGGCATTGCATGCTAAAGATGCTGGTCTGTTAGCACTGAAAATGTTAAATAACTCAGCTACTACCACATTAAAATTTAGCCTAGTACCTGTAAAACTGAGTAATAGTTATTTTTTTTAGTTTAAAGCCTGATTCACATGCAATATTTTAAAATATACCAGAGACCCCATGTTAAGGTGTGCAGCCACATGGTTAAAAACAACACACCACACCTGAATAGATCCAACATTCAGATGTCAGAGGGGAAATCTCGCAAAACTTCTCAATCAATTAAGTGTTCAGAGTAAATAAACATGGCAGACGAGAAAGAAGTGACTGATAGTTTGTGGACTATTTTTAACAGAAAAAAAACAAAACATTAAGACGCCTTTGTTGTCCACCAGACTTTCTGGTGCACAATGGCAGTTGTTTATCTTCATTATTTTGGCTTCCCCTCCATGTTTTCGTCCCCTTTTTGTCACCGTTTGTCCTCGGGGTACACCACACGCTTGGATATTGGGCTTAGGGAATCCAACATGTTGAGCATCCTTGATTTGAGGTTGGAGCGGTACAGAGTCCTTTCAATTCAACTAGAACACTCATAACACAGCAGATCATCTGTAGAGCCATCATAATATTTGAAGCGTCCTTAATATTGTTGGATGGGCAATATCAGGCCATCAGTACATTTATCTTGCCGTGTGAACTAGATATGTTAGTTGTCCTGGTTTATTAAAACAGATTGATATTAGGAATCAATTGTTTTTAAATGTATACTGAATGATTATTAATTTTTAGGTTTCATCGAAGTTCAACCACTGGCTTATGAAATATTTTGCTGACAGACAAATTGTCAAAATTTTCAGCAAAGTTTTTGCCACTACAAATTTAATCTCTATCTGTAAAATGTATTATTTTTGCCTGCTGGCAAATGGAGCATAGACTAATATATTTAACCTGCAAATCACATTGCAGGTATTGGTATACTGAAGATAACAGTTCTGCTTTGAACATTGTCCCTAAATACTCTGCTTAAAGTTTGTTCTTGTCTATTTCAATTTCAAATTGAACAGGTTGGTGTTAATTTTTTGCATAAAAAAGCTGGATTTTTTTTTATATATAATTTTGTTGCATCCCAATTGCAGAGCATTTTTATACTCAGTCTGTTTTTAATATTACTTTCCATACTAGCAAAATGAGGACTACTTTTAGGCCTGTTTCTGATTCAAATAGCATTGGCTTTTTCACCAGATTTGCACCTGCACTGGTGCCTTTTCTGTAAGTATCCTCTTGGCTAAATTTAACCTGAAAATGTGTTTGATTCCCTGAATGCATAATGACATGCAGGTGTTGAACATATGAATACTGTTTGGACTTAGTTACTGATGGAGATTTATTTTTAAACAGCTCATTCTTTCTAGTAATCTCTCTCAGCAGAGGGATTAACCTAGTGTTTGTATGAAGTAGAAAAGAAGAAAATGATCATTGGGTAAAATACTCAATACTGGTCGATCAGGGATCAGCTAATGTTACCGTTAGGCTCCAGGTTCTGGTACTTCAACATTACTCTAGATGTCAAAGGAGATTTTTTTTAAGAGGCTCCTAAAGATTAAAGACTCTCTTTGTAGTTCTGCAGATTTTTTTTCCTTTTCATACCACCTGCTAGCAGTTTCTCAGCATGTTCATTTTTATGGTACTTTCTCATTAAATTCATCAAATGCTTCAAAGATTTCTTTTCCATTTGTACTTTACTCCATATGGGAGGCAAAAAAGTGCTAAATAAGATAATTTTTGTCTTATTCATTTGACGTCACTCTATTCTGCTCGTCTTTGCTCTTAAGAGTTTTTTGAGAAGGCAACGCATAAATCATCTATCTTTCCTGAATTCATCAGCACAGTGACTCACAGTATAATCTGAGCTCAGCACCAACTGAGAGGGTTGGCATAATTTCCTATGGCTGTTTTTCTTTGTGTTCTTACACCGCCACAGAGTTGCAGAGATCCAAGTCAAAGGTTGTATGAAGCGCTGAAAAGGTCAGAATGACATCATTAGCTGTAATAAGTGTAGAAGGGAATAATAAATAAAGAATAGATGAATTAAAAATCCAGGTTTAGGTAGCTGGCAGAGTAATGAGACAGCTGCACCCATCATCAATCGATAAGTTATCACTACAGCTTCCTTAACAGTAGTTTAATTAGATGTCAGCTGTGTACTCTGAAGCTACAACCCTCCTGTTCTGCATGGCTCGACTTGCTTACACGAAAACAAAATTATTGAGGTATAAATGTGAACAAGTGCCCTTAAGTATGGCTATAATTAGAAAATCTATATTACAGCATTTGTGTATATGAACACCTGTGTTTGTGTATGCACGTCTGCAGCATTCACGAGTCGTTAGCATTGATTTTTCCAGAAAGAGGCCACCCTCGTCGGCCTCAGTGTTGCTTTCCACAACCCCAACACCTCCTTGCATTTTCCCCTCATGTACAAATAGCTGTAATTTTGTTCTCACGGTCTCGGTCACCGTGAGGCCCTGGACACCTGCTGTGGAAAAGATGACGGGTATCGATTAGGGCGTCTAGATGCTTACGCTGTCCTCCCTTCCCCTAGTTGAAGGATATATTTGTCAATAGAAATCTCAGGTAAGTTACCATTATTCCTGTATAGCCTCAAAGCAGCAGACCCACTGCTATCCAGTTGTTGATGCCCCCCTCTTTACATATGTTACACTACTTTTCTACTGACCTTTCATAACTGTCAGGAGCAGGTTCTGTATGTGTTTTGGGGGTGGTCTTAGGTATTTTCCAGGCACATAGTTCAATTCTAAACTATAATCAACTGTTACCTTCAGCATTATGAAAATGATGTATATATCAAAAATAGATTTAAGAACCTTCTATCATTTTCAACACTACCACTTAAGCACATCTGCACAACAATGCTTCATGCTGTTTACAATTTTTTGAGGAGCTTTAGGTAAATAGGTGGTGCTTTGTACCAGCAAGTGTTTAGGCATCTTCACGTGGCTACCACAGGAGATTTATTAATTATCAAACATGCAAAACAAAACAAAATATATGCCAGTTATGTGACAAAAGGACTATGTGTATTACATAAAATGTCTTAAATATTAAGATGTTTTCTTAGATATATATTTTTTTATTGTATGAAGTACGCCATGGGCTCTTGAAAACCTACGTAAAATTAAACAATTAAATATTTGCTACAGTGGCTGGTAGAGCTAAAAATCAGATTGTGGTCACCAGCCAACCATGTAATACATTCCTGGATTATAAAGACTAAAGCTCCAAGGAAAGATTAGAAGTAGATATAAGTTTGGCACTTGTGGACTGTTAAGAATGCAGAACTGTATGGCAGTTGTCATTTGTATCCAGCCTGGAGGTATAATCAAATACTTTTCTAGCCACTTTTTTCTAGGAAAAACCCCATCAGAAATGCACAGGCTATTGCTTTAGACGTGATTGCTCAGGAGTAATCTGACTCAATCTCCCCCATTTCCTGTAAAGTCACTGGGTGGAAGAAATAATATAAAATGTAATTGTCTCAGCTGTGTGCGAAGCATAGTTGCCATTTCTTTGCTGCGTGACAAAGTCATAATTTAAAACGTGTACTGATTAAATACAGAGTGACAGGAGACCTGATGTATTGAATCAAGTCCATTATAAGGAAACCAGTTTGAGTCAGTCATTGATCTTGTATCACAATATCAAAACATGTTTGCATTTGTGGATGTTTTATCAATTACAACTTAAAGTATTAGTGTTTTTGATGATCAAAACAGCCTTTTTAAGATGTAGTAATAAGACAAAGGAAATGCTGGTAAAATGATGAAAAGCAGTTATATCCTCATAATAGAGAAAACCCTGACCATTGAAGCTGAAATTATTATTCCAAAACTGAGGCGTTAAAGTCTCATATTATTTCAAGCTCTACTGTTTTTATTTTTTTTTACCCACCTCTGAGAAAATAAATTGAAGTATTTTTTTCCCTCCTCCTGCTGAAGAGGCAACATAACAAGCAAAAAGTGGGAAAACCAGACATTTATTATTTTTTTTCTTCAGCAAAACAGAACCAGATATGTTTCCAAGTCCCAGCACATTAGCACCTGATTATTCTAATTCCCCTCCATCTCCATACCCTTTCCCGCTTCTTCTTCTCCTACCATAAATAAACTGATTCTGTCACTTTGCCAGGTTTGCTTCCTTCATACTCCTTCCTACAAGCTCTGAGCCCACTGGGCCCAGTGGGGAAGCTCGAGCTATCCGCTTAATGTGAGCGTAATAACGCCAACAAAACATCTCATTCCACATCTAATTCAGTGTGGCGGATGGGCTGCCATGTGTCAGATTGAAGACGATCCTCTCTACCTTCATCTCACCACTAACGTTCTGTGGAAATAGATATCTACGATAAACTGAATATAAATGCCTGAACTATTAAAGGCAAACTCCCCAGTGAACTTTTATTTCTGACCACAATCTTTTCAGCACCATTTGAATTTTTGTGACCCGCCCTTTCAAAACAATGTTGTGAATATATAATCTACTCGATTTCAGCTGCATTTTAGCTTATTGCATTATGAGAAAAGCCTGTGGTGGTGTAATCAAAGGCTTTTTATGCCTTTCTCTTTTGGAATTCCAGCCCATGGGGTCCTGATTTCATCAGCTATATTACAGCCCTCATTACTTGAGAGAAAACACAGTGGCCCATATTTTAAGTCACTGCTCTTTTTATGAGCTTCTTTTGCCCTAAGCGGTGATATCACTGAGTCTTTATTGTTTCTCTGTTGTCCATCTCCGGTTATAGTCGGGGGCATTTTAATGACGGATTGTGATTTGACAGTTTTTTTTTTGCCTCACTTTATGCACTTATATTATCACCTGACAAGAGATAACCAGAATATTTGTTTAAGTTATCTAACTGTAAATAAATTAACATTTTAACCCAGAAATCATTCATTTACCAAATGTCTTGATTATAAAACCATTGCTGTTTCCTATGAAGGAAAAATAAAAACTAAATAAATAAGCATTTAAAGTAGTGCTAATCATAGATTTAAAAAATCCTGATTAATCTACAAGATATTGTAGATTAATTGTGATTACATTTCTTTTTAGAAATTGTTACTCTACTATGGCTGAATGTGAACATTTGTGTGTTGCAACACACATGTGCAACAAACTATGTACATTTTTTATTTTCTTTGTTTTAGTAGCTGACTCCTTCCCAACACAGACTGAAAGTGCAAACAAATTGTGTCAAATCTTTCACATTCAAGGAGGTCAAATGCAATATTTTAAAGAATGCTACTTTATTGTAGCAAGTAGGATAGTAAGGGTTTGTCATGTTTATTGCAATATTTTTTCCTTTCTGATTTTCCCACTCGTGGAGTCATTATTAGTCATTAGCAATCATCACACCTGCTTGTAATATTGTCATTATCCTTCAGTTAATATATATTCTGCTTTATTTTTATGATGCTGGCTACTGAAAAACATTTTAATTAAGCAAGATGACTTACATAATCATGACTTACATTGAACATTTTGACCATAAAACAAACAGAAAAAGAAAAACAGACAGCTATAATTGGATTCATGATGACTTAATGATATACATTTTTTCCCCCACGTCTTTGCTTGTTATTTGTGTTCACGTATCGAGGCAGCTGATTGACATTATGAAATACACAAGCAAACCTGCCAATCAGAACAGAAAAAAAACACTACATGGAAGGTTGTTATTGTTACTTTTGGACACAGCCAGTCATTTCTAGTGTTTATGCAAAGCTGTGAGGACTGCGTGTGCTTTGAAATGTAAACACTGTACTAAACAAAGAGCATATTTTCCAAAATGTAAGTCTTTTCCGTTGCCAAGAGAACATTACTTTTAAAGGAAATGCACTTATAGAAAATGATATACAAACTCAAATAAGTTGACCTTGGATGCAGTTTTTATTTTATTTAAATTTACGTTTATGATTGTATTCATGTCCACATCCCTCATTTCTAATTTCTGATATAATTAGCATCTTAGTAGCTCACCGTGACACAGGGCACCTGAAAGAAGTGGTGTCCTGAAGAGAGGCTCAAAAGGGCCTCGCCAATCACTGCATACTAATTGACATTAATTTCTCCTCTTATTCTTCCTTCTCCATATCCCTGCATTGTGACACTTTGTCATATTTTTGTCTTTTTTTGTGTGTGTTTTTTATTTTAGCCTCTAAGTGTTCAGGGACTCTTGGCTTCCTGCAGAATATTAAAGCCTGGATTTATGTTTTAAATAGTCAATCATGCTTTGAGGTCTTTGGGTAGCTTTTGACTAAACCCAGTCATACTGACATTTCAGTAAAGCAATCAAAGTAATTGCGAATTTCTCAAAGGTGGCCCATTGGGTATTGACAATGACACGTATCTGGCTTTGTTATTTTATAGTCGTTGAGCTGCAGAAATGATTCAGTCACACATCGTGAGCCGTGTCAGTGAATACATATGGGTAAAAGCACACTGGGACAGTGTGACTTTAAACAGCTGCAATGTGTTTATCTTTTAAAGAGCCAAATAGGTTTTGCAAATGAAGAGCAAAAACACCCACCAGGTGACCATTTAGCCAAGTCATTGATGGTTCTAACTTGAGAAAATTGCATTTTTCATCAAGAATGTGGTGTGAAGGATGAGGGCTAAATCACTTAATTGAAATTTGTTGAAGCTGAAATAGAATTGTTTGGTCAAACTGGAAGGTTAGAAGCTAAAATGAGCAAGACAGTAGCTACAAGACTGAAGACTCGATGCCCGACCCTAATACTCATGCTTTGATGTTGTGAACTCTTATGACAACATATAATATAGTGGATAAAACATGCTTACCTTGGCTAAAAATTGTTGCAAACTTTATTTTAATATTATTATTTTTTGTACTTGGCTTCTGGGTCAAAAAATGGAGAAACCTCATATCTCCTGACACACATTCACATAAAACTATTTAAAAAATCCCCACATAGAAATGTTTTTACAAATCTGCTTTTCCTCACCAAAACCTGTCACGATGTGGAAATTGTGTTCATCCAGTTATTGTGGACAAAGCCTTAATACCACCAGCTGGAGTTTACAGATGTGTGTAACACCCATGTTTACAAATACCAATCGGAGCTCAAATATGCTGGTCGGCATTGTAAAGAGTGTACACAAACACTGAGTGTTGTTTAAAACAGCTTTTATTAACTAGACTGGTGTTATGGAGACAACTGTTTGCAGAGAAAACAAGGAATAAAACCTGAGTGTCTCACTGCTCTGTGATCCTCGGCAGGACTTCAGAAAACACCAGGATGTTTTAAGTCAGATGGGGACATGGATCCAAAGTGGTTCTATGGTTGTTGGAAAACTCAAAAAAAGAGAAGTTTCTTTTTATTTTCTTTGACTTTAAGAGTTAGAAACCTCTAAAGTCATCCCTGTCCAGTCCTGCAGCTGTTTTTAATGGGAAACTTCTCTACCAGGACTTTGAAACTCTCTCTGTCCATGGTTCTGAAGCTTTCACTGAGTTGACTACTGTAGAAAACATAAGAAAGTACTCTCTGAACTTTAAGTCAAAGCTTCAGAATGATTGTTTTTTTAAAATCCTCTGTGAAGATTATTAATTTGAAACACTAACCACTCTAGTCTCGATATTTTAAAACTACAGATGCTCAATTTGTTTAGTTACTCCCTTTCTCAGGGGATAGCAAGCAAAGGTTAATGAGTTGGAGATGTACTTTTATGGATAATACACAAGCTGCTTCAGTTTTTTTCTCCTTTTTTCTTGTAGAACATTCCTCTGAGTAAACCTTTCTCCACCAATTGACCTTATTTCTATTTTCCCCAACTCCTAAATGTTCTAGAAGAAGTGCAAGCTTTGGGGCTGCAGATCTACTCCCCTGACACTGAACCTCTTCACCCTTTCACTCTGGCTTCAATAAAGGGTTGTAGGCAGAGCTACATTTTAGTAGAGCAGAGCTACTTTCTACTCCATTAATTGACTTGAATTGTAGCCATTGTTTAGAGCCGCCATCAATCGTCACTGGCTGCAATTCTTTGGAGTTTTTGCCTCGGAGAAACCTGCTGAGTCTCGACCCATAATCTCCTTAGTCTGCTGCTTCCTTCGCTCCTCCATCCCCGCTCACGTTTTAATATCAAACAACGTAGCACAAGGTGCACTAACTGCAAGGCGGCGATACAATTTACATTACCCGGCCTACTTAGGAGCACAGAAATATCCACCTTCATTATGCATAGGACTCTTGACAATCCCCTCGTAGGATTAGGTGTGTGTGAGACAGGGGGGGAGCGTACAGGCAAGTGAGGATCAGCTGAAAATGGGGAAAGAAGAAAAATATGCAAGGTAATATGTATTCTATCCCCCCCCCCCCCCCTCCATTCTCTGTGTCTTTGTGCTCTCAATCCTTTTCTCTCCTATCTGGCCTGTGTTGCATATTACACATTAAACTGTCTATAATAACAGAGATCAAGTGTATTGCTGTTAGTGGAAATAAGGGAGCCTGTAGAGATTTTTGAAAGTCTGCACGCACAGGCGTATGAAAATGTATCGCAGCCAGAATGAATTTTTGTCAGTTTTAATCCTGATTGCCAGAGAGACAATGTTAGGGGATAATACGATGGAGAATACAAAGAAGGGTTCAGAAAAAATATTTTGTTTTTGCTTTTTTAAAGTGACAGATCTTTTGAAATAGTGTTCAATAAAAATGTTACACTCACCTGTTTTGTTAAGTGCCTGATTTTCATTTAAAGAGACAGCACCAAAATGCATTGATCTGAGACACAACTCATAACAAGGGTGAAAGAGGAGCTTGTGGAGTTACAATAACCAGAAATTCAGACCAAAGCATTGCAGTTTTCTTTTTATATCCCCCAACTGAATGATTTAAATGTTAAAAGGAAGAATTTAAAAGTATGATGTGTCTCCTTTAATGAAATGTTAAGAAAATAATCTTCAAAACTGATTAACCTTTGAAGCTAAATCAGTTCCAGATGATGATCATGGCTAATCATTAACCAACAAAAATAAGTCTATAACTGAATTTATATTGTAGGTATTGAGTTAAAATGTATGTGGTAGCAGCTGAGAGTCAAACACATACTCAGTGTGATGTCATAATATTTCATGAGATTTTGCATATTGTTATTTATAAGGTTTGACTAAAGCTACTGCTTTGTTGTATTAAATTATCTCAGTTTAAAATTTTTGGTATAAATTCCTGTTTGATCCAGTTCTATTTGTTAAAAACAATACTATAACTAATTAGATTTATACAACTTCAGTGTTCTTTGAAAATATAGTTTTCAGACATTGTAGATCAGTCAGGATGGGTCAAAACTATCCCTGAGAAGGTTGTGCTTCACTGAAGCTGCAGGAACCTTTCATCTTAGCTTTAAGTGAAAATTAATATCTCGTATTTTACCACCTTAAGATTGCACTTGTATATTAACATGTTCCGCCTCATTATCACAGCATAGATGCCGTCTCTCATCTCTGCTCACAGCTTGGAGCGCGCAAGATTTCATTAAAGTAGTGGCTTAATTATGTAGGTGTTGAAATTTAATTAATGACAGGAGAGCAGCTCAATTACTCCGACACATTTTTGACACTTGCTCAGACAAAGGAAGAGATCTCGTTTTTAGCGGCGCAGCCTTTGTCAAGCCCATAGCACCTATCTTTACAGTTGCTAAGCTTCCACCACGCCATCGATCATCCCTAACACTGTCAGAAGAGTTGACAGCAAGATTCTTCCATCTCCAGTCCTCACTGTCTTCATATATACGTTTATAAAAAAGCGTAGTGACAAGTAGGGAAAAGGCTTTCATTCTGCTGATCTGTGATTCTGCATCACATTTCCATGGACTGTGCATTGAGATGGAAACACAAGTCTGTTGGCTTTTGTAAAACTTTCTGAACACAAGATGTCTACATCTAACTGAGATAAACGTTAGGCATTCATTATGCCTGTTGGAGTGTAAAGACAAGAATAGGGCTGCAGAATATATCAAAAAATGATTGTCATTGCAAAAACAACCTGTGCAATTGGCATATGGCATAAAAGTGAGTAATCTGTAATAAATGGTTGGCTTAAATGTTTGCATTTATGCATTTTGTCACACGGAAGCTTGAAGTATTTAACCAATCAAAAGGAGCTCTTGACATATTTTGCCAATTGGAGAGCTTTACTTTGCACAACAACATTCCACTATTTTATGACTGAGTGTTGCATCTTATAAAATGTACTTTTATATTTTGTGTAATTAAGTGTTTTAAGGGAAAACTGCTGGTTTCCCTAATTTTGCCAATTAGCGTGTCCTATTGTACTGTAAGGTTTATATGATGTCGGAGCCATTTTAAATGTTGTCATATAACCAGTTTCACTCATAAATCAGACTTTCCGGCATTTATCTACATCACATTTCTCATGTATGCTGCCATCTCTTTTAGCCACGTGCTCACACACGAGAATCTCATTTTCCCAGAAGGTATTCGACTGCCCGAATGCTTCGTCACCTCCCTCTGAGAAACGTTGCGTCTCAAAAAGTGTACCGACGTGACCTTTTCTTCCTGTGGGATGGATACCTGGAACGGTGTGAAATGTACAGAGGAAATCTCCCCCCCACCTTCCCAACTTCTTCAAAGTTGGCTTCTACCAAAATGTGCTCAGTTTTCAGGTTTTCACTTGTGCCTAATCCTTTTTTAAAAGGTGAAAAATGGTGAAAAAGAAAATCTTTCAATCACAAAAGGTTTTTTGCTACAGATTAAAGAGAGGTCTTGGGGTAAAACCACGTCACCTTTTTCCTCTCAGACAACATGGGCAGCGATGCCAGCGAGAGGCTGGTACATGATCTGTAGCAGCGCAATCTTTGAGAAACCGAAACGAAGACAAAGGGACCAGAGTCGTGCTGGTCCGTGTCAGAGAGCCTGAGCACCGGATGGAAGATAATGAGGCTAAAATAAAAGAACAGAGTTTGTGGCTCTTCAGTTTCACTCTGCAATGTTCTTATAGCATCACACCCTCTGCGAAGCCTTAAGTGCAGAGACTCCAGCCAAGCGGCCCGCTCAGCTGAAGCCATGTCACAGACTCCCTTTGATGTTGGGTGGGAGTCCAGAGGGAGGCGAAAACGAGGGAGGGAGAGATAAAGAGGCAGAGTGTGGTGAAGGCTGGATAGACTGCAGCTGTTTTGGCCTCTTCATCGCCACAGCTGACACGGCAAGAGCTAACAATAATTCTTCTCTCTAGATCTGTGCCTCGATTCTGATCCACCCCCACAGCAGCCACCTTCTCAAACCTTTTTCCTGTTCCCCCTACTGTGATGGCTGCAAATTGAATACACACACACACGCACAGAGATAGACACATACACACACTCAATCATTCAACCAAATGAGTCAAAGACTGGGCGTCTGATTGATTGTAATGTCTGGTACAAGTACTTAAGCTGCCGATCTACAAAAGCAATCGCTGTAACACAGTTAAGAAAGAGCAGGAATGAAACTAGCTTCAGATGTGCTCTTATATTCAACTCACTGTAAACTACTGAATGATTTGTACGAGTTTATTCCTGTGAGAGCACTTAGACACCCAGCAACAGCACTGCAGAGTCCTTGTTAACTTCATGCTGCAACCCCTGTGGCTGACATGGCAATGGACTTCATAAATTAAAGAATCTTCCCAACTTCTTTTCTTACTAAGAAAACAAAACAAACAACTAAAAAGGCCAAACTAAGTGAATGTTTCTTGCATTTAATTATTTATGGTGAACCTGTCTGTACTCTGGAATTTCTGAGATCCAACTATTTTCTTTTTCTTTTACTGGGGTGTGCAGTTCATTTATTTATTTATTTATCATCTTTAAGATATCCCGTGCTTTGTGGCTGTAAACTAGCAGTCAGAGGAGTAGGTTAGACCAGCGGTGCCTGATTTTTATTTTTATTTTTTTTTTCCAAAATGAAAATCTATTTGAAGCCTGCAGACCAAATGCAATAATATAATACATGAAATGCAAATACTTTTTAAGTAAATTCATTTTATTTTTTATGATTAATTTTGATTATTTTGCAGCTAGTGGTTGCCCTCACTTTTTGTTTGTTTAGGTAACCCGTGCACTTTGAGAAAGTTTGTACACTTGGGCAGAAAAGGCTCATGGGATATTTCATAAATTGATAAAATATGAGTATTTGTGGTCGTATAAAGTGTGAAAATCTACATCTAAATGTATTTTGTAGCTGTATTTCCTTTTGAATAATAATATAATTCAAAGATAAAGGAAGCAACATGAGTGAGGACTATTTGCACTACAACCTCTTATATAGTCATAGTCTAGTGCAGGGATCATCAATTGCGGTCCTCGAGGTCCACATACCTGCACGTTTTACTTTTTTCCCTTCTTTAACACACCTGATTCAGTCAGTGAATTACCTCTTCCAAGTTCTACAGAAGCCTGATAATCATCTATTCATTGAAATCAGGTGTGTTGGAGCAGAGAAACAAGTAAAACATGCAGGGCTGCGGATCTCGAGGACCGAAATTCATGATCCCTGGTCTAGTGGATGGAATGACAATAAGCAGAAATACTATCATATAACCAGGGCAAATGATTTGGTCTTCCAACTTTTAGCCATGGGCCCCACTTTGGGAACCACTGGCTTTAACAAAACCACACATTTTGTGAAGAATTAAAATGAAATGGATGTTTTTCCTAACGGATGTTTTTTTTTATCATGACATTAGCTTTATAAAAACAAAAACAAAGTGATATGGATTTGTTTCTCTCCAAGTTTTGCTGTGATGTTACCTATATTTCTGTTTTTCCTTTTAAATATTAAAGATACAAGTTTTTATTAGAAACTTGGCTAGAAACTTGCTTGACAGATGGGTTTATAAATGAATCTAAATGAGTAGGTAGAGTTGTTTTCGAGCATAGTTGGTTGCAAACTGGCATTCTGTACATGCTTTACACAGTGGGAGTGTGTTTACATGTATTTTCTTTAAACTATTTTGCCTGATATTGTCTAAAAACGTGCCATCTTAACTATCTGATTTGTTTTTTGGAAGCATTTTCTTGGCAAAAAAACTGTTGTGTAATACTAATTACATGACACAATCATTGTGTTAGATGGGCATATGATATTGCGTCATATCATTCAAACTTGTAAAATGAATTAAACTAAAGTGGTATCATTACAGACGGATATTGAGAAACACCATATTGTCATCAAAACAAATTGATGTATATTGTGATAAAACGCTGTTTTTTTAGTAGGTTTAGTAGATTTAGCATTACGCCACATGTACTGATATTTTGCTCTTTTTTTGTGTTTGATGAGGCCAAATAGCTTTGGTGACCATCTGGATTGGGTTTGCTCCAACAGTTAATTAGTTGTAGATGTACATTACACGATTATTAAAGAGCTTTATTAAAATATGTCCAGGGGTACATGATATTTTTTAACAGACAAATGTGCATATACACATACACATATGCAGATAAAAATCATTAGCACCTGCCTTTTTGCCAGCGGGGTATAATGATCATGTTCATAAAGTACACATAAAATGGATTTTTTTTTTAAAACCAGTTTCTTAGGGTTTCAATCACAATAACAGTAACCTCATAACATTTGCCCCATTTTGTTTCAGCTAAGAGCTCATTATGCTGCACAACAGCTGAGCATCCATCAGTGTGGAACAACCTTTATATTGATTTAGTTGTCTTTTTAAGGTGATGAGTCTATCTGAATGCTTCTCTGTACAGTGGGTGAGACTCTGTAATACCACGTTGGTATTCTGGCCAAGTTCCTCCTTACCTTCCCAGGAGGAAGTTCATGCATAATGGATTAATTGTTGCTCACATCCACATGTAGAGGGCCTACAGGTTAGTATGCCCACAGTCTCGTACTGCTCAATAGGTCAACCAAACGGCCATGCCCAGAGTTATCACTGCAAATCTGTGGAAATAGTTCAATTAGGTCCACAAGTACTCTACAGACCCCAGTGAGTGAGTGCTAAAGACCAATATTAGGTATCTTTTTGAGCATTCTCCGTCCTCGTAATGTTCAAAATTGACACAAGCATGGTGTGTCTTCCGCACCCCTGCACCCACACAAACACACAAATGTGAAGGCCTCAGTCCCAGCGGAGAATGACTTTGTGAATGTCAATGCGATTCAGTGGTGACAGGGAGCCGTGTCAGCAGTGAAATGGGCCCTATGTTGAGCGGAATGTAATGACTCGCAAGACAATTGGAGTCGAATATGGAACAGCTTCCACTTTGTTGTGACGTGCTGAAGAAGGGTGACAGGCGGACTAGCGAGCAGGCGAACACAAGCCCCCCACCCTCTCTTTCAGCCTGTGCTTCTTTGGAAATTTATTTTCACTCCGGTGTTCTTATTTATGCCAGCTACAACACTGGAATGCTCGGGGATATTGGTTCTGTCTAAAGCTTAGCGAAAGGTCCAACTCTGCTTTTCTTGTTATACCTGTGTTCTTAGCATTTGGCATTTATCTGCAGAATGACTTGGGGCCGCAACACAAAGCAGCTTGTGGTATTTCCAAAGAACGATAGCAGACTGAAAGCCATGTTCAAACAACAGAGCATCACTAACATTCAGACAGGCCTGAGGATTTGTGGGAAATATTTTTTTTCTCTCGATCGAAAAACTTTCTATATGGGCTCTGGCAGCACAGAGGCCATCACTCTTTTCTAAAACACTGATTTGTAGTTGGAAAGAAAAAAAAAGAATTTAAAAAATGTAGTATATGATATCTTGTTTCTGACAAGTGAAATACAGGAAATATTTAACAAGGAAACCAGTTTTCTTTGATACTCACAAGAGATACTGTATATGTTCACAAAAAAGACAACAGCAATGCAGATGAGCTTAACACCAAAATCAACTAGACCAGAGGTGGTCAGTGTATATATTTTATATAATTTTCAACACTTTGACAATGAGAGGCTGCCTGCATTTGTGTGAAACACATGGCAAGAATATCTCATAACATTATCTAGATTATGATTATTTAGATTATTTACAGCGATCACATTATTGGAGCATCCTTAAAATTGTTGGAAATGCAAAATTGTGTCAAAAATTGGTACAATTATCTCAATATTCTTGCCATTTGAACCAGACATAAGTTGTTTACTAATACGTTTTTTGGACACAAAACCTACTCATTTAGTGTCCCTATTACTACCATTGTAGTTTGATTGTCACAAGGAAGTTTGTCTTTACTGCTAGAAACAATTAAAGAGGTTTTAATCTGTTGTAGTTAAAATCAGAGACTGTTTTTTTTCTGTAGTCTGCTAAAACAACTGAAAATGCCTTGTTTAAACTTTTTTGTTTTTGAATTTTTAGGACATAAATCGCTGTAAACAGAACATTATCCCACTCTGAATGGATATACTGAGAATTTCAAATATCTCACTATAGAAGTGATGCACAATTTATGCTGATGGTACTCAGTGCATAAATACTTTTTCCACAATACATCCGAACCATGAAGGCAGAGCAACAAAGCAAATGGCACAGCCTCTCCCGAAGTTCTCTTAACAACACAATTAGACGCCAAGAGATTTGACTCCCGTTCGAACGCCACATTTCAAACGTTGCTTTGATCACTTTGCTGACAAGAGCACAAATTTAGCCTTGGCATTCAAAGCAATAAGTAAGATGGATATTTTTTTTTTCTGTTTTTAACTATGATTTATGCATGTTATGTGCCATAATTAAAATGTGGAAGCACTGCAAGAAAAACAAAAGGAAAAGCAGTATAAATCAACTAAAAACAAAAAGCATGTCTGTGGTTGTATTGTCAGGGGGACAGGATGTCAGTGCTTAGTAGTATTTTTGGAAAAGAGAAATGATGTCAGAACATGTCTGGTGGGGGGGGGGGGACCAGCAGCCATTTTGTGCCCTAATGAGCTAATGATAAACATCATGAGGCACATGAAGGGAAAATGGCCTGATCGCTGGAACACTGATGAAAATAAAGGACACAGTGAGAGAAAAGGACTGTAGTAAAAGGGTTTTTGGCAAAGATTAATACACATGGATGTTTGAGAAAGTCTCTGCTGCAGAATTAACAAGCTACTTCCAGTTGTTCCACCACAAGAGCAGCGTGTGGAGATCAAAGATGGTCATTGTTGCTGCCAAGGACATCTTATCAGAGCTATCTGTGTTTTTGAGGCTTTTAATTGCTGAAGTTTTAACAGGAGTGCTGAGACAACAAAAAGTTAAGAGGCACAATTAGAGGACATTGGAGGCTGCATCCATTTTATAAGTACCAACTGGCATTCCTGACTTTTACTTTAATTTGATCTTATTTCAACTTATTCAGTTCTGCCATGGAAGTTCAGATGTGCAGTTTTAATAACCGTTTCTCAGAACAAGTGCATCAATATTATTATGGGATCTTAAATATTCAATTTTTACAACTTTTTGCATTAATTTTCTTCATGTGAAAAAAGACATTTAACAATTTCAAACTGACGACTTAAGAAAACTTAAGTACTGTTTTAAATCAAGTTTGACACTTTTGCATGTGTCAAGCTTGAATCCTGAAGGCCAAATGTGGCTCGTGAGTGACTTTCATCAGGCCTATCAATTAACTCCCACCCCAAATAATTTATTTCCTTGATTTAGTTTATAAATAAATTGTAAACTTCAAATTTATGATTCAATGCAACAAAATAAATATAAATGGGGGACATTAACAATAGCAGCCCCAGGGCTGCTATCACGGTATTTTCAACAATTACACTGGTTTCATGGTATTTGATGTTTTTTTTTCCTCACAGCTCAGCTGATAATAAAATGTACAAACTTTACCTTTTGACTTTTTTCTTTTACTGTACCTCTGTATCACGTTTTCCCTCCTCGTGTACATCTTTTCTTTGCCTGGTTGTAGACGGTGCATTTAGGTCCGATCGTGAAGGGTTGAAAAAAGATCATTATCGGGTCTATTGTTGTGTGTTAATAAAACTTAAAAGGACGACTCACCTTGCACACCTGTCACTCAGCTACACTACAAAACTACGTTCCCCCGGGCTTTTCACAATAGAAGCACATTAACATATCCATTTTAACGTAGTACGTTAAACCTAACTGTACATGTCACTGAAGAGTTGTTTACTACATTCAGCGATGGTGAAAATGGGATTTTTTTTTTACGTCAGTCAATATAAGCAGCTGAAACACCACCCGCCGCCAGTTACTCCAAATTTAGCATGCTAATGCGCTTAGCGGTGCTGCGAGGAAACATGTCCTCCAGGACACAGTTCACTGGTGGCCGCGACAAAACGTTCTGCACGTGTTCAGGCTGTTTAAACCGGTATGTCTGGTATTCAGAAAATTCATATAACAAAAATAAAAAATGGTTTTCGGTACAAAATGGTATACCACCCAGCACTATCCATGAGCAATTTTGTTGAATAGTCCTGTTAAAATAAGCTGCAAAGTGTTCAAAAGTAGCTGTCAGCAAGCAAAATTTATCTTGTAAAATCTACATTTCGCTGCATTTTCTCCAACTACTTATGCTACGACCTAGTTTTACTGGGAAGTGGGAATTTCCCACTTAAAATAATACATTTAAAATGGAACACCTCTTAAGTGGGAGTTCACTGTTGGATAGAGGTAGAATTCAGAAATCCAAGCAGCAGCTTCTCACCACAAGTCAACAGTGAGTAAAACTCTCTTAATTTTAATAGCATTTCTGTATTATTTATTTCACAATAAGTCAGTTGTACACGTAGTACTTTTTAGTGTTTAAAAGTAGACATGTTAAAACTGTTTCTAAGCAGGAAATGCCATGTAGAGATCTGTTTCAGTGCTCAGCTGCAGCAATGAGATGAGGATCATTTTTTGTTTAATCAATACCCCTGCCTTAAAACAGTTTTTAAATTAAACTAAAATCAGTTAGTCTAAAAAGACAAGAAAATATTGCTTTGACATTTACTCTATCCTAATAATATCAGCTATTAATTCCGTGCATATCTATTTTTACTTTTTCATTCTGCACACAAACACAAAAGCAGCCACTTGTGACTAATTCTTACGCTCAACACATTCTATGAATTGAAATGCCTCTTTAGTGCTCAACCAGCCTGTTACTGTTGACTTACAGTAAAAAAACAAATCAATCCCTTCTCTTTCGCTGTTGTCGCCTGCTGAGGCAAGACAATGGCTTCCTGAGAGGCACAACATGGTTTAAGCACTCGACTTTCTTTATTTTAAGAACTTACTGCAGCAGGATCGGGTTAGACAATCAACCATGTGGGCCATAATATTTGACTATGCTATTATTGGCAAACTGAATTTGGACAAAACAATTAGATTTAGCTTTTAAGGCTTTTAGAAGGTACCTTTGCTTAGATATTAAACAAAATGATCTATTTTCTTGTCAGTTTAGGTATTCAAAGAAAATGAGTCATGATATTTGACGAGAAATTATACACTGCTCACTGCTGCTGAAAGCTTTCTGCATGACGTATCAATTTCACAAGATCTGCATAATCATTTGTTCACTCCTAGGTATGTCTTTTTTTTTTATTTGGTGGTGGAGTTCTATTATGTACCCCAGAGTAAAACCAGGGTACCAGTAGGAATTGCTTTGCTGAGAAAATCTGCCCCTCCTCTTCGTGTTTCATAAAAAGATAAATGATCCGTGTCCCAAATCTAGTCACCATACATCCATAACTGTCATGGCAACTTTTCAAAGAACCTAAATCTTCAGTGACATGAACTGAAACTGGACTGACTTATTTTGAAGTGGCAGTTAGGGTCAGTTAATACCTCCAAAGGTTGCTTGGTGCAAGCACACACACCGTGACTTGCAGGTGGAGGCGCAGGAAGCGGCTTGTGTTGGACGATGTCACCAGAGCATTTCCTTTGTCTTCTGGGGCGCTGAATATTTTATAAGTTCAGGCTGGAGGAGGTGGTGCTGCACTCAGGGCAACTAACCTATGACCTTTATGCTACCATATACGCTTTTTTCCCCTCCTTCTGACTGCTTTTTCTTTCTCCGGACTAAACTTCAAAATCACAAAGCTCTAAGGTATATAGAGGATGTTTCCCTTGATTCTGTGTGCTTGAATCTGATATGGTGCAGCTTTCAAAAACAAAAAAAAATCTACATTTGAAATTTGATTTGTTTTTAGATCTATACTGTTTAGATTACTGTTCTCAACCCTTGAGACTTTTTCTGTACAGAGATGTAAAATAAACTAGTTAAAATAATGAGTCCTCACTGCTGTGTGGTTTACTATAGGGGTTCCCAAACTTTTCCATGCCACAGCCCCACAAAACAGCATTAGCTTCTGGTTAAAGACCCACTTTTAAAACCCACAAACAATGCTTCAAAATATGTTAATAAACATCAACTTTTTTTCTCACTTGTAATCACTATTCAGTAATTTGTTTAGCCAAGGAAACATGTTTTAAACACCGTAGCACTGAAAAACTTTCAACAAATTGTTGAAGAACAGAACAAAAGAAGTCAAACCCCTCCTTGTATTATTTCTAGATATTATTATTATTATTATTATTATTATTATAAATGATACTTTAAAATGATTGAAAAACAAATTTGATTTCATGACAACAATTTAAAACATTTATTTATTTTCTTGTTGCATTTTTTTATCTCATCTTCCCTCCAGCTTTCTGAAGCCTGTGCAGTTTGTGCCTAATACACTGGTCTAATACGGGTCAGTGTTTACATCTGGACTTTTGTTCAAAGATTAACACATAGAATGTAGGGGTGTAACAATACTTGGATTCCAATCGATTTATTGATTGATTCAATGAGGCAAAACAAAAACATCGATCCATATTGGAACATTGTATCGTCATCCAAACAAATCGATATATCATGATAAAGCTGCTGATTGACACCCCTAGCAGAATGCCATATCAACATATTTCAAACATGATAAAGAAACATAAATGAATATGTATGTATGTGTGTAACTGTTTATTTCTGCAGTATTTGGAATAAATCTACACATGCCAACTCCACACAGACAAAACCCTGGCTGATATTCAAAATCGAGACTGTGAGGCAACGGTGCTAATAATGACACCATTATACAGCCCACACAGTTTATCATTTTAATATATATTTTTATGCCTCACAGTTAGATTATAACCATCTCCTTGCCTTGCATCGTCTTAAGAGAACAAATGTTAAATTTCCCAGGTGTAATGTGTCAGGCTATTATTTCCTCCTCATGTCTTTTTTTTTTTTTGTATTCTTGTGTTATAAGGCAAAACTCAAGCTAGAGATTCTAAAGCCAGGAAAATGTTAATATATGTTATATATATATGTTAATGCATGACAAAGTTTTAAAGGTAAAACTAGAGAAAGTCTTTCCAACTTGTTTAAATTGTGAACTTTGTATATTACATAGTTTATTTGTTACATGACTAAAACCACACACACACACACAAAATAAGCCCTTGCACATCACAAAAAAGAATAAGGTTTCTACATAACACCCTCCTGTCAACTAACTGGGCAGGATATTGTAACAGGAGGCAGGAAGGTGAAACATCCATCCATGATCGACGACGTTGGTTACTTTATTTTTTACATTGCACCTCGAGTCGCCCTGGAGCCAATCACTCTTGGGTAAATGCAACAAGATCACCACAGTATTTATTAGGCGGTAGCAATAGGTCGAACAGCACAATGTGTGTCCAAGTCGTTTCATTCCACTTGAACCTGCATTTGCACACAACCCTCCTCCTCCCAGGTAGCCTGGAGCATTTTTTGAGTTTAATCGTAAAATTTTAGTATCTGTGCATCCAGACTCTCATTAAAGTTTAATCTCTTGAGTAATGCTGACATTATGCATAGTTTGTCCATGTTTGCAGTCACGATGGTGGTTGTGGAAACCATTTATAGATTATACCAACTGTGTGTGTAAGAATATCAAACACAAATGATTTTTGTTTTTTTGAGCAGATTATGACAATCTAAACAGAAAACAGATGAACAAATGTTTTCTATCCAACGTGTATCTTCGTGTTATACTGTTGCTCTTAAATACGGTTTATCATATCTTTCAGCATTCACACAATAAATATGTTTTGTTTAATACAAAAAAAAAAAGAAACTCATTAAGTCTGCAAATCAAACTGAGCTGCAGCTCAAAGGTATCTGGCTTCATATTTTGCCACTCGGTCTGTGTGCAGTTTGTGCCGCTCCACAGATGCTCCATCAAATATCCAAAGAAATACATCTTGAACAATATCCCAAATTAACTTACCACTTAGCATTGACAGCTCTCATTCTTCACAGGGTTAAAAAAAATTGACTTTGTAATAAATTCTTCAGATTTTCCTTTATCTACAGTTGTGTAATTTGACATGTGACAAAGTATGGTTGGTTTCACAGATGAGTGTATCCAGTTATTGAGCCTTTTTCACACCAAAAAAAAGAGTGTGCTGTTCTTTTATATCTTCATATTAGCTTACCAAGTCAATTTAAAGTTTCAGGTTTTAAAGGTTGAGAACATTTTTTTTATAATCTAATTACAACTCAACTGTTTTAAAGGCTGGGGGAAAATAAAATGTGGAAATAACGACTGACAAAACTATAGATCACTATGAATGAGTTTGTTTTTTTTTTGTAGGAAGCATACTAAGGAAAAACACATTTTATGCAGCTGGATACACTCAGAAAGGGTCATTAATCGAGGACACACTCCTGTTCAGGTTTTTCCATATTTTTTTTTCTCTACACTCTGCTCTTGGAGGAGAGCCCCAGATAATATGCTGATGATAAATTGAGTTTACGCTGAACTGCTAAATTCCATCTCTTGTGTTAAATCTCTGCCTCTTTTTCTTGCTAACTTATCTCATCGCGCAGAGTCCGAGTGAGGGCACCTTTGTGGCCGTGTTGACATTTAAATCAGATCAGCTCTGACAGGTCGGGCTCCCGTTAGAATTATAACCCTTTAAAGAGGTCAATCCTGGATGAATGAGTTATCTCTAAAGGAATAAAGAGGTTCTTTTCAGTTTAAACAATTTTTACGCTGAAATCATTGCTCCGAAAATTGAGTGGAAATATGGTCCCGCACAGCTTGACTTGAGCAGCAATGTTGTGAACACGCACCCAGTGCTGTCAGTGTTTGGGATGATTGGACCGTTGGAAGCTCCGAGCGTGAAGGTCACCTTTCTATCCCACTTGACTGACTCGCAACATAAATCTCCCGCCAATGAGGGAGCAGAGGTCTATCTTAGCATTGATTCACACCCATGTTGTCTGAGCATGTGGCTCTCCCAAGGGCTGCTCAGTACACTGTGCTGCCAAATTCCCTTAAACGTGCCAGAATGCACTCTGCCTCGGCGCCGATCATTTCCAAAACCGCAACGCCTCATCCAGCTAATGATGTAAATCCCCCTTAAGAGCAATCAGAGCACATTTATTTGTCCCGACCCGCTCTGGTTGTCTGGCCAATCTCTCCGAAGCATACCTGTTGATTAAATGATTCTGCATCTGCACAGTGCATGGAGCCTATTAGTGCAATAATATGCATTTTTTGTTTTAGTCAATTAGGTTGTGTTTATTTCTCTGCTTGCTGCAGATTTTCTCTCCAGTGGATCTCCTTTGTAAGTCAGGGCGCTCTTAGTTTTCAGCAGTTATCGAGGTCACGTCCTATTACCATCTGTCTTTAGCAGCATCAGGGCCAGCTCTTGAGTTGTGCTCCTTTAACCTTACTTAAAAGATCAAGAGAAGCAAGCAAACCACTGCAATTCACATTCATCTGGACCAACACACTGAGTAGAGGCATAAAGTATCTCCTGCTTTCTGATCCCTTCTGCTGTTTTACCACCTTTGTGGTGATAATTTAACAGCATCTAATTGGACCAATTTCTAGGTCCAATATTTTCTTCACATCCAAGGAAAACTCATTCCTGAGTGAAATAATGGGTGATAAAAGTTTCTGGGCTTAGCTTCTCCATTAACTTCCTGATATGAATCCTCATGTCAATCTTTGTGACCCATTTGGTCAAAGAGTCTCAACGGGACACTGTGATCTCAGCCTGTCTGAGGTTATGTAATGAATATTAGAGGTCTAATTACTGTATGAGCTATAATTTCATTTTTAACAGAAACACAGAGTTTAGCAAATTGAGCTGAGGATTATCAAATAAAAATTCAGTTAGAGGGGACATTATTTAAAATCCACTTTTTTAGCCATTAAATACATTTTGTTGTGTAATTTGAGTTTCTAGGAGTACAGAAAAGTTGAACTTATCTTCGTATTCTGTTTTTTCTATTTTCTCTTAAGTTTTTTTTTTAATTTGAAGAGACAGCATCAAAACGAGTTGGTCTGAGGGGCTTGTAAAGTTACAATAAGGAGGAATTCAGACCAAAGTGTTACAGTTCCAAATTTTATAAATCATAAAGGACTTAAATGTGGAAAAATAAAAGGATTTAAAAGGGGGGAGGAAAAAAATCACAATTTGACTAAAACACTAAATCAATTTGACAAAGATATAGCAATTATCTAAAATATATATATATATATAACATAAAACTTGCTGTCCTTCACATGCATATTGCTGCTTTCTTGCATACCAAAGATTTAAATTTATTTAAAATTGACAAATCAGGTTTTGTACTTCCATGGTTGATTGGCTAAGACCTCTATCTTAAACCTAATTAGTTGTAGCTATATGTCCAATATTCAGTTGAATTTTATGAAAAATTTTCTGGTTCATGAAATGTTTTGCTAATAAACACAAAGACAAACACAGACCTAGACGGTTGCATGGTCACACATTTTTTATGATAAAGGGTGAAGACGTTGCAACTAAGAAAAATCATATGTTTACTTTTTAATTAAATTAGAGAGCAGAATCTTATTTAAATGAAAAGCATTCTTCTCTTTCTGGACCTCTTTAGAATCTATATCAGGTGCATTAATCTACCTGTCCCCAGTCAGACATCAAATGTGATAAATGATAGCCAACCAATGTCAAAGTCAGCTATTTTTATGTGGATCTATCTGGTTCAGACTCAGCCAAGCTGAAATCTGAATGTCACAGTCCTGCTCACATCAAAGGCCCCCTTTTGGATTCATTAATTCAAAGAGATGGGCCTCCCTATCAATTACAGCCAAGATTAAAATGTTTGCAGTGTTTTCTTTTTTTTTATGTTCAGACTTGGAATATTTCTTCACTTCAGGCTTAACATCAAAGTGTATGATGATACTTTTATGCTTAATGTTCTGCCTACAGTCCAAACAATAAACTATTCTTGGAAAAATATCCAGAAAGTTACAATTTTATCACAACAAATTTTTACAGCACATTTCAAAATGCATTTTGATGAAAACAATTCAAGGCATAAACAAGTTACAGCAACCAAACAACTTAACTGCATACTTGAACAAACTTCATAGTTTTTTGATACATGAATGGTTAAAACAGATGAAAGTTTACTGAAGTAGTCATTCCAAAGGTTTACATGCAAAAAGCAATAACCATCAAAACAATAGTGCCCTGACACAGTAATCAATATTATCCCTTTATTTATCCTCTGTTTTTATTGTGAGGATCTAAATTAGGTATCAACAATTCCTGCAACACTGACATTTGGAGCATGAATAAATCTTGAGATATAAAAATAACAACCAGTTTAGACGACTCCACAAACTGCAGCCGTTTCTCTCCCAACTGTCAGCGGACACCAATGATGGAAGGGTTTGAAGCTTGACACGCACACCAAACAAAAAGAATAAACACTTGAAAATGTAAATAATGATTCAGTTCTACTTGTTTAGAGACCCCCACTTCTCCTCACCACCACCACTGCACCCTTCTCAGTCGGGCTAATTTTCCTCATCCAGCCTTTTGGCTTGAAAGACCCTTTGAAGAATCTGTATTGAGCTCGTTTGTGATGTTTTTCTGCTGCGACTTGGCACCGCCTCACAGCTGCTCTACTGGGAGTAAAAAAATGAAATTGATTGACAACTTTTGGTTGTGTTTTTTATGGTGAGGAGGTGGTGGCTGGTAGGGGGAATACACACACACACACACACACACACACACACACATATATATATATATATATATATATATATATATATATATATATATTTATTTATTGATGTGGGGTCATGTTATTCATTATTTCTAATGAGACTTTCAGGTGGTTTTATAGGTGACATGCTTTATATCTTTTTTTACATTTCTTTTTTCACCAAATTGTAGTTTATAAGTCCAGACCTTATTTAGCAGTTCTGCCCAAATTTCAAAATCATCATAAAAAATAGAGAAAACTGAATGGGTTTAAAAATAAGACCCAAACAGAATTTAAGGATACTGTATCTACACAGAATCGGGAGAGACTAAATTAAACTTTTATGTACTCATAGAGAGTCCAAGTACACATCAAAATATATTGAATGGCTAAAAATGTGGATTTTGCACCCTTTAATGTGTGTGTTTAGGTGGAAGTTGGACCATAATAATTAACATTCATTGCTATGAAATCGGTGGTAATCATGCAATTGCCCCTGTGAATGTGTCAGTTTGTCTGTTAGTAAAATATTTCACACAGGAACAGTTAACTTTTAGCAGATCGTAACAGCAGTTTTCATTTCTGGTAACTCAGACTTTCCTTCAAAATAAAACAGGTGATGCTTTAAATTCCACACAATGAACCATTTAGTGTTTAACAATGCTCTGAGATATTTTTTCTTCTATTTCTTATAGCCCTAGGATTTAAAAAAAGAAAAATACTTGTTTTTGGAGATCATTGATGTGAAAGAAAACCTGATTTGCTTGTTCAGACACCATTCAGCTGTTGCTTCAGACAGAATAGGTCTAATTTTTCTTCACAATGCTTTGATCCTGTAGTGAGACAAAGCATTTGTGCAGAATGAGCATAGGCAATAAGTATATCGTCTTTAACTCTCTGAAGAGTCGATTCATTTTTTTGGTCTTTTTACTCGTGTTGCTGCACCCAAGCTATCAAGCTACAAAGATTGAGACCATTTGTTTAAACAACACAAGACACCTAAAATCCTATTCTTCTCAATGTGTTTGAAGCTTTATCCATTTCTAAAACCGTTGCCAGAAAACCAGTATTTTATATTACATCAGTTTGTAAATATAATTTCCAGTTTGGGATTTCTTACCTGGCAATGTGAGACCCATTAGTGCCCTTGTGTTTCTGGTAATATCTCAGATTAAAAATCCCCCAAATCCCAGTATAGGAAGACAAACCGTTTCTTATTCCTCATCTTTCCCCTTCCCTCCTTGCTTCATGGCCTCACACCCGAAGTGTTTCTGGAGAAAAGCAATCAATACAGCTCTCATGCTGAAAGGCTGTAAACCTGAAATAGTACCCGTGACAAGCCCTTGCAGGTAATGGGTCAGATGTATTGATTGATTTGTTCATAAACACACATTTTAGGATGAGTCCTTGTAAAATTTTATATTCATATACAGAACAAGAAGAGGCTTATTTTACAGGCGGTGCACATCTGAGTAGTTTGTTGGCAAGGAAGAACCACTAGCTAAATTGTTTGCAGCACTTTTAAGTTTTTGAAATTGTGAAGTAACCATTTAGCCAAACTTTAGAATTGGAATTTATATGTTAGACCACATAACTTTTTTTTTTTTTTTTCACCTCACAGTCACAGGCAATTATTCTTTAGTAAGTGCCATCATGAGAACGACTGTGCAATAATAAAATGTTAAGGCTACTCTGCAAACTGACATTTACTGCTCACTTAGCTGCATCATTGTATTTGGCTTTCATGCACTTGGGAGAAGCAATCGTTCTGAGAAAATAGAATGTGAGCACTTTCTGCTATGGCATTTAACTACTTTAAAACTGTACATTCATTTGCTTTTGGGATTATAAAAATACATTGTTACAAATAGAAATAAGGTTTGTTGGATCTTGTTTCACTCCTTTTTCTACACGTTACCATCACGTTTATCTACCGTGGTACATTTTCACTAGGGATGTAATGACACGTATTTACATTAAGCTATCATGGAGCAGATGATTTGGGCAAGCATATTGAACTATGACAAATAAAGAGGTTACGAGACAATGTAAATGGCAAATACCTGACATGAGAGTTGACTACTCCCAATGCTAAGGAGTAGAAAAGAGAGAGACACGAAAAACGCAATCGGGCAAATAAAAATGATCGACCTCATTTGAATGAATCGTGCAATTAATCAATTATTGCTTATCGCGACAGGCCTAGACCCACCCAAAAGCAAACATGTTTTATTTACATGCATTTTGCTAAGCTTCACGATGGAGAAGCAACATATCTAAAGCGCTCTATATCGAAACACGAACGCCTGATTCAGATAAATGCTGAAGGCTAAAGTGCTGCCTGTTTGTTTTTAAATCACCTGCGTGGAAAAGCTTTGTGGTCCAGTAACTGCAAACAGACGCAGAAAAGATGAGGCATGCACATATGGCAAGTTATGTTGTATATTCCAGTGTAATAAAAGCGTCTGTGGCAGGCCATTTGTGTTTTTATTTGTGAAACACAGTAGCACTCAGCTAGCTGAAATCAACTACGTCTGTTTTTTGTTTTGCTATCAAAGAGAGAGATTTCTGGAGATAATCCGTTTGTTTGATACATTGTCCAGAGGATGCTGTTTACCATTCAGACTACGTGAAAAATACAGAACAATATGCTTTAATTTATTTCATAGTGAAGCTACCATTTGACAAATCCTGCCTTGCTCTATATGACCTGCAACTGTCTCCTATCAAGGGTGGTTTGTTTTTCTCACCTTGCTTTTTGGTTGGTATAAAATACTTAAATACACCTGATAATTCTTTCACTTATATAGATTTACAAATGAATCACAATTTAAATCCTAACCATCTCCAAGGGATGCTTGTTGGTCATAATCTATTAAAACAATCTACAAAGGTAAAATCACAAACTTATAGTGTGTAAACTGGCAAACAAAATCAATTGTTAACTTAAAAAATAATGCTTGGACTCCAACAATTTATTTTTCATTGAGACTGAGGGGATTCGTTGCTGGATTAGCCAGAGGGTACATCATTATCAGCCTACCTACATATGTGTGAGCACCGAGGAGAGGAAGAGATGCTGCTCCACTGCTGAGATTATCACTTGTGTATTTGGATCATGCACTCTAGATACTGCAGGGATGCCTCTGCTTATGTCTTCACACCAAGCTAAAAAAAAATAAATAAATTTACACTTTTTCAATTTACACCTAGCATTTACTTGTTTCCTACATCAGGCTCCGACGGTTTTCTGGCTAATCATGCTAATGCCCTGTGTAAATTTATGCCGACTGCATTTTTATTGAATTGCCATGGGTGGTTTTATAAATATACTGTACATCATGCTTAGGTCTCAGCTAGATGTGTTCCTGCACAGAGTTGAACACTACAACCTGAGTCCTTTTCTTTAGTGACTGAATAGGTGAGCCTTAACAAATTTGCATTTTAATATCAGGTCACGATCCAAGCTGAAGCCTTTTGATAGTAGGCGTAAATGTAAAAAAAAGAATCTAGATAATGTATCAACCTATTTATCATTTTTGTTTCAATACCCAAAAGTAAAGAACACGTATCAGTAGGGTTGCACAATAAATGAAAAAAAAAAAATGTTGCAGTATCTGTATCAAGACTGCTTTCCCAGCAAGCGGAGATGATTCTTTAAGTAATTACTTTAATCATTAAGGTACAAATTATCACTGACAACTAGTGCTGAATAATTTTAGCCTTTATTGGCCTAATTTGTAGTTGGATAATCTTTGAACCAAAAGTTGTGAGCTGCTCTGTGGCTTAATAGTTTCTGTTGTTGCCTTCAAGCAACACGGTTCTGGGTTCAAATTTGAGTTTGGGCCACTTCTGAGATGAGCTTTTTTTTTTTTTAGTTATTGTCTTTAGTGTGTTTTCTCCTGAAAACCTTAGCTTCCTTTCACTCCACGTGTAATTGGATTGTTGAAATTGATTGTTATACAATAAGCACAATTTTGTACCAAAATACATTGATGCATTTGTATTTAAAGCATCTATAACTATGTTTTAGAAATACTGAGCTAAAGTTTGCAGTAGAAGCTGATACTGATGCCCAGCACAATGTTGAGTGCTAACTGATAGTTATTTTATACAAACCACCTCTGTATTTAGGAATACAACTCACTCTTAACATGCTTGATACTAACAAAGCCTTTTAGCAGAACAAAATGCATTAAATGCCTTTCTACATTCCCACATTGTTTCTCAATCTTCCATCACTAATAAGTTGCATTTTTCATCTTCAATCATGAGGGACACGTTTGCTCTCGTCTGTCAGCCAGATAGATAACAGGGGAGATGGATGTGTCAGCACTGTCTCATCTTAGTCAGATGTCCTGGTATTTCAGGTAATATAGAGGTCTACTGGCTGCTATGATTTGTTTTTAAAAAATCTCAGAACAGCTGGGAGCTAAACTGGGATAATTTAGCTAAATGTTTTTGGGTTCATCAAAAGGCTGTTTGTAAAATGTTGGTCTGTATGTAGATGTACAATTCAGTTCCCCAAAAAATTATAAAGTGCCTCAGATATTCTGGTGATCTTAACATTTGGTTGCAAGGCTGTTTTCTGCAGGACCCTCTTGATAAGACACAGCCAGTCCTCCCCAACAGAGACTGGAACAGTCAGTTCAGTACATCTCTCCATCTGCCTCTCTGCAGTGTCGTGTCAATGAATAACAAGCACCTGGCCACAATCTCCAATTATGCAAATGGATGGCAGAAGCCAGATATAGGCTTGTTTTTTGGCAGATCTAAATGCAGATGTGGTGATGAGTTTTATTATACACCGCCTAGGTCAAACTATTATTTTTTTTACATCACCTTTAGCTTTGGTTATTTACTGGGACATCACTTTAATACATTAAATGTTACTATTTCTTTCTTTCTGCTATGATGAAAATGTTGGTCTGTGGGTAAAGTGTTCTGTAAAAGGTTAAAATCTGGACCTTTGGTTTGATTTTGCTTGAGTGAAAAAGGATGCCTCATGCTCTGATCAATCTCCTCATTTTATTTTCGGCTTGAATTTCGAAGAAAAAAAATAAAATGATGCTGGAAAATAGTGGTTATTCAGTTTGCTCATGTTGACAACTAACCCTCATTTTTTTGGGGGCAAATAACCGGACCATTTGATGTCACCAAAGATCATAGCCTCATTTGTATGGCAGGCACAGGTCATGATGAGAGCACTTCACCTACTGCTGCTCTTATACTAAAGTAGCCATTACTCTAGAACAGCGTAAATCCAATCTCAAACAACTACCATTTTTTAGACTTCAATCTTTATACTCCTTGGCAAAGCCCTTTTCCTTTAACTCTGTTAAAAGTGTTTAATTTTCTCACAGACGTGTAGTCCCACTTCCTCAAGTCTAGGAAAGATGTTCAAGTAAAAGTACTCTTCAAATTGTTTCTTTTCCAATAAGATCCTTCTTTTTTGCTTTAAGTCAAATATTTTGTCCAGGACTTTAGCAATGTCTGTAAAATAACTCCTTGTCATGCAATGCTACGATGTTACTAAAGCATACTGATTCAAGAAACTGAATATTTTTTGCCTCTAAAGGCCAATAATTTCCTACACATCATTAGCAAAGCTTCTCTGTTTGACAAAGTAGCCTAAAAAGGGTTGCAAAATAAAAGGTGGCATATTTGCAATTAGTTCCTTTCTCATAAAGTTGGGATCATGGGTCTTTAGAGTGAGCCCATCCAATCAGCTTCCTTTTGTTTAGAATAGTCCCTTATAGAGACTCTTGTAATTTTCTACCATTTAATGACTGCTAAGTGCTGGATTAAAAAAATGACTCATTTGTTCTCACTGAATGACACAAGCTCACAGTTGATAAAGTATTGTTGCACAAATGACCCCAAGTTTGTTTTTTTTTAATTCATAGGATTTTCTTTTTTTTTTGGTAATGTTTAGTTTTAAGGGCCTTTTTAGTAAGTTAAACAAGCATTCCAGTGGTTATTTTCTCTACATGTTCTGACCTATAATTTCTATGAATTTCTAGATGAGGTTCTGAACATTATGATTACCAAGTGCCTGTTTTAAGGGTAAAGTATATAATTGAAGGAGGCCTACATTAAAGAACAATTTCCGTCCCTTATTATTTTACTTTGCAATGCTGTTCATAGAAAAGTACCACCTAGAGTGCTCACTTTGCTTATTTAAAACTTTAAAAAAACATAAGTTTTGTTCATATATCTTGAAATGATTCATCCCTACTTTTATACTCGTGAAACAATGGCTTTTGTGATTATACTGGTTAATGCCAAAAAATTGTGCATGTGCTCATGTGTGGATAAACTCTTTGGCTAGAACTGAATTATATAGAAATGACTTGTAATCCCATTTTCCATGTTTAATTTTTATTCATTCACAGTTGCATCTGAGTTTAAATTACACTTTCTTTAAAGGGGGCATATCCTGCAAAATCCACTTTTTTAGCCTAAATTTAGCAGGAGTGCAGAAAAGTTTAATTTAGTCTCCCTGTGCTGTGTTGATGTATTTATGTTCTGTTTGTGTTATATGTTTCAACCTATTATTTTATTTCCATTTTCTATGACCCTTTCTGAGCTATTACGTCACAGTATTTGTGACAGAACTGCCAAATAAGATCTGGACAAACAAATTTGGTTGTCTTCATTCTCCTCTGGCTCTGGGTCAGACTCTGATTCAAGTCTTCCCTTGTTGACATCTTTTAATTAATTTCTAATAAAAGCGTTTCTGCATTGCTAGTCATAAACCCCTCTATCAAACTAGAATGAACCACTCTGGAAGCTGGAAGGGAAGTGGGAAGTGCATCATTTGAATCTAAAGAGACTCAATACAAGTTGATCTGAGGCGCACCTCAGAAAAGGGGTGAAAGAGGGACTTGTGGACTTACAATAAGGATGAATGCAGACCAAAGTATTGCAGTTCCACTTTATGATTTAAATGTGGAAAAAGAAGGATTTAAAAGCTTGATATGTCTTCTTTAACCTTATTTGCTGTTCCATTTGAGTTTAAATGCAGTCAAAATTTGGTCAGTGTTGGCTTCTGCTTAGATTGAAGCTTTCAAAATGAAGCCCCTAACTTTGAAATCCAAATCTTGCTTGTCACAACAAATCAATTTAAAATGTGCCAAAACACACACTAGCTCTATCCATCCCCTAATAAAGATATAGTTCAATATCTTTGAATATCTTTTTCTGTCCTCTTCTTAAGAAAACATCCCATCACCCTCCCTGCAGAGGCATCTCGTTTAGACATGCAAACTACTGGGAGGGAGACACAAAGGCCTAATTGATCCGCTTTTGAGTGTATGAATAAGAGAACACCCATGCGCTCTGGATGTCTTTACCGGCCTTGCATCATTGTGAATGCAGAGCATGCCGAGCAGCCCTCTAACTGCTCCGTTGCGTAACCCGCTGCTGCAGGTGCAACTCATACAGAGCGGGTATGAATGGCAGGCAGCAGCTTGTAAGTGACCATCAGTGTGTGAATGGGGGCACTGGGGGTAGAAAGGAGTGACAAGTGAGGGGTGTTTCACACGGCTGTGCATGCTGAAGTCAAAATCCAACATAATTATTGTTTCTACTGAGCCGACACAGATGCAAACTTGTCAAAACACCACAACAAAATTATCTTAGTTTTATATTTGTGTCAAACAATGAACAGAGATTGGCTTCTGATGACTATTATCTTTTTAAAAAGTACCAAATTAATGAGGTTATAGCAACTTTTTGCAGTGTCTTTTTATGAAATACCCAAAAGAGGTAAAATTGGAGAGCAATCACAATTGAACACTTGTTTAGTTTATGAATAGTTCATGAGCTCCAATGCTAAAATGACACAATTTTGTTGAAATTAAATGCAGCATCAAACCCCACAAACAGATCTGGTTGCAGTCGGATTAGACTCTTTAAAAGATGGATGCGGTGAGGGCGTGAGCCGCTACACATCCAGAGTCACTAGCAGCTGTTCGGGGTAGGGACTTGGCAGGTACAGATCGCGAGGGATCTCACGAGTAACTCTCTCCTCCTTCCTCGGCTTGCGATGGCCTCATTTATCTGTCACCACCCCCTCCTCCGACTCCCCCCCTCACCAACCCTCCTCCCACCCCAGACGTCTTTGTCTGATGCGCCTTCGTCGTCGCGCCGAAACAACTCCTGTCACTTTTGCTTTTATTTCATCAGTTACTTACCTGCCTGCCAAACCTTTTCATCGTCCACCCTGAAAGCTGCACCAACAATTCAACTTCCTGCCTGCCGCTGGATTTTTGTCATTTAATGACTTAACAATAGGCCTGACATGAAAACTGTGTTAGTCATTTCCATTCCCTGTGCAGCCCCTGCATGTTTGCAAAAAATAAAATACCTTCCCAAAGCCCATTTTGGTCCTCTCCTTTGAAATATGCCTTCAATTAAGATGTCTTATCAAACATCTTAAGTCATCTTTTGACATTCTAGGGAATGAGACTGAATGAGGCGTTAGTTTCACACATGATTGACGCCTTCCTTTGAAAACTCATCAGTCAAACATAGTTTTACCCAATCCCTCGTCATTCTCAACCATGAATCCTTACTATGACCCACACCTCTTGAATTCAAAGCAATTACGTCAGAAGGTAGTTGCCAGAATAATTTGACGGATATCAACATTTCCGTCATGTTTCATCAAATTATCTGTTCAACAGCTTGTGTTGACAATTGTAATACAAAGACCTTTCCAATAGCGCACACACAAAATGATTTTTTTTCATGTTTTTGTTCTTCAGTCTTCAGTGCCATATCTGTCCAAAAAAGGTTTGACGAGAGCGCATGAAGCCTCTCCTCACTCCTCAGACTGACATCAATCACTCTTCTTCCCTGTCCAATACTACTTGCTGATGAAAGCAGAGTGCCTCACCATTTGGACGGCCCACGCCGATAGCAGAGCTTTCAGTCTAACAATCGGGCCAAGCAGGTGTTTGGCGTTGTGTTGAGGGAATAGAGCAGCTCAACAGCACATTGGAGGATCAGACGAGGCTTCTGATGCTCCTGGTCACGTGCCAGGGCCTCCCTCCCCACACAATCTGGCCTGTTCTGTTCCTGCTCAGTGGCAGACGCACCTCCGCTGGCAGCTCTGATGGACGCTAAACTCTTCTGGTGACAAATGTAGAGATCATTTGCTCCTACCCACGCAAGTGTTTAATCATGATGCACTGCTACTGCTGCTCACACTTTAGATATTATGGTGTGTGAGGCCCTGTTACTCGAGCTAAAATGGCTTTGAACAAGGAAATGGTGGAGATTTTGTGCTTTTCAGGAAGGATCTTGTCTGGATTTGAACTTGGCAAACATTTTATATTTTGAGGTTTATGAAATGGAAAATTGTAAAGTAGAAATATTTAAAACTCACCACCTGTTTTGAACCTACTGTACAAGTCTAAAGACCAGAACATAAAGGTAGATTAGGGTTGGTAGATAAAGCAAGAGCAATAACTTTGACAGTTGAGATAAAACCACATTTTTCAGTGCTCCTTTCTTTTTATTTTGACATTGTGATGCCTAAAACACTTATTATTACCATGAAGTTAGCATTTAAGTAAGCAGTGACTGTTGGAAACACAAAACTGGAAAGAAAATAGACAACTTTTCACTGGAATTTGCATTGATTGATACGTTGATATAAACTTCCGTAGACATTTTTGCCCAAATTCTTCAGAGGTTTCCATAGATAGAATCATAAAAATAAAGCTCTCCTGAATCTATCTCAAATCCTTGTCAATTTAGTTTTTATATGACATTTTCCTGTGAAAATATGTCCCATAAAGTTTTGGGAATATGTTAAAAAATAATGCAACATGAGAAACATCATGTGTTTGTTGCAGTCACCGCCCAGTGAGATACTGGTGTAAGGAACATAAAATCCTAGCCTAAGATTTGTTACAGTTCAAGTTGCTGCACACATATATTTTGCCCAGACCATAAAGTTTTGATTAAAATCTGGGTGTAATTTTTGGAGACATGTTTTTATTGAACAAATTGTTTTGTCAAAACAATTTTTTTTCAACTTGGCCCTCTTTCAAAAGTCTTTTTTTTTTTTCATTTGGAGACTTTGTAAACGTAAACGCTCCTGTCTTTCATCTCCACAAAACTATTGTAGCAGTCTCTCTTTTTTTCAGCATTAACCAGTCCCTGCTGTCTTGTCTGCAACCAGTCCAAAACACTTCAATTCTGCTCGTGACTGGCAAACACAGGCAAGACTACATCTTGCCTGTCTTGGCTCCATAGCATCAACTCATTTTTATATTTTTAGCATACTTTTTAAGATTTTGTTTTAAAAACTTTGAGTGAGTTCACACATTCTTACCTCGCCGACCATTTAGCTTTGTACTTCTTCTGAGCTGTATTAAGTTTGCACCATGGTGCATTTAAGTGTTGCACACACTATTTAATTGTGACATTCTTATGTTTGCCTGAATTATAAACTCCATTATCTAACCGAGAGATAATTACATTTAAATCAGGATAACTAGTGGAAAACCTAAAGGAAAAAGTCATGTATTTTTAAGAAAGCTTATCTATTCTCTTGTCAGTCTTGCTACAGAAGGTTCTGTTTGCAGAGGGAAATATATGTTTTACTGAGCATCAGGAGTGAAAATCCAGGGATAAATTGAGGCTATAGCTGTTTAAAGATCTTTAAAAATCCCCTTTTGCTGGTTGCCTGGCAACACGACAGTGACGACACAAATCTAGAAGTCATCTTCTCATGGCAAAATAATTTGTCTATAAAATAAAGCGGTGTAATATAAACAATTAACACTTTTTTTTAAAAGAAAATGAGTTTATAATGTGAATAAAATTATGGACTTAAAAAGAAACGGTGTATATTCACATTATATTGTACTCTACAGTTTGTGTTCTAAATAGGATAAAACAGTGCAATATACATTTTAGAGGTGAAGTTATAGAGCCCCCCCACCCACCCACATATTGAGCGTTTAAATCCTTCCTTTTCACATTTAAATCATTAAGTGGAACTGTAATGCTTTTATCAGACGTCTTTATTGTAACTCCACAAGCCCCTTTTTCATCCCTTTTCTGAGTTTTTTTTCCGAGATGTGTCTCAGATCAACTCGTTTCAAGGCTGTCTCTTTAAATCCAAACAATGTGCTTCACACCTCACCCGCCTCCATCTTCCAGACTGGTCCATTCCAGTTTGCTAAATGAGTTTACAATTAAATAGTGAACATATGACCCAAACACAATATGAAGATATCTACGCAGCACTGGGAAAAAATAAATTCAACTTTTCTGTACTCCTACACAGTCCAAGTACACAACAAATTGCATTTAACGGCTAAAGTAGATTTTATGTGAGATGTCCCATTTAATTTACTCCTTTGCTGGAGTCACAGAAAACTGACTTTCTGATAAAAAAAAATCACCATTTTGGCAAGTTTGCACAGCTGTACAAACAAGCTCTGTTCCAATCAAACTGCAGAGCACCTTACTGCTGTTCAGCACAGACTTCAAAAACACTGCAGGTTCAGTTCAGCGTTGCTGCCCTGAATGTCCACGCCTAACCATATTTGTGATAAAAACAATAAATTCAAATTGACCAAAGCTGCAAAGATCATCTTCACAGAAGTCCGATTTGACCCTGTTGTTTTGCTGCTGCCTTGGCAACCAGTACATGCTTGTCATCCAAATGTTCCTATTTCCACGGCTTCTAATCTGATGTTCTTCAGTTTTCTGTTGAATTATTCTGAATATCATGTGGACAGTTTGTATGTGGAGCTGACGTGTCCATGCATTCAAATACTGTATGTAGGCAGTGTGTTCGCAAGGTGTTGCATGACAGTATGAAGCAGCCGGGCTGTTTCTCGCTCAAAGCCATGATTGCTCAGAGGTGTGAACAGCAGGAGTGTGATTTTTCTATTTAGTTGCTCTCGTACAAATGTTGATAATTCGCCTGGGATGGTTCTGTCTGAAAATGATATTTAAACTAAAACACGCAGCAAGACACGTATGCAATTATGGCAATGCGCTAATAATCATCTAGACTGAGCAGTTTGTGTTGCGGAGGACTATCATTTTCTGTCTTTCTTTGATGCAGTAATGATTCACTGCCATTTCAGTTGTTTCCAGAATCCAAATGTTACAAAAAGTCTGCAGATTTGATTATCATTCTCCCAGTGATCTGAACTCCAGAGCAATAATTTGTCAGGAACTGTAATCACTCTGAGTCTAAGTATGCATTTAATTAAAGAAGTATTAACAAAAAATAATGACTCTTGAGCACCAGTCCCGCAGAATGAGATGTGGTGAGGGGAGGAGGGGCGGCGGGGACTCTGAAATGATTACGCCTGTAAATCTAGCCATAAAATTGGGGGCTATTATATCTGGTGCTCAAATGGCTTGTTCAACAAAACTCTAATCACATGCATAATTTTACACAGTTCATTACAGTAGTTCATTAAGATACCAGAGGTGTTTTTTTCTAGAGTGAAGCCTGATCTATACGCTACTGTAAGGAATAGTCTGAGCTTTTTGCATCTTTAAAAACAACAAAAAAAAAAGTTACATTGCCAAGATTGTCGTGATTGGCAGACTTCTTGGTGTGGGCGGAGTTTGTTATAACAGTGATTGGTTGAGTTTGGGTGGGCAGAATTTGGCAAAACTATAACTGTGCTTCCATCCAATTTTAATTCAAATTTTAAGCAAATTTTCAAAATTTTGCAAAAAAAAGAAAATTAAATTAATGCGAATCAGACGTGTTTCCATCAACTGGCTTGAAGCAAATCAATTACATCAGATGCATATGTGTAGTACGGGAAGTAAAAGTAGCAAACTCACAGGGTCCACACATCTCAGGACCATGGAGAGACGTTATCAGGAACACATTTCCACTATCAAGAAAGTTGTAATTATTCTGTCATTTGAACTAGTTTTGGCGATGTTACATGCTGTCTGGAGACGTAGAGAAAGAAATGCAATTCTCTTCACGTTATGGGAATACTGAGGAGATGCTGACAGTGGGAGGAGGGTCCTGCTGCCAGTTGCGGCTGCAGTCGCTCTGGTACCGGAACCATTCAGACAGCAGGAACAGCTGATCAATCATGTGAGGTAAATGTTCGATACATCAGAACTTATTCGGCAAATGTGTTTCCATCTCCCCTCTTGAACATTATCTCTTTTGAAAATAAAACAAAAACCAACTCAAGCGTGCGTATAAACTTTTTTTGCGAATTAGAGGAAGTTTTTTCAAATCATGTCGTTTCCGTTCACCTTTTCTGATACGATACTTCAAAATGTGGATTAAAAAATGTTGATGGAAACACCGCTTATAATTGATTTGATTGACTTGTCTTAATGGGCAAGATACAAAAGATAAAGTAATTGTAATAGTAAAATTATTGTGAACATGTAAATATAAATTAATGACTTCAAATGTGGTGTGACTCAAAATAGTCAATCAGATCAATCAAGTCTTTAAGAAACGTCTTGCACAAAGGTAAAACAATCATTTTTTCGATAAACTCTTTCTATAAGAAACTCCCTCTTAGTGACTGCAGAGACCCCCTTTTTTAAAAAAATGCTCATACCCTCCAGTTCTGTTTTGCATTACTTTGCTTTTACCATACAGTTGTCATCCCTAACCCTCTAAATACATAATAACTGGAATACATAATTTATTCAACAGCAGCTTCAGCTGCTCTCCACTTCTGCTTTGCTCCCTGGTTGTAGTTCCATTCACCTTTGCTCAGCTATGACATGACAATATGCAGCGCAGCAGGGTGGCTGCTTGGAACCCTGCTCTTTCTAAGGCTCCTGGCCTCTGGCAACCACTGACCTCATAACACCTGCAACAAAAACCCTCATACTCTACCCACCCGGTGTGTCAGCCATGGTGTTGTAGCTGCTCAGGAAGCCTGTCCAGACACGCTGAGTCGACAACAAGGGGAGCTCAAGTGGCAAAGAGGACAGCAGCCTCAGGGGGGCTTCCTCACAATGTACCCACATCACTGTAAACAGATAATACACAAAGCTACTGTAAGAATGTCCAATTCTCTCGTAAAATATCATTGCCTAAAGTAGGAGAAAGGAGTGTTGGTCTTCACCCACTTATTACCATCCCTGCCAAACTGCTGCTATTTGTTCCATACTGTAAAACAAATAAATACAAACTAATTTAGCACTGTCACATACACACCCTTCTAAAAATATTGGGACACTGAGGCCAATGGCTTCCAAGCTGTCCTTCTTGTTACTACCGACTGTCTTCTGTTTTCAAACCCGACCATTTTTCAGCTACATGAAAAGTGTGTGTACCCTGCAAAATATTGTATCCTCACCAGAGGGTACACTGCAAAGGCTAAAACATCATGAATAAAATTAAGGGTATAGCATTATACACACAGTTTTGATTTTTTTTATTGCTTTTCAAGCTCAAAAAATTTAATTATATTGAATTATTTCTAAGAAGAATCGTTACAACAAAAATGTAAGTCACCATAGTCAATGTTACTTTTTGTGTTATGTTTTCATACACACGAATAGGTCTTTGGACCGTACAGCACCAGCAGAAAACATTTGGTCCGTAACATTTTCTGACATTCAACTGCAATATTTCATGTCAGATTACTCACTCAGCTTTTTCTAAAAAAAAAAAAAAAAAACTATAACGAGCCTGTGAGTATGCAGACGATAAATAACAGCCTCAAAGGAAGGGCGAGGGGGAAAAAAATCAAACACTTCCTCCTGCTCCACAAATCAACAACCTAAGATCCATCAACAGTCATTTGTCTCGTGTAGAAACTGGTGTTGAAGCCTTCTTCACTGTCCCCTCACATCTGGCAGTTCTGTTCATATGCAGCTGTACAGTTAGTGGCCTTCACCCTGACAGCTGTCAGTGTGAAAGCACATATTTCAGATGAGGATGTCCTTGTCTTAATGTCACAGGAACATGTACGCGTTTCTTTGTAGGTTGTTAGAATGAGACACAAATGTGGCTGCTAATTGACTGCATGAATGAAAAAAACAAAACAAAAACAGAATAATCTGTTTTGCATTTTGAAACTTGTTTAAACATCTTCTACAAGAGCTTCTAAAGTTTATTGTATGCAAAGCACGTCTTGGTTAGAAAGGTGTGCTGACTGAGGTGCAATGTTTTCTTTTCTTTATTTATAAAACTGTGACACCAACAGATTAAAAAAAAGTTTCACTGAGTTCTTCAGTCTTTCTTATGCCTTTCTGACAGACCTGAGAACTGTATGCACAAAGAAAAATGACAAATTTCCTGAGAAATGAAGTGGCAAACAGTTCCAGAGCACTTCATATAATAAGCTCTAAAATGCAGCCTGTTTTATTTCACTTCACTTTATAGAAAAGGTAAAAAAAGAACCTAACGGCAGTGATTCACACAAGGAGCCTATTTTGTTTTCACAATCAATGCTTTCTTTTATTATATAGCAGAATAAGTGACTGAGGATTCCAGGTGTCATTCAGCACATAGCATCCATAAATATTCTTGCAGAAAAAGCCCAGAGTGATTGATTTATTAGAACATACAGTGATTTTTATTTATTTATTTTCACAGTTGGAGCTGCACAGAGCTGGAATAAAACACAATTTTTCCACCAATAAGAAATGCACCAATCAATCAGCTGAGACCAGAATCAGCTTAATTTTACATTTGACCAGTGACTGGTTAATAAACTGGTGACACATTTAATCTTACTTGAAGAGGGAAAAAAAGGTGATCCTGTGGTACGGTCCACTTGAATATCTTTTGGTGTACCAAACTGAATGTTAGAGTGTAATCAAATAAACAAAATATAGTAACTTTTATTTTGTTAAAAATAGTACTGAAAGACATGAACACAAAAAAAAGTTCAGTTTGATCAGAAAGGGTAGAAAAAGTAGTTAAAGCCAACTACTATAAAGTTATTTCTTGTGTCTGTTAGTAAGATATCATGTGACTCAGTGGACAGATTCGAATAACTACTGAAAATCTACAATAGATAAATATTTAGACAAATCAATTCAAGATGTCCACCACAGTAAATCAACCATAGCAAACGCATAACTTCAACCAACCACCAAACAACTAAAAACTGCACTTTATTTAGCCTTACTTAATTATTAGAATTAACATATTTAAATAAGGATGTTTCACACTTAATCTATAAATGAATTATTGTATTATTGCTTTACCCATAAAGACTAATTACTTCCAAAACCAACATTCTCATTGTTTATTCATGCTTAATAACTCATGAATTGCTTCAATAAATGCACTTAAGCTGCTTCTTTAAGAAGAAAACCTTTTAACTAAATGCATTGCTAAATGTTTATTTTGTCATTTGAATTAGTTTTATATGCTTTTATTGTGCTGTATATTTATTTTTTAATTTTGTTTCTTGTGAAGGACTTTGTGATGTCTATCACTAAAAGTGATATACAAATTAAATTTACTCATTTTCACAGCAATAGACATGTGTTGATGGTTAGAGACCATTTAAACTGACTACCTACTAATACTACAGTGCATCATTAATGAAAGTGGTTGCTAGTTGGGTTTTCTTTTTGCACAAAGGCCTTTGGTTTATTTGTAGATTCCTAATGGAGATAAAAAGCAAGGGGATATCTTGCTTTTTAAGAAAATTGAAGTATTTGATTTTTTTCTTTAAACATTCTGAACAGGCAACTCAAAAGTATTTTATACATTTATTACAATAATAATAACAATAATAAAAATAAAAATAATAATAATAAAGAATCAGCAGGTCAGAGCTGCACAAAAGTTTAAATCAGCTTAAAAAAACTCCAACTAGTCTAATTATTACCTTTTGCTTTTGTCTGACAACCGCATGGATCAGACTCACTCGTCCTGCAGCCCATTTCCTGCTCTTCAAATGCCTTTGCTGGAAACTGCTTCACAGAAAAGGAGAGCAGCAGACGCAGTGGGCAGCAGATTGCAGTGAAGCCTTTCTCTCTGCACCAGTTCAATAACAGGTTAAATCAATACTCCCTCACCTTTTCGCCACGAGACATCGCCAAACACCAGCTCCACTTGATCTGCAAACGATGTACAATAATTAACCAGGTTTAGCAAAAGCAGGTAAGAGTGAAAAATTGCAGACTAACGGCTGAATTTTATTTAGGAAATAGAGCTTTTATAAGGCGGTGGGGGAAAACACAATCCATCAGCTGGTGTTTAGTGCTAGCACTTTCATTTCCACAGGTCAAGGCAGGGTGAGCCCTTATCTAAAGTTATGATTCAAAAGCCCTGGTGTCTGGCCCAAGGCTGTGGCGTGCGTATACGATTCACCTCGCATGATGTTGTATTTTGCAATGTTTTATCTCAAACACCTGACAGCAAAACAGGAAAAACAGTCCATAATTTACTGAAGAAAAACAACAAACTAATCTATTTTAATGGATTTTAGGCGAGACAAAAAAAAAGTGAATCACAATGGATCTAACTGGTTTGAACAAATGTGCTTTTTTTTCTTTTTAAGTCTGGCTCAGAATGTTGTTTTTCTTAATCTTTCTGCTGTAGCTCCATGATTTAAAATATATATTTTTTGCACTGTCACATGTGCGCTTGCATTTCTTCCACTAAGCTCTCAATCTGTAATAATAGACATCCAATTCTGACTTATTTTTTTTTCCCTTTCTAAATGTCTTTTTTTTTTTTCATTCATCTATTGTTTTTGTCAGCCTTGGTGCTGTTAAATGATCCCGTCTGCTCTTCTGCAGTGAATCAGAATCATTACAAGATATAATTAGTTTGTTTATTTCCCTCGACAGCTCAGGCCTCGGAGCGTTTAATGCCAAGTTTCGAGACAAAAGCAGCTTATACATTACAGCTCGCAATCAATACGTCTATTTTGCGATAAGAGTTAACTATAAATGTTTGTTTATATGACAAAACCCAGAAATTAATTAGGCCTCGGGGTATTATCCACATGAAACTAAAACTGTTACTGATGCTGATGAATGACGCGTTTCAAATATGAAATATCTCAACAAATATGGCGCTACAATAAACTTGTAATCTGTCATTTAGTGTTGTCAGCCGTTTTAAAACCACCTACGTTATGTCAGCACCACATGCTGAGATGTGGTTTGCCAGGCGAGTCAGATAATACCTGAGGTGAGATCATGTTAGGTTCATGTGGAGTAAAACTATAAGGAGGAATCTGTAATCCCTGCTTGTCCTGCTTTAGATTTGGACTGTAATCTCAGATTAATGTCCAGGAAATGTCCTTACAAGATGACTTAACACACTTTGGAATCTCACCCTTGTGTGCAGTCATTTATTGTGCTGAAGAAGAGCGTAAATGGTACCCCTGAATCTGGTCAGCAGAAATGATGTCAACCAAATATATTTTTAAAGATATTAAGCTTAGTTTTTTTGGTACCTTTTTTTCCTCTTCTGTTACAAAGCTGAGAAAAGAAAAATAATTAAGCTAGGTCTGAGCCTAAAAATATATATATATATATATAAATATTTTTTTAAATATAATAGCTGAGACAATATGGCAGCTTTCAAGATGGCACCCATAGCCTACGACGAGCCGTTCTTCAGATGTGTCATTTACCCTTTTTTTTTATATAAAAGGGTGTACTGTAACTTTTGACTCATCTTGTACTGTATAGTTTTTTAAGTTTAAGAACCCTAACTCACCTTAAATAAATTTTAGGGCAAAGGTTTACCAGATTTCTTTCTATTGAGTTTGTAAAAATATTGAATATTGAAATGAGAATATCAAAAAAAAAAAAACTCACTTATATTATATACTTGGGCTTAGTGTTGTAAAACTTAAAATGGCCTTCAATGGGTCACTTTTCTTAGAGTAGAAACTGACACAAGACTAAGCAGTTGTCAAATACTGTGTCCAAAATGTATTTTTCCATGCATCTTATGAAACAAGACCAAATAGCATGAATTATTATTCATAATAACTTGTTGGGAGTTGCATATTGGAATGGTCAAAGACTAAGAGTCTTATTAGACAGCAGCAAAACCTTGAACAGTGACTTAATGCACTCCACCGAGACTGCTTCAGGTCCCCTCTAATGGATCATTTTTCACCTGGCACCTCAGCTCTCTTAAGATCAACTGAGAGGGATCAGCTGTATCGACCCTTTTCCTCTACACCAGCCTGGATCAATAAGGATTCCTGCATTATGGACCACTGGCATCACTTTCCTGTGCTGCCGCACGTCATTATCTCACCCTTGTCATTCGAAATCGCATAATGAATGGTGCTGATACAACTCATTAGCTGAAGAATAGCAACGGGCTTGTTAAAGACAGATGTGTTCTATGTTTTAAATGAAAGCCACACCTATAGTCCATTCATTTGCCATCATCTTCTAATTAAAAGTGATTGATTGTAAAAAGGCTCGTGATGTCCGTCTTTAGCCTCGGCTGTAGCACTTAAAATGAGAACTGCCCTTGCGAGTTGTCTTCATCAATGCCCAGATTTATTCCCCGGGTGCACATTCTGGCAGATGATTCATTGGCATATAGAAATAGCAGTTGGACGTCTGTGAGATTGTTAAAACCTGCAGGGAGGGAAATGCACGCACTCCGCCGGCGCGCAATACATCAAAGATGCTGAGATGCCTCGATGATACGCTCACTGGCATGATCAAAACCGCATGCTTAAAATGCAAAATCGCACTCTGCTTGGGCCGGGATGCAGAAGCTGTGCTAATACAAACAGCAATCTTGAGAGAAAACAAAGGAATAAGCTAAACGAGCCGGTGTGGGAAACCTTCAAAGGAAATTACACTTTTCTTCTTGGATTCAACCCTAATCCATGCACTCACAAGGAAAGACAGGATGACCCTGCATTACAACTTAAAGATGGAGGAGGGGGGCAACAAAAAAAAGGAAGCAATTATTTATACAGCTTGTTGACACTGGCATCAACCACTTGGGGGGAGAGGGGAGTCTCTCTGGGTAATGTGGTGATGGGTTTCAGGGAGATGGAGAGCAGAATACATTCTGAGTTTTACCTGCGGCATTTGCAGTCCTTTATTATGCAAGTCTGCACTGGGTTAACATCGAAATGCATCCACGTCTGCGAGGATTATTGGCTCCCACAAAAAAAAAAAAATAAAACAGCTGGGGAAGGCAAATAATTGTCTTAAGGTGAATAACAATACATTTTCTCTTTGCTGTGGTGGCGGGGTGGAAGGGCATCAGCACTCGTTTATTTCTCCGACCTATGTTTCATTTATGAGACGCCCACATGAAGCCTGTTATTGATGCTTATATTCATGGCCGACACGCAGAAATGCAAAGATATTTTACACCGGGCAGTGAATAGTAGTCGCAAGATGATATGAGCGCTTTCCCCTGAGTGGGTTCAGGTTTTGTGAATGAATCCCTCCTTATCTGCGCTGCTTTGGGATGTCGATCAGTAAATGTTGCCCAAGGCAAAGTCCTCTCCGCAGGGCGCAAAGACTCGAGCACATTTGCAAATTAGCCAGTTTTTCCAATCTAAATAAGCTGAGGTGTGCAGAGCCGGAAGTAAAATATATTAGTGTGGCCTGGCTGGCCGATTACTTTGTGGCAGCGTGCGGTATTTCCACAGGTTAGAAACTGAACAAGATGTTTCCTACTCCACCAGGTCACAACAAGCCTAAGTAGAACTTATGTTAGGGTCAACGCAGTGTACTGCGCTGAACTGCTCCACTAATTCACAGACGTAAAAAGCAAAATGTGATCTAGCAATGCATTAAGTAATGCACATCACTTGCCACTTTTAATGCAAGTTTTAATTTTAGATTGTCATAAGAAGAGACACTGTTTGAGGTTTTGTTACAAATTTCTAAATGTTTTGTGTGAGCTTGTGATATTGTTTGAAGTAGCTGCCATATTGAATTGGGTTGACTGCTAATATTTTTTGCGTTTTAGATATGATTGTTTTCCAATAATGTCAATAAAATGTCCAGTGTTTTGTGATATATATATTGTCAACAAACGGGTAGAATTAACTGCAATAGTAAATGACAAGCCTGTGAAGTCAGTGCTCAGGGCATGTGTTGAGGATGACTCTCAGCTACTACCTCCATCTTAAACACTGGCCTAAGGTATAGTGATTCATAGTTTCTCATTTTCTTTTTAGGGGAACTAGATTACTGCACTATATATAATGTTAACATTATGAACAGATGGGATACAATTACAAGGAAAATATTTTACAAACAAATGCTTTTATAAATGTATATGAACACTGCTCTCCTGGTGTACTAATGCAAATCAGTTTATTTTCTATTTGGAAAATCTGGTTGAACTACTTTCTAGTTTAGTAAGTTTTAGCATCCTTATTCTGGATTCCCCCCTCCCCCCCAAATAGCACAAATAGTAAGGGAAAAAAACAGGGTCAATTGAACAAAATGAAGAAAATTGCAATTTAAATATTCATAAGGCTCTTTGTCTTTTTCCCTCCCATTTGTGTTGGAGAGAGATCTTTCTATTCCACTGTGGATTTTGGCAATTACCTCTCACTGTAACCTCGCTGTGTCCAAAGTCACCCTGGCTGCTCTTGAGAGGCACGAGCAACCTTAACATAATTGTGGGGTTAGAAGAGAATGCCAACAGATTGGATATCCCCTCAAACTGACATCATTTCACATTTGTTGAATAGAGGCACACTGCTACATTGTCTACCGCGAATTAATCCGAATGCCAAGGCTGTGCAGTCAGAGGAAAAAAAAATGTATAATTGCATGTCCCATTTTGGCATAACAAGCTATTGTTATAGCAGGATCATGAAGTCCGGTAAATATTGTTTTTTCTTTTTACTCAGCACTTTTCTCCTAATGTAGTTTTTAGCTATGTATACACCTTAAATAAAAAAAAGCATTTAAAACTAGCAAAGCATTTCTGCTCTTGGGCCAATTTAGGCTTTTAAAACTACAATGTACCTAACTATGTGTTGTGACAGCCCTTCCATTAGGGCAAGCACAGCTCAGGCAGGATGTTGGCAAAAAGCTTGTGTTAAAGGCCAACTCTACGCCAGCCCTGTCACACAATCCTTCCAACGTGGGCCACAGGGAGTGCATTTCCCCAGTGTCTCTATTCTCTAAGTGCCAATTACACCATCCAATTGAATTATGCCCTCGAGTGGTATTATTAGCAGCTGTTGAGGGATCTAAACATTTGTATTCATTAAGGTTTGTTCACAGAAATGATTGAGTGATCAGGCTATAATTATCATGTGAATAAAGTAAATTGTATAACAAATTTAGATGTTTGTTACCGGTAAGCAATTCAAAAATGTCAAATCTAACACATTTGATTTATTTGGAAAGGGTAATTTTAGGCTCACTTACTGCACATTAATGTATACAGTCTTAAAAGTTGCTTTGCTTTTTAGGGGTGGGGGTTCCAGGCACATGGTATCTTGATTGTGGTATAGAATTTAACTATTACCTTAATTTGTTATGAAAATACTGTTTATATCAAAATTAATTTTACTTCACATTATAGCCAAGATCAAAAACCTAAACACTCCAACTTCAGCACATCTTCACAACAATGCTTCACACTGTTTGCAACCTTTCGTAGGAGAAAAGTCCAACCATTTTCGACAAGCCATCTCATTTTTTTGGAATCATAAAAGAGGGTAGTCTCCTGGGCATCCAACGGTACATTTTCTCTATGAAGGCATTGTTTAATCTGAAGAGGACTGGACTGAAAAGTAGTTAGTGACTGACTTTGCAGCAATAGATGAAAACAAATCTTCGACAAACTTAAATGCTGCTAATTGTCAGTTTTTAGAGACTCTGCTCCTTTCTTTGACTCTCGACATTGATCATCACACCGAGCCTCTCTCTGATTGTTCTTGCTCTGTGCCACAGCTGAGTGGGCTACTTGTGTCCCACTTTGCGTCACAAAGCTCTCGGTGTGAGCAAGGGAGCTTTGGATCAGCTTTTTGTGTCACAGAGCCAGTTGGCAGAGGTCCGTCCTCTCAGTGAAACAGCCATAGGTTTCTGCACGCTCTCTTCCTGACCACTCTCTTCCTGACTCATTTTTACCAAGCACACATTTCTATTGCAGGTGGGTCGGCTGCTACCACTATGTGGGTCAGAGCCAGAATAAAAACAGTCTTTTTACGTGTGAACTCAACCCAGCCAGGAAGTAATGGTCTTTTCCTCACCTGTAATTTTGCTTTCTGGTATTATCTGTGCCAAGTTTAAAGCCTCTGTTGGCAGAGAAAGAGAGAACATTTTTTTTTTTTTTACACAACTACAAGGTTGTTGGTCTATGCTGTGATTGTAGCACACAATCAATTCTGAACCTTCCTGCTTGTTTTTAATAATGCTTGTTCTTTAATAATATGCCAGCAAATTCTCTTTTCCTGCCAAATATTGTCTGTTTTTGTTTCTACCTTTTAATGTATAATAAATGCAGCAATGCAAAAGAGCTCCCTGTCTGTATTAAATATCTGATTATAAATCCATGTAATTTGAATTGGAAAGTTCTTCTTTTCTAGTGATTTATTCAGTCAGACCCCAAAAAATCAAAGGTAGATGGATAATGGTAAGATCAGTCAAAACCTAGTCTTATCCCTTCTTGTTTTCAGCTTTAAAGAACTGCTAATTATACATATTTAATTCCTAGCCAAGCGCCTTCAAAACAGCGCACTTATGTCCGCTCACATAAAGGAGGTTCTGTTAGGCTGTTTTAGTTCAGGAGGCATGCGGATTGAATTAAAAATGAGCAGAAAATCTTGATCTAATTCCTTTACGAAGGCCTCCATGAAAGTTGTCTAAGGTTTAGTTTAATTCAAGATGGCTGCAACAGCATAATGACTTTGGAAAACAAAAAAAATTACCATAACTCATTAAATATTACAGACATTAGGCTAAAATTTGGCATGGTAGTAGGTCAATCCCAATGCAAACACCTGCAAAAGGATGGTAAAATGTAACTTTTACTAATATTCACTAGATTGCCCAGGGAAAGAATTCAGCAAAAAAAAGTCAAAACCTGTCAACAACCCCGCACCCCCAGTGAAGCAAACTTGAGACTCACTCACATTTGAACAAAATCAAGTCATGGAAATCAAATTAAATCTATGGCTGCTTTAATCTGTCAAATACAAGTCTTCGGAAACACCACTGATTTTAATTTATGTATTTATTGTTTTGAGGCATAGTGGATTTCAGTTTTGACAGGCCAGTGTTGGCGCACATGCATACACAAGTTCCTGACCCTGCCATTTCCGTACAGCAGATAATCCACATCTTGGACGAGCACAAACCGCACTCTTCCAGAACACTGCAGAAGGTAATTACAAATTAGGCCAGCCCTTGGATCAGAAGGCAGGCAGCATTCTCTCGCACATCCTATCATTCAGTCTTTCTGCAGCCAAAATAGGCTTTAGAGCGAGTGAACAATGAGTCAGACCTCCCCAGTGTGACAAAAACACAAGCAGGCATCTTGTGCTGGGCCCATTGGGGACTGCTGCCCTTGGTGGATGGCTTACCAGTGAATAAACCAGAGGTCACTTTCTGCACTGCATGGAGAGAAATGGTAGATGGGTATGCAGTTAGGAGAATATAATAAAACAATTAAAAAATTAGTTATATTAGATCTGCATTGCATCAAACACATTGACATAAAGATAAAGTCAGACATAGCAACTCTTAACTTCCATTGCCCCAAATTCAACCCAAAACGTTAATTTGAGGTGTTGTATTTATGTTCACATTCACATTGTGTTTTCAGTCTGTGCACTATAAGGGTGTACCATCAATGAGATAATCCCACCTACATCAGCTCTGTACAACTGACTTTTTGTTAACTCTGTCTAAAGGTTCAAGCAATATTTTGAACAGCATGCTTAAAAGTTAAATCATTAATTACTCGATGCACTTCAAATGAAAAAATATATATTTTGTTTTTTAAATTTTAGGCCAGTTCTAATAAGTGGTGGAGTTTTTGTGCAGATCTTGAAACTGGATAACAAAAATGATTTAATTACTGAAGTCTTTTGAACTTTTACCAAAGGTTTTGTGAAAAACGTGACTTCAGTTACATTAATGCTTCCTTACGTCTAATGTGTCTGCTATTCCTGTATAAGGTTTACTGTTGCAGGGTTCTTGTAGGTTTACATTGTCATGTGCAGTAATAATAATCATTTGCAGTTAATGCTGCAAATTAATATTCAGTTATTTAACTCCATCATTGAAATAACTAGAGAATTTGCATTTAAAGTGTGAATTCTTAATGCTGACAGATTTTTGCTGAATACTTAAACAATCTAAAACTAGCCTAAAAATAAACATTAAAATTAGTTAAACAGTACCTAAAAATGCATAAAACAGCTGAAATTAGGAGAAAGCAGCTGAAAGAAGCACAGACAGTTTAAATTAACAGAAGGATAGCAGAAACGGTCAGAATGATAGCTAAAAAAAAGAATGGAAGCAGAAGGAAGCTGAAATTAGTACAAAGGAATTTTACAAAGGAACTAGAACAGAAGTAAAAAGTGCAGTAAAGATTTACAAACATTTTGAAAGGTTTTAAGGATGTTAAAAACGACTCCATTTTTAATGAAGTGTAGAAAATGGCAAAAAAAACTAAAAATCTCAAACTGTATAAATTACAGGAGTACCGAAAGTCATAGCTGGAATGTCCTGAAGTAGCTGAAAGTTTTGATATATAAATTGTTGATGGCACAAAAATTGTCTGAGCTGTCCAAGAAACATACAAAAGCAAAAATATTTTTTTTCCATGTTATTGCAAACTATCCCAATATATTCTATATTTTTTAAATTATATTGACCAGGAGAAATGTTCTGTCAAAGTTGAGCATGTATACAATTTTTGATACATTTCACTCCCTTTTTAGTTCAAAAGTAAAGACTGTAAAGTAAAAATAAATATGTAAAAAATACCAGCAGGATGATTTCCTAGATGCCCTGTCACACTAGACAACTTATGCCAATATATGAAACATTGTTTATGTCTAAATTGTTAATAAAAGTTAGATATTTGATCAATTTGTTCGAATTATATTATGTACAAGCCAAAAAGCTTCCTGTTGATTTTTCTCAATTCCATCTAATGTAGATGTCTTTAAAATGCTCATAAGTTGGCATAAGTTGTCTAGTGTGACAGTGCCTTTAAAAACAGGTAGAACTGTTAGAATAACAATCATAAAGCCTCAACTTAAAAATAGTACTTTAACAAGTCGTACACTTCCTGAATGCACCTCTGTGAGGGAGAAAGATTGAGAGAACTTGTGCGAGCTGAGAGGCATTAGTATTTAAAGTTTGTCAGTCTGCGCTCACATGCATATGCCTCCTGTCTTCACGGTCATCAGGGCCGATGATGTGCTCAAGGTGGAATGGCGTACAGGGCAAATGCGAAGGGGAACACCAGCCATCGAGACGTTCCAGTTCATGGAGTGTGCAAATCAGGTGTTAGGGGAGGGGCAGAGATTAGAGCAGGATGAAATGGCAAGGCCAGGGTCAGACCGCCTCATCTGGGGAAGAGAGGAATGGATTAAGAAGGATAGAGCAGACAGACGGGGAGTGAAGGAGAAGTAATAAAGGCAGGGAAACTGAGACAGAAAGGGACCATAATAGACAAGGAGAAGAATGCCTGATATGATGAGGTGAAAAGAAGTGACTTAAAGTCTACAGATCCCAAAACAGGCTATATCTTCAGTTGAGCAGACAGTAAATAAAAGGTTTGCTTTGACTTTCGTCCTCCAAAAAGATTATTTGTTTTACATTTGAAGTAGTTACATCATGCATTAACGGCTGTAGTGCAAACAACACATTATACAGTCTGTCCTGCCTCACAAGTGATAAACATGAAAAAATCATCTTGCATGTCATTTTGGCCTTGGGGCATTAAAAAAACCCTGATTGTTGGCTTTCCAAAATCAAGGTTTCAAATGAGGTCCTTGTATGTTTATCCCCCCCCCCCCCCCCCCCCCATCACAACCACCTCACCCATTTTAAGGTTGCCATAGCAACAAGACTTTAAAAAAAAAAACTTGTCAAGAGTTGCCAACATTCACAGACAATTTATTGGATCTCACTGCGCCTTTTCTGCGTGCTTTTCTTTTCTTCTTTTCTTCCAGACCTCCTTCATTTCTCTCAACAGTTTTCTGGTAATTTCCAAATAAGCAGATCAGTGTGAAAAGCCGAGCTGAAGTGGAGATAGCAGGAAGAGTGCCAACAACTCAAGCCTGGCAATCTCACTTCTCTGTAGCAACGAGATGACGACGGGGCAAATTTTAATCAGCTTGTTTGATTTCATTTCCAGTGAGGACAAATTTTGCATGTGTTTTTTTTTTTTTAGATTTGAGTTCTATTTGTGCAGACCTGACCCTTTTTAACCACTTATTTTGTATCCACTATTTACATAATAAATATATATAGTAATAAAATTTACTCCAATAAGCTTGGTAGTTTTCTTTAATAAACTCTAAGTACATCAGTATATTTTATTCTAATTGTGCTCATTTTTATGACTTTGAGTCCATGCCCAGAATTTAATGCTTGACTAATTAAAAGCCTATCATTACTTTAAAGATATATCACCTGCTGCCCTTCATGCCAGGGGTTTCACTCTAAGATCATAGTATAACACAAAGAGATGAGGATGTTGCTCTTTTGGTCAAAACTTGTAATTAAAAATTTGGTTTTGTGTCTTTGACCACACCCAAATTTAGCTCAATATATGTAACATTAATCAGGCAGGGTTGACTCAAATATAATGATAATATTGCAGAGGCTATTGTTATAGTAATAGTGTGAAGAATCAAATCAGGTGTGTGACTTAGTCACATCAGGGGAGTTTGATTGGGTGGGAGGCTGGGATGTTATGGTGCTTCTTTTGATTAAATCCAAGCATATAATTCATCTTCTGGATAATTATCAGTGAAATGATATAAGGGAAGAAGTGTAGGAGCTGGTGCACACTGTTCAGATGAAAGCTCTTTGATTTAAGTTGTTTTTAATAACTTTATGTCAGTCTCAAGGCATTGTCAGTGGTTTCTACAATACCTGAAAACTCTTGAAGCCCTCTCCCCTTTTTTCTTTTTACAAACCGTTTGGGATTTATGAGCATAAAAGAGAAGTTGTCTTTAAGACATTGCTGCTGTTCTTTTGATAAATTACACGGCGTGCTCACACACAGCAAGCCGGCGTCACCGAATCAATTGAGTGCTGTTGGTAAGAGTGATGCGATGCACATGCTGCTTCCCACTTCACACATGCGTGTCAATTCAACTCTGTGACGACCTTTGTTGCTGGCTTAGAGGCGAATCAGTAACAGATCAACTTCAGAGACATTTTCTGCTCCTCTACTTTTCCACGTAATGCCGATACATAAAGGAGCATCAGGACTTGCCTAAAATGTATTGTGTGAAAAGCACACCTGTCTGTCCATTTCACAAAATGCACAGACAGGAAACATGAGTTTTATCTCCTTGAAAGTGTTTTATGAATGGGACTATTTCATGTACATGTGCACATATTTCTTTTCTTAGTTTTGGGTCAGCTGCACCACTACTTTCAACTCATGGGTCCTTGGTATTACATTGCCGTCTAGTTGGTTAGCAATAATGTGAGGGAATAATAAGAGGGACGTTTTTTCCTCACTGGTATTTTTGTTAGATCTGTGTTTTTCAACCCTGGTCTCCAAGGCACACTGTCCTGCATGTTTTACATGTTTCCCTGCTCCAACACAGCTGATTTCAATTGATAACTGATTAACAGTTTTTTGTTGAACTGCAGTCACCTGAATCAGGTGTGTCAAAGCAGGGAAACTTCTAAAACATGCAGAGCAGTGTGCCTTGAGGGCCAGAGTTGGGAAACACTGTGTTAGATGTTATGTTCACAACTTTGGTGTGGCAGACTGCAGTCGTCTATAAAGTACGCCAATGTGAAACTTAAGCAAATGTACAAGTATCTTACCGTAAAAGTCAGATGAAAAACAAGTATAGACAACCAACATTTTTACATTCAGTGTTTACTAGACTTATTATGCAAGTTTATCTAAAAAAAACAAGTTTTACTTTAGATGCTCTTCAAAGGGATAAAGAAACAATGCAAACTACATTCTCATTGTTTCTGACCTTCCTATCTTTTCTAATTAAACCATGAAAAATGCATGGGATTCAGTTTGAACAGCCTGAACATTTACTGCAGTTGTGTTTGATTGTATAATATGGAGACAGTTGTGTATCTGTAGCTGTTACACAGTCCAGACACTCAAACGGTCATATTTTTTCAGGACAGTTTCCTTGGCTGTATTCCTCTGATCTTCACTCTATGGTGCTTTTATACATAAAATTTTAGTTTGAAAAATATAAACTGTTAAGATTCCCCAGAGACACTGTGTATACAGTGAAGACTGAAAGAGAACTGAATGCCAATACGACTCTCACAGTGCAATTACAGCTTTCACATTCCATTGTGGTTTTCCTGATTGCCTCAAAGAGTGCTTTCTGACATCCCGATTCACATATTGCTTCGTGCACACAGGCGCCAAAACTACATCCCCTTCAAAGAGACTGAATCAGATTTATTTCTGGAGCCTGAGATTGAATGACAGCACGCAGAGATGGTGCTGACTAGCCACAATAAGGGTTGCACAAGGACAATATGCAGTTCAGGGCTTGTTTTACATTTCCCTAACATGGAGTTCACCTCAGGCCATGTGTAATTCATTCAAGTAGCCAACAATCGAGATAAATGTAAATGAGAGAGTATTTGTCTGCATGTGCCAATAGTCTCCAAAACTGCTCTCCTTTCAATCTAAGCCACATTAATTCCTCAAAATGTGATCATTGTACACAACCACATCAATCCATAAGGGTATATAACATATGAACATACATGCTTTGAGTGCTTTGAGTTTGAGCCAGTATGGTGCCTGTCAGGCCTCATGAGAGGGGTCAGACAGCAAGGGCATTAATCAAGACAGACAGGAGGAACACGCTTGCGTCCCAGGGAGGGTGGTGCTTCTGTGAGCAGCAGGTCCCACCGCCCAAACCCCTCTGATCAGAGCGCCAATTAAGAAGCAGGTCCGCTTCACTCCTCAGGGGAAGCATTGAAGGCAACCTTTTGTTCCCTGGCCTTACAACACACTCTGTGAGACAAAACCCAGGAGCTTTTCTCTCCAGCTTGGTCTTGGTACAGTGTGAAATGAAATACAGTTGGTACACTTTGGAAAAAAAACACATTTTAACTTTTAAACCAAATATACTTTTTTTTCCTTGATATTACAGCATAGTAAATGTGTAGAAAATATTTGGGGCCTAACTTTCTTTGAATGTGTACCTGTCATGATTTCATATTTGAAGCTTAGTTTTCTTGTTTTAGTCAAATCTTTAAACTTTATGCAGGATCTCATGCGAAAGTGTTGTGTGACATGAATCATTCTCAGCCACACTTGCACCAAATGTCAGTGCAACATATGTGAAAGAGACTGAATTAGAGCCAGTAATGTGTTCTGATGAGAGTTGGCTGAGGCAGACTTTTGAATGAGATTGACTCCAAAACAAAATCAGTTGTCAATGTGCATCCAAACATTATTTTAGAATGCCTGTGACATCTAAGTTTTGTCATGAATATGAATGCTAATTTATAATATACTGATTCATGAGATATTTTGCTAACAGACAAATTAAACTTACATAATGCAGATGTTTTTCACCACATTTAAGATGAAATATTTAGTATAAAACAAATGCCCCCCCTGAATATCACTGACAAAATAAATCATCCCTCAGGGATCATTCTGTGCTTCAGCACCACTCATCAAATTGCCAGGCCTCATGTCATCCTTTTTTTTTCTTTCTTATTCTCCAGACAACACTAATGATTGATTCCAGCCTTCAGCATGTTATTATTTTTTTTCATGAGTAAATTACTCCTAGTTCCTTTTTTTGTTTCCAGTGCATTTCCTCAAGCATTGTGATGCTTTACCTCCCACGCTGCTGGCTGTCTTCTGCTGCTCACCACCAGGCTTTGTTTAACCTCACACATGCACGCTTTCATGTGCACACATGGGCTGAGACGCACGCTCTGGTTGTTCTCATTGGGAAACATTGCAGCTCTTTTATCTAGTCCTCCTACAGCATGTATCAATTTATTCTGAGTGAGACGGAGAGTTCTACTTTTTAAGTACTTTGCATTCACGCTCAGATTTTATTTCCGCTCCCTGTATCGCTCAGGATTTTTTTTTTCTTTTTCTGTGGATATGTGCACAAGTTCTATCAGTCACAAAAGCCATTTAATCTAGCACTTGCATACCTTTGTGTGTGTTTGTCCAGTGGTTCATGAGACATTTTTCTAACAGATTTTAAAACTTTCTAACTATCTAGAGCTATTTAAACTTTCAGGATCAACTACATTCAAGACAGATGTAAGACAGCTGCCACAGCTGATTAACCTTAGCAAACACAAAACTCAGTCATCCCCAGCAGAGATATTTTAAAAACGTTAGCATTCAATACTTCATACTTCATACTTCAATACTTTATATACATTTGTTTATTTGTGGAAATTAAAGGTTTCTGCAAACGATGGAAGTATTGTGTGCAGTTCAAACATTTAAATCCTGAACAAGAATCATGCAAATTGAAAGTCTATGTAAAATTTAAACTTTTGCCTTTAAGGATCATTTTTTAATAGTCCAGTTTTTTTAAACACTGTTACGCTATTAGAATATCATAAAATTCCTAATTATCTACTGGCAGTCCATGATGTATGAGGAATAATAGTAGTGGGAATTTTGAACTGTGATATTCTGAAGAATACATTAGAAATCAATTCTGAGAAAATTAACTGGTATATTTCAAGTTCAGCAATGGTGTGAAAACTGTTCTCATCATTTCTCATACAATCAGAAAAAAACAAGTTTTAGCTAAATGATGTTTGTAAATAATTCTTGCAAAATCTACTTTTTTTTTTAGCTTGGGGGGTGAAGCCCCTCATTTGGATATGTTGGAGTTGCAATAAGGAGGAATTCAGACCAAATTATTGTAGTTCATTTAAGAATAAAATATGTTAAACAAAAAATGGTGTCAATTTTGGTAAATCTTACTGAGAGGGTCTTGATATGATGACGAATTGTTCTTCATTAAAACTTGTGATCTAAAAAGTGATCTTTCATCTGTCTATGCAGTCTAAACTTGACAGTAAAAGTTTTTATTTTTATTATTTTGCTCTCTGTCCTTATTCCACTCCCTTAAATTTGTTCATCCTTTTTCTACTTGTCTCTGCACTGGACTGATTCAATATCATTGTAGATAAATCCCAGCTTCCTGATAGGATTATTTGTCATTAGCCGGCTCAATCTTTTGGGCTGGCCCCCACACACAACAACTCTCCCAGTGTAAAGAAAGATTCTTAGCATTGCTTGCTTCGGCTTAAAGTTTTTACCAACTTAACTATAACTGTTCTTATATCATCTACTATGAATTTCAGTTGAAAACAATATAGACTGGCGTGTATATATACACATTCATCCATTTATATATCTGTCCACCTGTCTCCCGGGCTCTTTTCCTCTATATCCTGCAGCCACCTCCACTCTCAGTGATGCGGTCACTAAAGAATATGAAGTTCGGTCATGGCCGTCTCACTTGGGAAATATGAGTTGACTGTCTATTGCATTACTGTTTCTGAGCTTCACATCAGGAGCTGATCAAATTCCCTCAGGTAGAAGAAAGAGGAGGGATGGAGGAAAGAATTATAGAATTTGTGCTCTGTCTGTCGATGTGTATGTAGACATGTTTATATTCTCGTGTGTTCACAATAGAGCTATTTCTTTTCACTGAATCGCCTCTGAACAGGCTCTTTTTGGTAACTTGATCTGAGATGTGGGATTATTTTCCGCTGTTTGTAGAGAACAGAAACATTTACTACAGATATCTGTGCTGATGTAGAACTAGTTAGAAGTTACCACTGGTCAGAAACTTCAAAACATAGCTTGTACAAAAACACTTTAAGTGGCCTAATTAACTTTAAATGTCATGTGATTGTTGGTGAATAATGGCACTGTGGTTGTATTTAAAAACAGCTGCTGCTCTGAGATTTCCAGGACAGTCTGTGTTTTCTGGTTTTAGCAGAGGATGGTGAGATAAATTTAGGAAGAAAAAAAAGCATGCAGTCAGCAGTTTTTGTAGCAAAGAACTACTTGTCATGAAGACTCTTGGGGCAGAACACTGAGCCAGTGGTCAGAATCTGTTTAGCTAACAGTAACACTACAAGTTAAAATAAGTGCTAGAAGTGCAAAAGTGTCTCTGTCCACTTGTAAATCTTGTGTGTGTGCAGGCTACAGTTGAAATACTGCACCAAATAATGTGTGTGAATCCATTCATTTTTCTTGCTTACGGGATAAATTAATGGTTGGCGTATAATAGGAAATAATGTTTATTGTGATCCTCGATGTTTACAACTATTGCTGTGGATATTTTCTTTACCAATTTAGGGTCACGGATATAGAGCCTGATTAAATGTGTTTTATTTTCCCACATTTCAGTTTTTTTTATTTTAATTTGTCCCAAATTTGGCTTTTTCTGTTTTGTTTTTCTTTTTCTTTTGCCAAACCTCAATTCTGCTAATGTATCTGAATGTTAAAGAGTTTGCATACATGTGTGGCTTAGGCTAGCTTGCTGCTTCTCCCTCCTGATGTGAGTCAGATGTGGTCATCCTGTTTTCTTATCCAGTCGATAGAGAAAAGTTGTTCTCTTGATTCATAAAAAAGGCTGGGTTATTGTTCTGCCCTCAATTTTGCACTAAGAAAAAACAAAATTTGCAGGTCACTGAACAGAAATATTTCTGCAATATTAATCTAAAAAGAAGTAGAAGTACATCCCCGTCTTGCTACGTTGTAACTGTTGGAGATTTGTTGGCAATTTGCATTCATGATGGAGATTCCAAATGTTGTAAAAATGTCTTGAAAAAAAAAAACTGATTAGATCTTTGCTACAAGTGAAGATTTAATGAGTTTCTTCAACATTGTCTTCAACTTTCCCATAAAGCTTAGACTGAGAGAGAATTCAGTCTCTCCCATCATTTCTGCTGAAGCTTGTAACTCTTTCAGAGGGATCACAAGTGTCTTGGTGGTCTGTCTCTCTGTTCCCATTATTTTAGTAGCCAGTCCAATTGTAATGCAAGTTTTGAGAAAACTTTTAAAATGCTGCAAAAAATAAAAAAAATAAAAAAATAAAACGCGAATTAGGCGTGTTTCCATCTACTGGTTTGGAGCAAATCAATCAGGCTATGTAAAGTGTTATTTCGTCAGATGTTGACATTACGCATGGCTGTAATAAACAAAATGGAAATGTAAAGAAAGAAATGCAATTCGCTTTGCATTTTGCAAATATTCGTAAAGACACCAACATAATCAGCTGATTAGTCATGTGAGGTAAATGTTCGCTACGTCCAAACTTGTTTTTCAACTGTTTCCACCTTCCCCTTTGGCACATTAACTCTTTTTCTGAATATCCAAAAACTATCTCAAGTGAGCGTAAAATGTTTTTGCAAAAACATCTTTTTTGTTGTTTTGATCAATCTTTTCTAATGTAATACATCAAAATGCAGATAAAAAAAAAAAATAGATGCAAACACAGCTACTGTCTTTCAGTTTGTGAGGATAGCTTACTCTTGGTGATCAACAATATTCTCAGCTCTAATAATTTAGTAATTTTAGTATTTTTTAATTACCTTTTATACAGCCAGGTAATCTCAGTGAGACATGTAATCTCATTTATAAGACATGTACAGCATATGTTATACAAAGCTCGTAAAACATCATGTTGCCATTTAAAGGAAAGTAAATTTTCTAATTGGTACGTTCAAGTCTTGTAACCCAAAACTCTGTGCCGATTAAATGTAGATCCATACCAATCACCCCCCCCCCCCCCACACACACACACACACACATACACACACACACAACTTACGTTGACTAAGTCAGGGTAAGCACTTTATCCAGTAGCCTCCAATGGCAAGGAGCAGGGATAGTGTGAGTGCACAGAGCATTGCTTTGACGCTGAGTAGCAGCTTAACAGGCTTATATCAGAGCAGGGGAGCGAGTCAATCAGCTGCTATTGAGTGACTCTGTAATGGCCAGCCTGACCATCACACTCCCCAGAGAGCCAGTTTTATTTTCCATTAAGACTGTCATTACGCAGAGAGACACGACACAACCTCCACGAGAGTGTCTTCTGACAGAAAAAAAAGTGTTTTTTTTTTTTTTTTTCCCCCAACTAAGGCTGTGCAGGAAAATAATGAAGAATATTAACAACTAAATCAGCATCATTAAAACAATGTTATAAGTTAAATGCCTAATAAAATATAAATAAAGTTGTTTTTTTTTTCATTGAAGAGTGTCTAAAGAAGAACATGATGCAATTTCTTTGTCAGCCCATCGTTCAGAGAAGAGCCATTAGTTTTTATCAAGCACCACTATAATTGCGAGGCTTCCCATCCTCAAGCTAATTACTTGAAATGTCAAACTACATGAGCTCTGCCCCGTACCATACAACCAACCTATGGCATAGACCACAGAGCCAGACATGTGTCTTTATTGTACGGTGATGCCACAGCATTGAGTCGGCCGAAACAATTAATCAACATTGACCACAGATGCCCTCAGTCACAGAATTAAATGTTGGTGGGTTGTTGAAATTATTCTTATTATATCTTCATTGACTTATAGTTTCAGTCACATAATAGAGTGGACAAAACTCAGTGTCTGTGTAATTTATTACGTGAATATTGGATAATGTTGACTGGAAAGTGAGTAAGTTTGACTTGTGACAACTTGATGGTTTAAATGGATTGTCTAAAGTTTTTAAGGGATATACTGTGTTGCTTGTGGTGATGTGTGATTAGACCAACAATACCACAATATCAGCAAAGAAAAAGAGAAGACAAAAGAGAAATTCACACAGTTGAAAAGATAAAAAAGATCAAAGTGGTACTGCAAAAGAACCCCCTTGTTGTTGTCCATTTGTGAAACCAAATGTTTTATTGTCCGTTTGTGGTTACATCTAAATACAACTGAATTCCATTCATTGGAGACTTTAGAAGGATATGCTATGTAGAAAGGTTAACCACTTTCATCAGATAATTAGGAAACACATTTAAGGATAATGTTGTCTTAATTCTTTTGTTCAGTTTCATCACGAACATAGAAACAATCCCTAGGTGCATCGAAGCCATTCTGATGCCACAAGACCATGTTTTACTCATTGTCACCATTATGAGTAAAGTATTAGGTTGAGTTTCTGTTCAGTTTGTGTCGGCGCATTCAGAAGTCTCATCAGCTCTTTGATGAAACGTCCCTGTCTCCTGAACTTTGAGTGATCGCTCTCTCAGGGCCCCAGAGTGTCAAGAGAATGAATGAGGTGGCACCGGCTGAGTGACAGCTAACAGGCAGCGGCTGCTCCCCCCCTGGAAACCACAATCCAGCCAACCCAACCTGACAATAATGGAATAATAAGTACATTTTTAGATGCAGGAAATGCCTCGCAAATTTTGACACATTGAGGCTCCTTTTGACACCTTCCAAACATTCCCTTTCCCTTTCTGTGACTTTCAGTGCAAAAAAACCCACTTTTTTTTGTTTTCCTTTTTTACATATCTTTGTCATTTGTGTTTTGAAATTAGCTGTGTACCAGCAATCTAGCACATCTCACTTGAAGTTACAAAAACAAGCAAATTGTTATGGATCTATGATAGTCTCCAGTACAAGCGATAATTTGGGCAGACCCACGCACAGAATATCAAAAAATCAATATTGCTTTCCTGTGTCTGTGGCTGAGCTAGGTGGGCCTAATTGAAATGTATGAGGGAGCCTGCTAAATGATCTGTGCAGGCAGGGGAGCTAGAGTGATTGCAAACATATGGAATGGCTCCTTAGACAAAAGAAACATTTGTACAATGCTACGAGAGGAACAGACAAAAGGAGCAGAGAGTGTAGGTGGGAAAAAACAAATAAAAGTGAACAATGTGAGAAACAGAAGTGCTGTATGTGGTGTCTTAATGCTCACACAACTGGACTAAGATATTTCATAAGACATTGACAGCTTCTCAGCTGACTGCACAAGTTAGAGATATGAAAGTAGGGAAAAGGGCTGAGACAGATGCATGTGTCTGGCAAATTATCAACCAATTAGAAACAAATGAATGCACAAGCATGGAACTTAAAGCATCTGCTGGAGTTGCGTTTGCTGAAACACTTCATTTTGACTTGCATGAACATTTCTTTTGATGTTTTCAGGAGAATATGTACGGTATATTTAGATCACATCAACCATTCTTTCCTCTAATCTGATCTTTGCTTACTGTCTTCTCTCACTCTTCCATCCATCTCTCTTACCACATCTCTCTTACTGATAGCTTATTGACATTTTGCTTAGTAATGACTCAAAGAATAGTGGGTCTTGTATCATCCAGACGAAACAATAAGTAGAAGTGGCATTCTCCAGCGTTCACAACAGTGTTCAATCAGTTCCAATTGGTCAGTTTAATTGTGCTCTCACCTCTAGACAAAGAGTGATGACCCCTGTAGAAAGAAACTGGCACACAAGCTGTGTGGAGGTAGTTTCTCACCGGTGTGAGTGTGTCGGCAACTAGTTGAAGAAACAAAACTGTAAAAATATGCATAGTTGGACTAGATGACACACTTTCATGAACCCCATGGCTAAATGTGTGGCGTGTGTGCAAGAAATTACTCTGACAGTGGAGCGTCTAGGATTATTTATATAAAAATTAACATTCTTATTTATTTCTGAATGTTGTGCAGACAGAATAATCTTGCCTAATCTTCCTTCAGTAGTTGAGTTTAAAAAAAATCCAAACACTTTCAAATTCATTGCTTATACATGAGACTAAAACTCTTATAAAGGATATAAACAAATTATTGGATAACACTTGCACTTTCATGTAACTGATGTGGCCTTGGTTCCTCATTCTCCAATTTTTGCTGGTGTTTCAGGTGATTTAAAAGAAGTTTGTAGGGTTAGGGTTAGCATTAGTTGCTTTTCACTGCCTTCCTCCATTGGGTTTATATATGCACCTGAAAGTGAAAATGTGTCACACACAAAAAATACATCATTACATGACACTAATTGCAGTAATACTAAAGGGACAAATATTAATTGCCCACAATATGATTTTGTCCAACCCTAACTACTAATCATCAAAACATGTAACCAATAAAACCAAGTTAAGTTTTAGATGCTTCTTTCTTCCAACACACCTCCTTAATATGTCATTGAGTTCTACAGAAACCTGTTGGTGAGCCATCAGTTTAGATTGTGTTGAAGCAAAAATGTGTTTAAAAAATACAGAACTGTGGCCCAAGATGACCAGAGTTGCTGACCACTGCTGTAATGATTTATAATGCAAAATGTCATGTGGTATAGATTTTAGCATTTAAATCCACTAATAAGAGTAATGATCAATTTTATAACGATCCATCATTCTGCATTATGCTAAATAACTCCTGTTCACGTATTTGCATCAGTACTGTAGTTTTTTTTGCGGCACCCTTTTTCTTTTTTCCATTTCTTTTTATCCTAAGAGAGATTTTTTTCCCCAAACATCAGATTTCTCTGTATCTAAGAGTAGAGGAGCTTTGAGAGTTCATCAAACACCAAGGCCAAAACTTTTACTTGGTTTTGCAAATTAAAAAAAAAAAGTTATCCAGTTCACATAAAAAATTTAATGTGTTCTTCCTTTACTTGTGTGCCTCTTCAGTGTTCCATAAAAAATCTGCTTGAGTTATCATGCAGTCACGCTTGTATATAGTCAGAGAAACAAGACTGCTTTGTTATTCATCTTGGAGTAAAAAAAAAAAAAAATAGTCCATCAAAAAAAGCAACACATTATTCCAAGTGGCCCTTTAGCCCATCTCTAATGCTTGGCTGGTAGATTCCAAGATTTTTTTAACTAGGAGGAAAGGGATTATTTCATGACAGCCAACTGGCAATAATCATTGCTCGCGGCGATAAACAAAACTCCAGACACATGCCTACGGCCTGAGTGAGGCTGATGAGCAAGTGTCAAATGTGCTGATGTGCGCCCTGCAGTTACTGTAGCTTTACAAATGAAAGCAACTCGGGGTTTAAGTGCACACATTCATGTTAAGACTTCAGCTATATAAATGATCCCCATTAAAATGTGCTGAAACAATAAAACTCTGTTTGACACGAGAGGTTTAATGACCCATTTTCTGCTGACTTCTGTGGCAAAAACCTTTCAAATGTCTGTAGCATGTGAGGGCCTGAAGCTGGGAAGGCACCTTGGAAATAACACACGTCTATTATCCATTTAGTCAATGAAAAGCTCACATAGGGTCAAGACAAAAAAGCTTCAAGACATAAAATCAGGAATAACGAAGTTAGAAATCAAAAACAAAAGGTTAACTTCACTTTTCCAATCACAAGCATCATTTTAAAAGATACAAGCTTGTTTAAGTCACTGTGTGGCATACAGTGGAAAGTACATGCCATAATGATAGAGCAGACTGACAGCCAGATTTGATTTGGCTGGCACCGACTTGATTGACGTTATACACACTAATGCCGAAGTTATTTTTCCCCTCACTGCCCTTTTTTAGGGTTTCACCAGATTTCCCCCCCCATTCATTCATGCTGCCACTACAGGCTGGGTAAATGTTCTGGAGCGAACCGCAATCCCGCCAAGTGGGTACAGATTTGATAATCCATTTGTTTAAATAGATTTGACATGTTCATTAAGCTGCTAAGCCACACACCCTCACATTTTTCCCTCTTTTCTCTCCCAATCTTCTCCTACCAAAAGCTGCTTTTTCTTTACCGCATTGAGACGGTAATTACCGTGCAGTCAAATGAGAGGATGGCAAGCAGAAACCCAGCTCTCGTCTGTGGCTGCCTGCCAGCCATGCTACTTACACTCTAGAGCGCACTGTGCCCAGACACTACAGGCTAGATACAGCTTGTATATTATTCTGGCCTTCCGAGCCTATAAAGATTGTATCTCCAACTGAGAACATTATGTGAACACATTAGCATGCTGACCAGCTTTTATAGATGAAATGTTTGTCAATGGCTGAGTTGAGGGTCAATAAAACCCAGTGACAACAAATCCAAACAGAATGTTTCAGAATGATTCATAAAAGCTTAGCTTAGTCATTAAATCAAAGATTTTCTGAATCAGTTTGAAGCATTTTTTTTTTAGTAAATTTTGTAAAGATACCTCACCATCGTTCTACTCCAGGAATGTTACTCTGCTTGTTTACCTGCCTTGGTCTTCCTGGCAAGTTGCTGCCAAGTTGGCATATTACTTCAGCGCTATGCTGCTGTCGGCAGCGAGCCATCTCTGCCCAGCTCCATGATTGCCATGATCTGGGTCGGCAGGAGTATTACATGGCCACCTGGAAAGAGTCGAACACCTGGACGCGGCTTAGAGCCCAGCTCAACTATAATGCAGGTCTTTTCTCTGCCAGTTTACACAAATCCCCTCTTTCTTTCTTTCTTTCACATGGGGGTACACAAGTTATTAAGCACTGTGTGGGTCTACTGTTGGTTTGAACCAGGAACCGTTTCATAAAATTAAACCTGATTCATTGGAATCCACCTTACTGGAATTGTACCAACCAAATAAACCTAGTAGATTTTGTTTATTTTTTTCTACTATAGAGTAAATAGTCACTTAATATAGTGTAATATTGTGTCCTATTGCGCCTTGTATTGCATCACATCAGGCTAAATTTAGGGTTAGAGTTTACATCATTTTGTATGGTATTGTGTTACATCTCAAAGAACAGTACAGTCAGTACAATCATGCTTTGCTTTATTGTATCATATATTACATTGTAGCATATTGTGTTCTAACCTTGCTAAGAACATCCTGCATATTTCAACTGCAAACACAGTATTATTCAGTCTTTTTGCCAGAACAGTTTGTCTAGTATGGAATGTATTGTTTGCTTGTGTTGAATGTTTGTGAATGCTGCATGTTTGTATTGTGGTATTTGAATACGTATTCATGTGGTGAAGTAGCTATAGCCACTTCTACCGTCTCACACTAAAAACTGTATGCACATTCTTAAGTGTTTGAAGCTAATGTGGTTCTTTATTTCACTAGAAATGATGTTTTTTTTCCACAAAGTGTTTCTCCAGTATGTATTTTAAAATTAGCATGTTTTTTGTGTTCTAAGTGTACAGATAAAAATGCTTACTTGTTTTGTGACCTGCAATCAACCTCAGTGACATCACATCAGTCATTGCAGCTCAGTCTTGTTGACCTTTGTCACAAAATATAATTTCACAATTTCTCTATTGGTTGCATTATATTTTCCAAGGCTTAAACTATTTTTTTAAATCTTGTTTGTGGTTTTTAAATTAAGAATAAGAAAGATGCATTTTTGTGTAGTATAAAACATGGATGTTTACTCAGTTGACACCTCATTTTATTTTAGCCTGAATAAAATTATCCTATTCAAAATATATAAAAAAAAAAATCCTAAATAGATTAGAAACCTTTTTTTTATATATGTCACAACAACGTAGTACGATGTAGGTAAAACATATTAAAGTAATGACATTTTTTTTTGTCATTTTTTTAATATAAACTCTAGAAAATAAAATTTAGACATAACATTGGACCATGGTCCTGTCTACTGTCAAAGGACAACCTATTTATAGCACATCATTCACTTGCCAAAAAAACTTCACCTTTTCAGCTCAGCCAGTATTGCTTCAACATTTTTCCTCCTCCAGTAAGTTCACAAGTCACAGCTCACAAACAGCAGGATATAAAATCATGCCTACGAAAACCCGCGGAGGTAAAATGTCTGACCTCTTGTTATCTCGACAAAGTACGTCACTGGAGGCCATCAAATCCAGACACCTCTCAAAGGCATTCATCAGAACGTCCCAGATAATCTGTTGAAATCATCTGAAGCAGCGTGACTGTTTAAAAGGGGGAGAGAGAAAAAAAAGGACAGAGATATGAACACTGATTGAACACAGATGCTCTCGAGCGATTACTGTAGCAGGAGAGTTACAGTGCACGCAGCACAAAAGGAACAGCATGGAAAGGTCAGAAAATTGGAGGGAAAAAAAGGCATCGATAAACAAAAACTATACCACTGAACAGCTAATGAGGTGAGAGAAGCTGTGACTGAGTTAACCATACTCCTTAGTATTTCTGCTAATTACTACTCCTGTAGAGGGTTGGGAATGTCCACTGCTTATGTGTGCTTATATAAGCAATCAATAGCTTTAATTAGACTATTAGGTGGGATTGGGTCCCAGCAGACTTCTCCCAAGCTTTAAGCAGCTTTGTGTTTGCCTTTCTGATTGCTGAAAATGCAGCACATTGGAAGGTTGGAAAATAGTATCTGTAAAAGCTATCTTTCCACATCAGTATCTATTGATGATGTCTGGTCAGATTTCCCATGCAAAGACAAATTGGATGCAGTATTTGGTTATTAGTGGCCATTTTAGACTTATAGGTGAACTGAGAGATGATGGTCCCCACTTATGTAGCTCATTTTACAAGGTCCGCAATTTACCTTAAAATACTTTTCAGACCTGAAAGAGGCATGAAACATGAAAACATCTTTTCCCCTTTTGGCAATTGGCAATAAACATTTGTAGGCCTGTCACAATAATACATTTTGCTGGACAATATTGCGGTAAACTATATTGTTTAGAGACCATTTTAAAGTAATATAATGATGCCCCTAAAAATGAAGCTTATACTAAACTTTATGAAATTTAGGTGTGTTTAAAAAAATAATAAACTGACCTGGACAACAAATTGGGAAAACGTTAAATAAGTGGTCCACAGCTGACGGCCTGTTTAATTCCTGACTATGTTGCTGAAATTGATGCTATTATAATATTCTTGTGTTCTACCTTGTGTTGACTGATGGATTCATGTCAGTAGCTTTGTTTTAATACATACTGTGCCATTGCTGTCTATTTAAGCAAAAATTCTGTACCTAAACTCCCCTGTGGTTTGCTTTATTATCCTGCCGTTTTTTTTCTTTCTTTTTTTTTTATGTGGTACAGTGTAAGCCACAACTGCAGGCTTATAGATCCAATAACACTGAGCAAACATGATGAAAAAACATTACGGCGGTTCTCTATCTTCATATTCAATATTCCACATCATGCAGATTCACTGACCGCTCAAAGATGAAACGCTGAGAAATAGGAAACTTTAATGTCGGTATTAATTTCCATGGTCTTTTATTTTAAAGCTTTTATTTTTTTATACATGGGAGCATTCGGTTACAAGAAAAAAAAATATTCAGGAAGAAGACAAAATGACATATATAACAAAGTAGCAGGGTAGGTACAGAGAACAGAAGAAGAAAAAAGAGCTCTTTGAAAGAGGAACAGGGAAAAAATCCAGGTGAAAGACGAAATTAGAAAAAGGCCATCAGAGCTCAAAAGAGGAAGGTAGCTCAGTAATAACTTCATGCATGTTTAAGCACAGTGGAAACATGAGTTAAATACCTAGAGGATGACGGTACCAGAACTCACCCAAAGAGATGACATCAGGTGCAATAAATCTTATGAAAGCAGGGGGGCTAGGTGGTAAATTAGTTGTCAGCACTTTTGGCCACACTGTGTGGACTGCAGTATCTGATCAGATGAGCCCTCAGATTGCTTTAGATAGGGCCTTTTGAAATCCATTTTCAATTTTTGGAGAATGAATTTATTCTCCTAAATTGAATATTTTTCTCTTTTTTTTATAAAAGAAGTGTAACATCTTAAAATATGAAATTTGGGGGAAAAAACGTAAAAGGAAATTGGACAGAGTAACAAATTCTGAAAAAAAGATTGAATAAAAAATGACTCTTCTTTAGAGAAAGATACCGTATATCAGCAAATGTCAAAATGTGCCATCAGTCATAGTCCCTGAAAGGCATGACATGATTTAAACAAACTTACTTTATGTTTATTAGTTCATAGAAAGAAATATTGAAAAAAAAATAAATAAATAAAATTTCCCAATAAACTGGGGCAAAGACTAATCTAATCTGGTTAACACTGTTTCTTTTTATGGTTTTTTGTTTTGTTTTTAAGTATTGCTCCATTAACATTGATAAATCGTAGAAATTTACTATTCATGAATCCTAGTTAAAAATGACCAACACCTGCATCTCCAACACGTACAGACAGTTGAGTTGTTTAGTGCGCATAAGATAAATATGGTGTGGGGTTTACTTCTCCTCCCTTCACTGTCATGTGCTCGAACACAAACTCCTCTCTCCTCACCGGGGAAAATATCCACTGTCAGTGCAAAAGATGGAGTGGAACAGATGGCATCAGAATGATTGAAACCACCTACAATAGTTCCCACAACTTTCCTCATCCTTTTTCTTCCTCATTTGATGACTATCTCTCTCTCATTCTCTCTCTCTCCATCTCTCTCTCTCTCTCTCTCTTCACCCTTGTGTTCCTGCCCAACTATAACCATCGTCTGGATGCATCATCCCAACCGTTTCAATGCCATCCAGTCCTGTAGTTCTTGCCAAAGAGGCTCATGCTTACTGGAAGCCCCACGGTGTTGCACAAAGTCAGCCAAGAGGAGAAAGAGAGAAGGGAGGGCAAGGAGATATATATATATATATATATATATATATATCTATATATATATATATATATAGATAGAGAGAGAGAGAGAGAGAGAGAGAGAGAGAGAGAGAGAGAGAGAGAGAGACCCTGTACACATGGGAACCGTTTTACTTTTTTTTTAAATCATTTCAGCCTAACATTTACATGAAAATGGTGGTTTAGGAACCCCTAAATTGTACTTCCAACTCTAATGTAAACTATAACCCAAAACTTGACAAAAGTAACAGCAGTAAAAACAAACAACACAAATATTTGTGTTACATATACTGTACTGCACTATATGGTACTGTACTACACTGTACTGTACTATACAATAGTACATGGTATTATGTTGTACTATATTATATGGTACTATATTATACTGTAGCAAAACCTTTGCATATTTTAAGACTGAACAATAATGTTGCCTAGAATAGATCAAAGCAAACCATCCTTACTTTTACATCCAAATATGACCAAAAATGTAACATTTTTAAATTGTCAAAAAATAGCTACATTGTATATCAAGTACACATTTATAAAAAGTGGAAAAGGGCAGTTTAAAATATCTTGACACTTGTGTATGGAAAATCTAAAATCATATTTAAACACTGTGGACAACCCTTCCTTCCAGCTGTCTCTCAGTGAATCTTTTATTTTGTCAATGTATTTGGACTGATACACCTCCCTGTCAAATGGAGCTTAATGGGATACAAAGTAGAAACTTCCACTTTGTTGTCCACACAACAGAAGTATTTTTTGCTCTTGCTGTGCTTATCTTTTTTACAGAATTTAAAATGTCTAGTTCTGTTTTCTTTCCTGTTTCTAGCATGTATCGTGTTAGTGTATACAGTGCCACATACAGGCCTGGCATAATTACTGCAATGTTTTTTTTTCACCCCTTATCTGCTCCTCCTTTCCACCCCACCTTACTTTCATTACACCTCAACACCAGACCAGTTTGCTAAGCGCCAGTCATGAATATGAGGTAGT
>JARVGW010000001.1:7855011-7867547 GCA_031762495.1 Anablepsoides rubrolineatus | reverse complement strand
TCTAGTAGTAAACACCTATCAAACTAGAATGAATCAGTCTGGAAGCTTGAGGGGGGCACATGGTGGAGCAGTTGTTTGGATTTAAAGAGACAGCCTCAAAACAAGTTGCACTGAGACACACTGAGTGAAAGAGGGGCTTGAGGGGTTACTATAGGGAGGAATTCAGATCAAAGCATTGCAGTTCCACTTAATATAGAGCCCAACTGAATGATTTAAATGTGAAAAAGATGGATTTAAAAACATGCTCCCTTTAGGAAATCTAGATAATAAAATAGGTCTGAAAGTATCACAAGAATTATTGTTTTGTTAAAACACAAAATATTACAGCAATCAAACAAATATCCCAATGTATTGGTTTGAACCATATCTATGATTTTTTTGTTTGTTTAATATACTTTTAATTTTACCTATTTAAACGTTGCAGAGAAAAACTTGCAAAACATCCACCTACAAACCAGCAGGAATCAAATTCTACTTTGAGCACAGAGTCAGATTGCCGATGTCGGTGACAGCTGCGTTATGACAGCAAATTGTGCAGAGTTTATTACTGCACTCAAGCAACATTTCAGTAACTGCAATGGCCACTGTTGTCATACAAAGAAAATGTGATTTCACTTATGCCCATATTTTCTGGGAGTGATCAATAGATATAATCTGCTAATGGGCCGAGTTTCTGTCCAGCGGCCTTATGTATTCTAGAAAAATCTGCTCACTGAAGTACTTTTTAGGCCAATGTCCTTTTTATACCTGTCCACGGAGCTTGGCACTGCACGCTCATATGGCCTGATAGGCTGGCAGTGGCTAATGTGTGCAAATTGTCATTGGGAGTCTTTTTATATCAAGCACCAGTGCTCAGCACTTCTTTAGAAGGTGACTTCAGCATTTCTTTCCCTTCCATCTCATTTAGTGTGTAGATCCATTGTTGAATAGACAGTATAGGTCTGTAAAGCAGAAACTGCCCTTGTCTTAGTCTGTCCTTGAGATTGCAGTCCTCAGCGAGGTAGAATGAGGAAATGGGAAAAGTACCTGAAACACTTTTTTTTTTATTTTTTTCATTAATCCCTCTTTCAAATAAGTCATTCAAATATTGTATAATGTATCTTTGTGCTGTACGTTGAAAATATGCAGCGAATAGTGTATTAACAGGGGTTGTTCTTGCAGAGAGGATTTGTATAAGTTCTAGTCACCCCTAAAGCATCAAACCCAATGCCAAAAAGAACAAAAAATAATCATTCATTTCCTCTGAAGATTTTTTTTTTTGTATTAGTTTATCAAACATGAGCAAAATTAGACATGACATATTGTACTTCCAGTATCCCCCATTCATTTTTAACAAGTTTCCTTGATTAGCATTCACTTCATACAAACATGTTTATTTATAATATGGCCACAGCAGAAGAGGTAAGTGAGAGTGAGTTTGGTGGTTTGGGATGTGGTACCATTTTTAAGGTGCAGAGAGAGTTTTTTTTTAATTGTTAGACCTTTGTAAGACATGTTAGTTTTACCCAACTGATGATGAAGTACCGGCGGTCTTTTGGTTAAATTGTCCATTAGCTCAGGTTTAAAATAACTAATAGATTATGTAAAATCTTTGTTCAAAACTTTGACATGAAATGCAGTGGGCAATATCCTTTCTTTCCAGAAACATTAGTTTCATTAATCAGAATGCAAACCTAGCAAATTGGGGGGTAAGCATTTAAATTGCTTGACTAGATTATTTATTTCACTGTCTGCTTTTAATGCTTTGTCAGTAACCAAAGTTTCAAAAAAACAAACAAAAAAAAACACCACATACAACATGCATGATTAAACAGCAATTAGGTTGATTTTATTTAAGACTCAGGCCTTGTAAGAACAAAGCTGCAGCAGCTCTGTTCTTAATCACTGCCACCAGATGTGTTCAATTTCCCCTCCTTTTATTTATTGTCACAGTCTGAATTCATTTCACAGTTAAATAAATGACGCTACAGCTGAGAACTGCAAGCCAGCGTGAGAATTTCAAAGTCCTTGTTGATTTTGGTGAAACACAAGATCTGTGTGTGAGGTTTTTTTTTTCAGATTACCACGATGTGTGCCGATGTGTAGAGTTTGTGGCAATCTTCAGTGAGCTTACAGAGCAGCAGCAAAATTGACTTCTGGGCTAAGTAACAATGCTGTCAAAAGGCTACAAACCCTTTGTAACAGATTGTTAATTTTAAATGTATTTCCTGGAGTCATATCAGCTGCCTGCAACAAAATTATTTATTCTATAGGAGGGGGTGATATTAGACAATTTTTTTTCTCCTTTTTCCTCAACAATATGCATGACATCATGAGAGGAGGTACCCATTGCAATAATTGCAAAATGGCAAATATTAATTGTTGACAGGGCTGCACAATATATTGTAAATTAAAACAAAACTGTCATGTTGGAATCAAAATGATGTATTAGTTTTTTTGAAGAAAGACAAACACCATACTTAAATATTTTTTTTCAGTTATCGCAAGTCATACAGTCATTGCAATATTAAACACTGTTATGTAAAATAAAATAAAAAATCTTCAACACTGTACACATAAATGTTTCAACTGTGCTGGTGTGTCTGTTTTACCATTTTTCATGATTAGCTGGAGGAATCGTATTAAAACTCTTAAGGGAGTTTTAATAAAATTCCTCATCTACAAATAATTAACTTTTGGAGTCAACCTATTAAAGATATCTGCCACAACTTAACACTAAAATGACTAGAAGTCACAGTCAGTTCTGCCCATACTGAGCTGAAACCTAGTGTGACAATACTGAGAGTTATTCACAATAACATTACTTTTAAGTGTTTTTTTTTCAATGTCTTTAACTCAATTATTTTTCATGATATGATGATGGTAAAATGGTAAGATCTTTGTTTAAAACTGTCTGGAAAGCATGCATTCCTTCAAGGAATATCAGGCCTTATTTATTTTGTTTTGTTTTTATGGATTGTCACACTGTTATTATTATACCCACCATGCGTTTCCACTCATAAGCTTGCTTCTGGCTATTGCATTTGATCAGGTGTACTTTGGACTCACTGTGGAATGAACTAATTGTCTGTTCGACCTTGAACAGGCTGAAGGGAGTTGGGCAGGCGCAACTAGATAATTTACACACACATGCCACCTCAGTACAGAAACACACACCCCTCTCTCTCTGTCTAAACAAGCAGTACAGTTTTAAACATTAAGCTTATAGTTGGTAGCATGTTGCCTTTTATAAGATGCTTATAAGACAGTGGGGATTTATTTGATGTGGTGTTCTGTGAAGCAGTTATTAATTATCAATATCCCCTCTTCATTAAAAATCTCTGTAGAACAGTTTAGACAAACATTCAGATTTTAATTCAGGGAATCCAAGCTAATGGCTAATCAAAGCATGTCTCGTTTCAAATGGATTTTTGTCTATCTGTAAAATTAACGGCATTATAATATTTATATATATATATGTATATACAAAATGCAACATGGTGCCAACAAGCAAATGTAGTGCCAGAAAATACAAATGTGTAACTAGAGTAAAGCCAGAACATTTCTCATCAACTTAATGGTCACTGAAAGACATAAAGATGTATATAGTGTACATTTTGAACAAATGGCAGTGACGTAACAAAAAAATGCACAAGCCAAGACAGCCTATATTTCTAAAATGTGCATAACTGCCAAGAAAATGACCATCTTTAAAGGTTGCTCATGCCATATATTTTATTTAATCTCATTGAGCCAAATTGAAAAGCTAAAAGAAAAGTCATCTTTAAATGTTCAACAAACAAAACCTTCCCATCTCCTCTCCCAGTTCAATCAGGGACACAGAGTTGCACTGGGAAACTTTTGCAATTGAGTCTAAAGTCGCTTGTTTGTAATACTGTCTTATTTCAGGGAAGATTTATCCATGAAGGTGTTTTTTTCTGCCAGATACCCGATGGCAATGTTGGAAGTTGGCCATGGTTGTCGTTTTGCTGTGTGCAGTATATATGGCATCTGAAAGCTGTTTCCAAACTGATGGCAACTCATGAAAATTTAATGAAGAAATACCTTCCCAAAAAATGGTGTTGACGAAAGCAAGCAAAGGTAGTAATTAGTTATATCACAGCAGGGGGAAAAGAAGACTTAAAGGTGTGCAAAACCTTGTTGGCAGTCAGAATAAGTAGGGCTTGTTTTGGAGGTTAACACTTGGCTAACACAGCAGAGGAGACGGGCGTTTTACAAACAGGGATCTTATGCTGTTTAGAATATTTAAATCTGCAACATTTCAGAGATCCTCTCCTGCTGCAAGATAGGAAAAAAGTTCTCATGAGAAAAAGCTGCTCAAGGCTTTGGTTTCTCTTGGTTTTGCTAAAAAAGAACACGTTTGGAGCAAAGTGGCACCATGAGTTATCTCCTTTCACATCTTAAATGGCAGCAAGATGTAGACACATCCACCCACCCTTGTTCAGTAGAAAAATTCGAGACGCAGATGAAAACAAGACAGCTTAGACAACACAGCCGAACCACCTGCCATCATCAAAGAACATCAAAACTCCACCTCTTGTGAATGGGTGTGGAGCCTTACTGCTTTCTTTCCATCACTAGTGAAAGAACATTTAAATACTTTTTTAATTCTCTTTGCAAATTACTGATAAGTGTGTGTTACTTGAGACCCATTTATACTTGAAGTAATTTTAAAAAAGGAACCTTCAGGTATCTTGTCTCATGAGAAAACTCAATCCAATCAGCATTATTTCCTATGTCCGATTTTAATGCAGTCAGGTTTTTATTTATTGGCTCAAGCTTCCAAACTTGTAACATGACACCTAGGTGGATATGCTAATTTCTGCTGAATAGGTGCTGCGCTCAGAAAACATGTTATTGACCTGAGTGTCTCACGGTAAAGTTTCAAATGTCATTGGTGCACCGACCCACAAATGTGGGAATTTACAAGTCTGCTCAGCTGTCACAATTCAGCCGCAAATGCATTACTCTCCTTTTCTTGTGAAAGTCATGGTTACTGGTTTTTGTTCTCCTTCATAAACTTCTGAATAGTTGGAAGATGTAGCCTTCTTTTATCATAGTCTGCATTCTTATTTCCTCAATAACTGCATACTGAGGGCAAACATGCAGCTAAAATATGAAGATCATCTATTGTAGGCCTGTTGTGATAAGTGATGAATCAGTTAATCACGCAGTACATTAAACTGAGGTTGATCATTTGCATTTGCCTGCTTTTACCTAAAATCGTTTATAGATAATTGTTTCTGTTGCTCCAGAGTCCCTTATTTGGCTGATTGTTCCATTGAATTTGCACAAGGTTTAATTAGAACCACAAACATTCCCACTCTGACATCTGCCACCGTGTCTCTGACCTGTTTGCAGAGGACCAGCTGCCCCCTGGTTTCCCCACTATAGACATGGGCCCACAATTGAAAGTGGTGGAGCGAACACGCACCTCCACCATGCTCTGCGCTGCCAGTGGCAACCCTGACCCAGACATCGCCTGGTTCAAAGACTTCCTCCCTGTCAACACCACCAACAACAACGGACGCATTAAACAGCTCAGATCAGGTAGGTTTTCGGCTGCTGAAAACTCAGTTACCAAACAGGGAGACTTCTTTCTTGTTTTCTTCAATCTGATCTGCTTCCCACATTCTGTTCTTTCATCTTCTTCTTCCTGCCATGATTTAACTTTTTTTGGCTTTTAATTTTATAGGTAATGGCATTGTTTCTACTGTTTCCTGTCCTCTACTCTCTGTACACCCCAGCTGTCTGTCTGTGTCTCCCTTTGTCTTCCAGTGTTGTCATGGGCTATTGGAATTGTCCCCCTCCTGTTTTTTGCTGGCTTCTGCCCTAACTTCCCTCATTGCTCACTGCTATGACTTCCTATAATTAATTATTTTTGCTATTTTTGTTGGTTTACTTCCTACTGCATTGGTGCAGTATGTTTTTAGAACCATTTTCTCCATTTGTCTTTTTTTATGTATTAATATTCAACGTTTTGGTTTCATTGAAATTCCATGTTATTTAAAATAAAAAAAACCCAAAAGAACAGACATTTTTTTCTCCTTTTTTAAACAGGCCTTAAATAGAAAATTCCTTTGTTCTGGGATTTTTTTTATGTTGAAAAAAAATAATTTAAATTTGTTCCTTTATTAACCACAGTAGTCCATAAAGCTTCCCTTATTGCTTCTTTTTTAAATTTACAGCCCCTCCTTAATAATTTATATAGGTAACAGCTTTGTTTTTATTTTCCTGTCACACACCCTATTAAGTTCCGCTGCACCCAAAATATTTACTTTATTTCATTATGTTAGCGTTTAAATATATATTTTCTAAAAATGCTATAATTGCTAGCAGCTTTATTTGCCAGTTAAAGCAAAAATGGCAATGCAAATGTTTTAATTAATAATTAGGGTCTTTTTGAGAGGGATTTTCTGAAAAGGTTATGAACAATCAATATATTACCTATGTAATTTAATGACCTCAGATTGAAGAAATGGTGTATAATTTACTAGACTGATAAGCTAATGGCTCGTTTGAATGGAGCAAACACCAAAGTGGATTGCTCCTGTCTAAAAAAGTTAATCCCAATTCATAGTGGTTCATGTGAACACTATTTTATAGACCTTTTAATTGCCAACAATTTTGCATTGCTTATTTATGTACAATGTTTCTAGCAATATAACCATGTAATGTTAAGCTGATGGTGGTGTTAAAGTTTATAAAGGGCCAAAACTGGGTAATGAAACGGATGTGTCATGATCAGTAGTGTTATGGGTGGTGAAGGCCATCGTGTTCCAAAGGCACCTTGTTTTTGGAGTCTGACTGTCTACCAATGTTATCAAACATGTCTGTTTGTGAAGACAGTCTGTGCAAAGTTGTGTTAACTGTGGCTGATTACAGTTTTGAAGATAACAAAGCAGGTTTCTCACTGGGCTGTGACTAGGTGATAACTAAATTTCACGACAATTACAGGAAAATAGGCAAATTATCTGTTGAAATCGGAGTGTTTGCGATCAAGCGGCGGTGTTTTACACAGCCTATTTTTTGAAAATCAGAGCTTATTTACATATGCAGCTTATGAAACTGTATTCTAGGCTGTACACGATTTTGTTGCCCACCTCTTCTCGCTTTGGGCACAGTTTGATACTTATATTTAGTATTGTTGCTACTCAGACAGAGATCCAAATTTCAGGACTGTCCAAACCATAAGAAACTATTATGAATGTTCAAATAAATCTCCCAACTGTCCATATTTGATTCGCTTGTTTAACAAACAAGTGTTAAAGTAAAATACCAACAAATGTGTAAGCATGAGTTACTAATAAAACTTTTAAGACTGAAGTTGTAAAAAAGCAGCAATGCACTTTGGTCTTGGCCCCACTTGAACTAGCTATTAGCTTTAAAATCAAGGTCAAAATGTGATTTTTCTTTTTCCCAAAATGAGGCTATTGAAAGAGCTAACTCCTGAAATTATTTGTTCAAACACTTTCCAGAAAATCCAACTTCAAAAGACTTGCAGCATCCTTTTAAAGTTAAAGTCTTGTCTGTTTGACCACCTGTCTTCACAGATTTCACAGCTGTTCTTTGTTGAGTCATCATGTTTACCCTCACTTCCTTGCTGACTTATTTTCAGTAAAACTGTTTCAAATTAACCTTAATTTTCTAACGTGCAACTTTGATTCACGTACAGTTGCTAAAGCATTAACGAAACCTTTGTTAACTAAACTTACCTAAAGAATATAATCAAATTCTTATGCTGTCTTTCTTCTCTCTATATTTTTAAATCTACAGAATCCTTTGGTAAGTGCTTAGCTCTGAAGCACACATCACTCCCACTAATTTCCATGTTCCAACAACTATTAAAATGCATGGCATGCATTTTACTAACAGATAGCTTAGTTTCAGGGTTAGAAAAACACACACTGTTCCCCTCACCCCCACAGTGTTCAAGTGTCTTAACACTGCCAGCTAGATTAACACGATTTTAACATTAAAGCTTCAGCCAATTATTATTTTGTATACTGATCTGAGTAATAATCTGTCCTCACATGTTTGTTCCTCACTCACTTAATTCTATAACACCAGCACCTTAGGTAGGAAAAGTTTAAGCTTTAGGGAGGTGTCCAGATCTGCTCTCATATTAAAAAGTCCTGAAAGTCTTTTCCTTCAGTAGATGGTCTTCAGAAGCCATTGCCACTTCCAAAAACGGCACCTCCCCTCCCCCTGTGCTACATCAATGTACAAGTTCTTCTCTCTGACCTATGAAGTTTTTTCTATGATGAATCCTGTCTTTATTTGCCAGAAGAAAGTTCTCTATTTCTCTTCTCTCTTTCCTGTAGTATCTTTATTTACATACCCTGTTAAATCTAATTTGATTCTTCTTCCAAAGCCCCCAGCCTCTACCTACTCGTACTAATGCTTCTTCTTTCTAATCTTATTTGCATTCATATTATCCACCCAGGTGGTACACCAATAAGAGGTAAGAGTGCTGAACTGACGTTCACAGAATGAAAATAATACAAGTTCATTCTTGCTGTCAATCCATTTGTTCACCAGAATCACCTCCATTTTTGTCCCGTTTACAAAGACCAAATCCCATTACGTTCATATGGACCATCCTTCTTATTTGTCTTGTTTTGTTGACTAATATTGTATTTCATCATGTTGTCTATGCCTTATTTATTCCTTTGTATTCTTGTTTTAAGAGCCCATTTAGCTCAGTTGTGATATGCTTGCCTTGGCCTCAAATAAGCATATACAATGACAATTATTTTTTTAGACGATACTTTAACGTTCATTTTTGTTTTCTTTTTGGCCATAGCGAACCATGTGTCCCTCTTCTTGTCCAACTAAAACAACCAAGCATTTTTCCCCCCTTAGCTGTTCTTGTTCAGCACTAAAAATATGCGCCGATGCTGTGGAATCACGCAGACATGCTGAAGACGACATTGTCTCTCTTCTGCTTTTTTCTCCTAAAGAGTTCTTTCTATCTTTGCAAATTACTTTTTTTTCCCATTTCTTCTATTTGCTTTCCTCTCCTGTACCTCTACAAAAAAGCCCAAACAACCACTTTTTTGATAAAGTTTCTTACGGTGCTTTTTGTACCTCTTTCACCTATTTTTCTTACTTTTCTTGGGTTTGGGAACTATTTTACTTTTTGACATTTTTTATTTTTTTCTTCAGGGTTTGGGAAGGCAAACAGTAGAGTCTGGCGAGGACCTGATTGGCTCATTTTTGCCATGTGACATGGAGCTGGAGAATTGTTGATGCATTTTTTTTCTCTGGGTCATGTGACACCACACTGCTGATCCCATTGGTGGATTTTTATGGGTGTCTTTTGTAGCTTTCACAAGCTAAAGCAGTGGTTGGTTACTTTCTTGTTGGCTCAGGCCATATTTTGAATTTTGTCTTCTAATACAATTGCATTTTATTTTTCAGCTAAGGGTTGTCAGAAGGTTGTAAGTTGTGTCGACATACATTTCTTGCCAAGATTTGCATGTCAAAACTTTTGTCAGAGGGTTATATGTTCATTTTGCCTTACGTGATACTTCAATTCCATTTTTTCTAGATATCTAAGCAGCATTTTTCAATTTTTTTTTGTATACGCTGCATTTTTTTTAAGCCCCTTCACTGCAGTGAAGTTCAAAATTATTCTGTAGGCTGAATATTACAACTGATCTGTGATTGAATATGCTAAAGTCATACCTAAATTATTATTTTTTTCAATTGTCCTCCCTTGTTACACTGCTTTTTTATACTGTAAACCTCTTTTGTTTGATCCATGTTTCCCTAAAGCAGTATCACTCATCCCCATATTGACCAGTCTAGTGATATGTTGTATATTGATGGGCTCGTCCCTTTTCTAAGTAAAACTATGACATTTTGTTATCATTGGCGATAGGATGAGTGTCTTTCTAGTTGTATTTTTTTCCTCAAAAGAGGTTATCAATAAGGTGAATTTGCTGTTGAGTATTTAATTTGGATTTATTTTACTGTTTTCCTTTTTCATTCCTTTTGTAATTTAGCTTTGTATTGAAATATCTTGCATGGTTATCATTTTCATCTTTTTTTAATCTGAAATAGGAATGTACAATCTATTTTATCTTAACCTAAGCAGCTTAAGTATTTAATCGAGCTGTGTCTAAATTGTCTAAACTATAATGTTTCTAGAATTAAAAATCAATGAAAAAGGACAGTAAAAGGACAATGCAAAAGTAAAAATAAATGGAGGCCAATATTGGCCTCCTTCAGGTTGAACCAGCTTGTTGTGCTTTTATTTTTACTTGCGAGTTTGATGCTAATGGTATTAATTTAACCACACACATTCTGTTACTCCCATTTGTTATTCCCAACTAGGAGCCCTCCAAATTGAGCAAAGTGAAGAGTCTGATCAGGGGAAGTATGAATGTGTGGCGACCAACAGCGATGGAACCCGCTATTCTGCCCCAGCAAATCTATATGTCAGAGGTAGGAAATGCTTGTATCAACATCACCAGTGTGGTTCAGTCAAACACTGCTATAAAATGCTCTTTAAAATCTGAGGATTGGTTAGATCAACAAATAGTTTCTACAGGGGCCGTGTCCTGAGAGACCATTGTAAGTATGATTTATTAAGGGTTGTTCTTCTGCCCCTCGCACTTGACTTACCTGCACTGGTTTGAACCTACAGTATCTGCTCTGTGATGTGTTTCTGGTCTTTTCCGTTAATTATCCCGAGTCTAACACCAGTGACGAGACTGCTTGCTGCGTTTATCTACTAATTGCTTTTAAAACCTGACTGCTGGAGGTGGTAAATGGTGGACAGCCCCCCTCCATCAGAGCCCAATCTTACTCCTTTTTCTCCCCTTGGATATACTTTACGACAACTTTAATCTCATTACTTTTGTTACTGATAATGGTATTGTTAAAACAAATTGAAGTGCAACACAATTATTTGATTATATTACAAAATTTTGGACTTCACATACATTTGCCTGTAAAAACAAATTGATACAGCCTACGGTTGCAATGATATAAATTATGTAATAGTGCAATTTTACAGTATTTTTTTTTTTTTTTTTGCTCAAGTTAAATTATCTTTTGCTTTGGTGTAACTGCACTTACTGTTTTTCATTAAAAATTTTTACCAACCAGTTCCTAACACAGAAATTGAAACACATAACATTGGAAAGCACACAGATTATCATAAACTGACCTCAAGGCTTGGACATAATTCAGCTAAAAGTTATTACAGGACAGTTTGACAAGTGTAAATTTGCTTTATAATAGGGAGCAGGGGGTACCCTGCACCACAGGATCTAAAGGTTCTTTAGATTGTTTGCGTAGCATTCAAACACCTAAAAAACGGCCTTTTTTTACTCTCTGTGTTTCCCTTGTTTTTCTCCTTTCCTTATTTCATTTTGTTGTGCAACAATCCCTGCATCCTTCAGAGCTACGAGAAGGTTGGTGTGTTTTCCTTTTTGATCACACAACACAAATTTTAAAATGTATGTATTTTATATAATGTTAGGTTCAACAGTTTTTTTAAGTCAATAAAAATTACACCTTGAAGTCACTGAAACATTGAAACAAATCTGTTCTTTTAAATTATTGCTTTACTTTTATTCATATCATGTTCTCCATTGTTGCACATTGCGTCTATTTATTTAGGCAGGCCCTGATCTTTATCTGAATGCTTGACTGTTTGACCTACAGATGGTGCATGTTTGCATCTTCAAGGTTGGGTGGTGGGGGTGTTATTTGCATCTATGGTGTCCTATTTGCATGTGCCTATTGTTATTGTTTGACCAAGCCATGCATTTATTTTTCAACCCTTTACCATGTCAGTGTTCCTGCTTGTTTTTCCCCCCAATGCAATAAATTATGCAAGCATCCATGTTTGTGTGGGAAAGAAGATTAAAAAGAAAACAGAAACAGCATTTTTGGATTCATTGCATTCAAATATTTAGGCATCACTACTGTAACATTATCCTTGTGGTGCTTGTTTTATCTCATTTTAAAAGTGTTTCGGAAAGATCTTTCCTTTGTTGTAATTGGCACTAAATCCAGGAGTCAAGCTGCAAAAGCAACCTCGCCCGCAGAGATTACGCATTTCCTTTGATGAGGATGCTACTACTCGAAGTCATGAAAGAATGATGCATTTAGAGTCTTATCTGCAAGTCTTGACAAACGTAATGATATTTAAATGAGCAGGATAATATTATGTCTGTGGGGAGCGTGATCCAATTGGATATTAATTAAATATTGAGTGAGAGAAACGGTGTATTTAATAATGCAAGCAGTTCCCTTAGATTTCCTCTCTTGAGAGCAGCAGCCTGCTCAACAGAATGAGCTTTGTGAGTTAGCAGCAGGAAGCACATGCTTTTGTTAGAATATAAGTCAACACCTCCACTTGAAAAACCCTTTCAAATTACAGACTATAAAAGGTTTTAAAAGAGGGTGAAATAATTGACGATAGGTAATATTATTCAGTTTATTGTTTTGTTTTTCCAATAATTCTAGATTAAGTGCTCTAACCCAGCAGTAACACTGACTACATTAGAAACCATGTT
>JARVGW010000001.1:7839080-7850439 GCA_031762495.1 Anablepsoides rubrolineatus | reverse complement strand
GCAGAAAGTTGGCTGAAAAGCAGTAAAAAGCTACAATTGTCAAAACAGAATAAGCTAAAATAAGCACAAAATATTTTAAAAAGCAGAATTAGAAATAAAGGTAAAAAGTACAGTAAAGGTTTTATTTTTTTGATGACGTTTAAGGATGTTGAAGACGCTTTCGTTTATTTTCAGTGAGAAAAAAAATGGCAGGAAAAGCTAAATATTTTAAAATGTAGAAATTGCTAAAGTAACACAAGTCGTAATCAGAATGTGCTGAAGGCAACAAAATTGTGGAACAAGATCTGTGCTGAAAAACGCCTGGAAGAAAACTGGATCACAAAACTAGTGGGTTACAGTTACTGTCCTTTGATATCAGAAAAAGGGTTTCACGTTTGCATTTCTGTTCAAAATTCAAATTTTAAATGAGCATGTGTATTTTTTGTAAAACCGGTAAGAAAAAGTATTATTTTGTTCACTGTGTCTGCTCCTGTTCTACATCCTCTGAGAACAGAGCTGTGAACACAACGCTGCTGCAAAACTGCAACACTAAGCATTTGTATGTGTGAGAGGTGACTGAACTGTGCATCAGGTTCAGAATAATGAAATGATCTATTTTTCTCTAATTCCAGTTCCTTCCCAAGCGACTGACTTTAAAGGAGAAGCCAAATCTGAAACGAGTATTTTACTCTCATGGAACGCTCCAGCACAGACTGGACTGGAAAATCAAGTCACAGGATATGAACTCTTGTACAAAAAGAGAGATGAAAAAGACGAGGTGAATGTTTTCTAAAGCTTTTTCAAAATATCATCTTACCCTTAACCCTAACAACATTTTCTGCAACAATAATAGGATTGTCAAAATCTTTAATCATAACTTTGTAAGACTCTAGGCTCTATTTATTACCCAGAGCTTTAGTATTAATAGAGCAATGATGTGAGTCATTAACAGGGGAAAGTTTGTGAGATGTTTAGTTCTCAAGCAAATTATATTGATGAGTTTGACATTTACAGATCATGGGTAAGTTAACCTGTGTAAGTGGCACTTGGTGCTATGAAGGTAAAATAAAAACTCAATTATATGTATAATTTATGTTTCCTATAAAGGGGCATATACAAAATCCATTTTTTTTTTAGACATTAGATGCATTTTGTTGTGTACTTGGAGTCTCTAGGAGTGCAGAAAAGTTTAATTTAGTCTCCCTGGTGCTGCCTAGTTATTTTTATATTCTGTTTAGCTCACTGTTTTCTACATTTTCTATTACCAATGGTTGTAAAAATTAGCTGCTTAGGTAAGGTGCATTTATGGACAGTAAAAAATTGCAAGTCCCAACATCAAGGCAAGTCAGTCAAACTAAAAATATATAGTTACAGACTCCTACCCAACCCTTGAATGAACCAGTTATATAAACTACTGTATGTAAAACTGCATTTTTGAGTGATGTCTCACTCTGTTTATATAAAAAAATAAATGAAAACAAATTTTTCTTCACAGAAACGAGTCAGCTTTGAACCCACAACAACTTACCTACTGAAGGACTTGAAGCCCTTCACTATTTACACGTTTCGTCTGGCAGCACGTAGTAAGCACGGAGTTGGAGCTTACACCAGCGAGATCTCAGCAGAAACGCCGCAGACACGTAGGTCTTCTTCTTTATCTGACTAACTCCAAACTATCTGGGAAGAAACACATTTTCAAATGCATTTAATTATAATGTATTTATTGTTAGTTTTTTTCTAAGCTACATTAAAAAAAGACAAACTTTCTGTAATGACTTAACTAATTCAGATGAATTAGTTTTTCTTTCAACACTTAATGCATTTGAAAATTGTAAAAATATGAACGCTGAAACAATAATTGTACTAAATTCTAGATGACCATGAGGTCTTCACTTTAAAAGGTTGCACAGACAGTCTAAACAGGCTTTGCTGTGTTGGCAGGAGACAAGGTTTTTTTAAAACTACCACTCTCTTACTTTGTGGAGCATAACACACAGTCCTAGCTAAAATGAATCATTCATATAAAAGCAGAAATCTGTTTTCGGATGAAAGGGAGTGGATTAGCTCTTGTCTCTTGACACCTCATTGAAGTCAAAAATAGAAGAACACAATATGTAGATTGAGCTTTCTATGTAACTACAACAGATCAGAACCAATTATCTGAATGTCAAAACAACTTTTCAGTTTTATAACAATTTTCATGGTAATTTTTCCAAAAACAGTAGAATCAAAGTGTTGGTGTCAAAATATCATAGAAAGCTCAATGTAAGACATTATTTTGGAGATTTAGGGACATTTTCACAGTAAATACCTCAGATTTATGGAGAGAAATAAGAAACCCAATTGGTGGATTGGAGTCTTAAATTCTGTGAGGTCTTCTGACCACCAGATAAAAATGAAAACATTGATTTGAAATATTGCATTGGATATTTATAAATCAATAAATCTGAGGGCTCTGACAGATTGAGGAAGAAACCAGGTGGGTATAAAAGCTCAAATTCTATGTGTAGATTTATGTTGAGAAGACATTAAAGATAAAAAAAAAAGTGCATGCCAATGATATCAGAATCTAATGAAACAGTCATGTCTCCTTTGGGAAGTTCTCTGTTGTACAATCAGGCTTTTACCACAAACCAACAGGCTACGGAAAGGTTGGTGACCAATACAACATTTTTTTACTATTTTTAAACTAGAGACATCATCAACCTTTATGTATTTGGATTGATGGTAACTGCTTGCAAAATTTGTCAGATTTCTACTACATGTATTTTTTTTAATTGCTCATTTTGACTGGTTTTTGAAGACATTTGAAATAGGTTTTGAGTTACAATTTTTGGACTCTAAGAACAACTGGAGTACATAACTTTTCTTTTTCTTTATAACTTTTTTTTTTCTTGCCAAAGGTAGGTGATATACTGTGTAAAGTTGTCTTTTTTGTTCCAGTCAGCATCTTCCATTCATGATAAATGTTTCTGTTTTTGTCTATACTTTAATTTTATTTTGGTGGTCTATTTTTGATGTAAAATATTTTGTATTTACCCACATAAGTCCTTGTGCTTTTACATCATTTTATATTATTTTATTTTGCTTCTTTTTTTTTCTTTTGTTTGGTCAATTCTTCCATCATCATCATCATCAACATCCTCCTGATCAAACCAAAAACCAACTCAATGAATGGCCCCAACAAACAAACATAAACCACCGAAAAATCCCATTTGCTACTAAACCAAACCACCAAGCAGAACCTGCAGGCGCACCTCAGGAAGTAAAGTGCTTTAGCCCCAGCTCCACCAACATCCGGGTAAGTTGGCGGCCGCCCCCTGTGGAGTTACAAAATGGGATCATAACACAATACAGCATCCAATACACGCCTACCGAAGGGGAGGATACAGCTGCTCGTCAAGTCTCCGACATCCCTCCAGAAAACTCAGAGTACCTTTTGGAAAACTTGGAAAAATGGACAGAGTACCGTGTGACGGTCACTGCTCATACAGATGTCGGAGCAGGACCGGAGAGCCTGCCGCAGCTTGTCCGCACTGAGGAGGATGGTATGTGTTTGCTCAAACAAACAAAAATCTTCCACCGCAAATCCAGACTACCCTTTTTAACTTACCCCTTCAAATACTAACATCCTTGCCTATATCAACCTTTTCTTCTTGACCCCCCTCCGCCTGCTTCTAAAATGACTGCCTCCACTTGATTCTTTCAGCCTCATTCTGGACAATGCAGTAGATTTTTAACCCAAACTGACTCAAAAAGCACATTTTTTTGGCTTTTTTCCCCCTTTACGCTGCTCGATTTCAACATATGGTATGGCATTTTTAGCTTGCGGCCTTTACCTTCCAGTCCCAACTGTCTTTTCTTTTCGTTTTTTCTTTTTTAATGACTTTTTAAAATGATATCTAACTCAAGATTTGTTCCAACTTGACAAAAGGCCAAGTTAAAGACAGTGGGAAAAACAAAAAGGTGGAAGAATTTTTTTAAAGGCCATTTTTAAATATTTTTTTCCACTCATGTGAGAATCATTTTTTTTTTCTCTTTTATTTTATAGCCAAAATTCTTGTTGTGCTTCAAGCATTTGGAAGTCTTGAAGTCCTTTTTGGCTAAACACATTTTTTATCCCATGTTTTTAAAATCCACTCTACTCATTTTCAATGTTTCAAGATTAGGTCAGTCGTCAGACCTGTTTTTGCTGTTGTTTTTTTTTTTCCCTCTCCTTACCATTGTTGAAATATCAATGTCATGCAGTGCTTGTTGCATTTTGCGGCACTTTTGTGCCCCCTTTTTTCCTCCTTTTTGATCACTGCAGAATTTTGCGCTACAGCTTTGGGGCAAGGCTTTATAGGAAAGGTGAAGGAGTTCTCTATAATTTTGACCTTATTTCTTTTATCCCCCATGGTGTTCCTCCAGTTCCTAGTGGGCCACCTCGTAAAGTTGAGGTGGAGGCTGTCAACTCTTCATCAATTAAAGTGATCTGGCGCTCGCCGGTGCCCACCAAGCAGCACGGTCAGATCCGAGGATACCAGGTGCACTATGTCAAGATGGTTAATGGGGAGTCCACGGGACAGCCAGTCATCAAGGACATCCTGATTGATGATGCCCAGGTACAGCACCCCCCCTCAGCCAGCCGCCTCATTCCTCAGACAAACAGTCTGACTTTATATTTCTCACCTTCTCACTTTTACACAGGCAACAGCAATGTGTCATTACTTAGTAAACTTCCACAAATGACTTAGATTTTGTTCATACATAATTATTCTTGTGTGACAACTAATTAGTCACATGAAACTGGATATTTTTCTTTTGAGATGTAAATTCACATTTCATGTGTATTTCCTCAGCCATCATTAATTGTATCTGACATGATTTCATACTTTCTCTCTCTTCATTTTCCAATGTCATCAGTGGGAGTATGATGATTCAACTGATCACGTGAGTAAACTTTGCTTGCTTTACCAACTCTTTCATTTTCTGCATGCATTGCATTTGAGTTTGGGGTCCAATATTCCTTATATACTGCATTATTTTACCACTTTATAATTGGTAACCAACAGAAAATAATGATGATAATCCTTTCAAAATAAAACTAAGACTAGAACATTTTAAAATCACTGTCCATTTGTAAACTACAGCTTATAAAAACATGTCTTACTGAACGTGGTGTGTCTCAGTTTTTAGTGAATGTCTTTGTTTTGTTGCACTGTCACAAACCACATCCATCCCGCTTCTGTGTGCAAATAGGAAAATGAAAGTTCTGCTGCTTAAGTCTTTTATCTTTTCAGGAAATGTTCATCACAGAGCTGCAGGCTGAGACCACATATTCAGTTACTGTGGCAGCCTACACAACAAAAGGCGACGGTGCACGCAGCAAGCCCAAACTAATCACCACCACTGGCGCAGGTAATGTGAGCATTACCAAAAGAAAAAGTTCATATAAAGTAACTTTTCTGATTTGAAGTGTTTTACTAACACTTTAAAATGTATGATGTCATGCAGTAAATACAATGATTAGTAAATATTTAGAAATACAGTCACTGACATAATTCAAAATTAGTTTACTGACATTGCCATACTGCCATAAAATAATTTAAGAGATGAAAATAGTATAAAAAGAGAAAATTTAATTTTAATTCTGCTCAGATTGATACTGGAAGAACACAATGTGTATCTAAACTTTTATTTTATTTCTTTTTACATTGCTACCATTAGTTCCAGAAAAACCTCGTCTTATGGTCAGTACAACCAACATGGGCACAGCTTTACTCCAGTGGCATCCCCCAGCAGTGACCCACGGACCCCTGCAAGGTTATCGCCTTCGCTTTGGTCGCAAAGACGTGGATCCATTGACAGTTATTGAGTTCCCAGAGCGGGAGAACCACTACACAACCAAAGAGATTCATAAAGGAGCTTCATACACTTTCCGTCTTTCAGCACGCAACAAGGTGGGCTTTGGTGAAGAGACAGTCAAGGAAGTCACCACAAATGAGGATGTTCCAAGCGGCTTCCCTCAGAACATTAAAGCAGAGGGCGCCACCACCTCCACGGTTCAGGTTAGCTGGCAGCCTGTGTTGTTGGCAGAGCGAAACGGGCGAATAATAAAATATGCCCTGCAATATAAAGACATCAACAGCCCACGCAGTCCCTCTGAACTCTTCATCACTGCTCCGGAATCAACAGTCCTCCTGGATGGCCTTAGGGCAGACACAACTTACGATATAAAAATGTGTGCCTTCACCAGCAAGGGATCTGGTCCCTATAGCCCAAGTGTCCAATTCAGAACACAACCTGTGGATCAAGGTAGGACCAGTCCCTGAACTTTCTTAGCTCTTTCCTTTTTAAACTTTCCACCTTTTCCTGTACAACTACAACAACTTCCTCCAAATGCCTCAAATGGCAGAAGTTGAGCCAACCAAAAGACTCTGGTACTAACATTCTACCCTGTCATTAGCTTTGTTTTAGTCCTACAATTTAACACTCACTCATGTTGAGTAAGTATGTATGTCTCTTTGTGTCTTGTCATATAAGTACAGGCCAGTCATTAATATTAAAAGCTGGTGGTTGGTAAAAAGGTAAGAGGACAGTTTTGAGTTCAGCATAGTACTTCTTTCAGCCTGGTATGAAGGAGTCATTTTCAGGTAAGCACTAGTGTGGGATCGGTGGAAAAAAAAAAAAGATTTTGTGTCTAAATCATCTGTTCCCCCTTTCTTTTAGCAGTGTTTGCAAAAAATTTTCATGTGAAAGCTGCTATGAAGACATCTGTGCTACTGATGTGGGAAATCCCAGAATCTTACAACCCGGCTCAACCTTTCACTGTGAGCATTGCCTTCCTATATGTACAGCTAGTATCTCTATTAAATTAAGGCCACGCAACACAATATCTTCTGCATGAAACATCTCTCTTTTTTTTTTTTCCAGATTCTCTACGACAACGGGCAGAGTGTGGAGGTGGATGGGAAGTTAACACAGAAGCTAATCACCGGTCTTCAACCAGAGACGCAGTACTCCTTCCTCTTGACCAACCGTGGTAACAGTGCTGGAGGTCTACAACATCGAGTGTCCACCATGACAGCTCCAGACGTGCTTCGCACAAAACCCTACATGATTGGCAAAACCAACTCAGACGGAATGGTGACTGTTGAGCTACCATCAGTGCAGACGTCTGAAAGAGTGAGGTAAGCATGCATCATCAGTGTACGTTATTTCTTGGAAGATGGCCTTCACAAAAACATTGACTATTATGTTATAATTTTAGCCATCGTCTTGAGTTGCATATGAAATTAAAGGGAACATATTATGCAGTTCACTTTTTTAGCCTTTAAATACGTTTTGTTTTGCACTTGGAGTCTCTAGGAGTGCAGAAAATTTGTATTTAGTCTCTCCTGACGCGTCATAGATATCTTTATTCTATTTGGGTCATACTTTTTCAGGCTGTTTAGTTTTCTTTAATCTTTATTAAAGTATTATTATACGTCACAGTGTTTGCAGCAGATCTGCTAAATATAGTCAGACTTCAGGCTCACTAAATTTATGAATCCGTGGTTCTGCACATTTGTAATCTTCATTCTCTGGTTCTGGGTCAGGCTCTGGCTCCAACATGTAAGGCTGGATGGACCAAGTCTTTTTTTGTTGACATCTTTTAATTGATTTGTAAATAAAAAGTTAACGAGTTTCTAGATAATCATATCGCTGCTATCAAACTACTAAAATCACTGAACAGAGTGAGGGGGGAGGGGGGGTTTGAAGTGCCTCATTCGCATTTAAGGAGACTGCACCAAAAACAAGTTGATTTGAGACACACCTCCGAAAAGGGGTGAAAAGAGGGGCTTGTGGAATTACAATAAGGAGGAAATCAGACCAAAGCATTGCAGTTCCACTTTATAGAGACCCTAACTGAATGATTTAAATGTAAAAAGGAAGGATTTAAATATGTCTCCTTTAACTTGGGGAAGCACATCTAAATATCACTTGCAAATTTTAGTCATAATTACAATTAATAAAAAGGTATTTTTGCTGCCTATTGACTATAAAGACATTATTACAGTAATAGTTGGCCTTTCACTGTCTGTTACAGCTACAACTTAATGATAACTGTTCTATACTGGTGTGCTGTGAATGGAAATACACAACTTGACTTGATAGCTGACCTTGTCAGTGGTATTTCTTTCCTACAACAATCATCTACAACCCCTGGCAATAAGTATGGAATCACCAGTCTTTGATGAGCATTCATTCAGACATTTCATTCTGTAAAACAAACTCAGATCGAAAACATGAAACAATAATAAGGTCATTCCAAAGTGCAACTTGTTGGCTTTCAGGAACACTCGAAGAAATGAAGAGAAAACATTGTGGAAGTCAGTGAATGTTACTTTTAAGACTGCTGATTCCATACTTTTTGCCAGGGGTTGTATATTCATCCTTGTGCTTCAATGTAATATCCACTTCATCTCAGTCATTGCACATTGAAACAGCCTGCCTCATTTAAACATACTCCTCTAAGTCATATAAAGGCTTTTCAGCCTTTTTACAAAGCACATGGTTGTCACAGGTCTAAGGGGTATATTCAATTTTACAATGAGAATTCCAACCTCTTTTTTTCTTTTGTCCACCCCACAGTGTTGGTGGTTGCTGTTGCCTCATTGTTTCCCATGCCAAAGCTGAAACTGTAATTAGCTCTCTGTATTTACCAAGATGGCTTCACGTATGCTCACTATGTTGAGCATGCTCTAGCCCATCAATTGTTTGCCAATTTTTCACAGGATTTTCAATGACCCTGTTAATAGATTTTAGAAGCATATTGAAAAGATTAATTATTGTAAGTAAATGGTAAAAATACTTATTGCCACCTAGAGACTCGACATTATGTATTTGTAGATATTTATATAGTTTGTTTCAACCAGAGGGAACAACTTCCATTAAATATATTGTGACTACTGTAGTCAAGATTTATTGTTTCTTACTTGGCTGCTTCTATTCATCCTATCTTTTTTTTTTTAAGATAAAACCTGTAACGTTTAAAAAAATAATTCACCTTGTGTATATGTTTCACTTAAACTTTTCTTTTTCAGGGGTTATTATGTCGTGGTTGTACCTTTGAAGAAGCAACGCACTGGAAAGTTTTTCAAACCCTGGGATAATCCTGACGAGATGAATTTGGAGGAGGTAAGTTCCAGTATATTATCTGATCATACTGACTCAGGTTACCAAGTAAAACAAATTGGACTCGGGTCACGTCACTTCTGTGTTATCACTGCTGACTTTGTTACTCAACCTTATATACCTGTGAGCACATACCACATATTGATTTTTTTCAAAAACAGGAGTAAATAGGTCGAGGCAGGTAAGAGGGCAAGAGAGATGGCAGACGAGTCTTTGTGATTGACGCAAATGGCTCCAGAGAGCACTGTTCATATGGAAATGAGAACATGAAGTAGCCATCAATTGCACAGCAAACTCCAATCCTGTCCCCACCTCCTCCTCTTCCTCCTCCTCTTTGTGTCTGCAGTAATTACCTGGAGAGCTGCATTGGGCCTTCGTGGCTCTTCTCGTTCCAGGCAAAGCTCGGCTGCTGCATATGCACAAAACACTTGACAACTTTTATATTTAGCTAGTTGAGATAATTCTGAAGTTCCTGTGCATTGCATGCAAATGAGAGCTTTTACCGCTACACGCTTTAAGCCATTTCAGCTTATCTTATAGATCATAGACAATTTTTTAAAAGTCTGTGTAATGCAGACTGCTAATATTAATTTCCATGTTATAAAGCTCGCAGTATTTCACAAGACTTCAAGGATAAAGGAAAATACAGGGTGTCTCATATGACAATGCCTTTGCAGCTCGTGCCCACAGGCCCGTGTCTGCAGCCTTGACCGATTGCCCAAAAGTCACGCCTCTGTCAGAATTTATTTGTTTGTCAATATTGGCACTCACCTTTTCACAACTTTTCCCAAGGGCAGCTAGATTTAGCCGTGTTGACAGGAGAGATGATTGAAGACATTATCGGGCAGCACCAACAGCCCCGCAGCCAAAACAAAGCACACACACAAGAACACATACACACACCCTCTAACATGAATGACAGCCACACGTTACGTGCACATTGCACGCACACGCAATCATCCATTGGCACGAGTCAGATATATGCATTCAGACGTGGGCTTGTTTAGCATAATTATCATTCTAGGATTGTACTTGAAATTTATAATCTGTTGATACAAGCTTGTGTGAAGGGCACAGTTTTCTTTTTAGCTGGGGCTGCTGGTTTATCTCCTAAACCTAACAAAAGGACTTACCTTTGTTTTAGTTCATTAGAGGTTAGATTTGAATAATTTTAGAACCAGGTCAAGCCCTGATCGTTTTTATTACCATATTTTCCAGACTATAGTTCACTTAGGAGAATAAGTTACACCTGACTATAAATCCCATAAGAGGAGACATTCAATCAGGAATAACACACAGAACATACCTACGAGGATGCCCAATAGCCTTAGTTAACAAAAACAAATGAAACGGATGAGATTAACTTACGTGAATCGTTTTCACGAGTTCAACTAAACGACAAACGCAACAAGCTAACATTAGCTTTCCACCCTCTGTCAGTGTTATACAGAAGACCTTCGAGTTTAGTGTAGTCCGTTTTTGTTGTGACAAATAAAACAAACATGCATTTGAACAAGTAAGTTACCGGTAAGTTTACCATTCTCATTTCATTTTTCACTCACTCCAAACTTTCATCTGCTGCTATATATTTTTTTAACTGGTAGCAGAACAACAAACTGTAGTTGTCTCAATCCTAGAGCGCCCTCTCACTATTGCAGACAGTAATGTTTACTTCTCAGTTCATGTCAGTCAGTGTAAACCAGTGTTTTACAACCCTATATCTATAAAAGATGTTTTGTTATATAACACCTTAAACACAAACACCTTAACATACATTTTACTTATAAACATACATAAGTCACAGGACCAAGCAAAACTATAACAAGTAGAACCTATAGTCTGGAAAATATCTTGTATTGATTTATAAAGCTTGAGAACTGAAACAGGGTGGATTGTTTTTGTGTTTTTTTTTTTTTTGTTGTTTGTTTTTTCTACATGACTGTATCTCAGAAGTCTAGATTTGTAGCCAATTGTTGGCGACATTTTTAACTGTTTCTTTATGTGTGCCACACTCGTATACAGAAAAACATAAGTATGTTTGAGAATAAATCACACTACTCTTATCAAATGCTGCTGAATTCTCTCCAGATTCTATTTGTCAGCGCATTTAGGCAGAAAAGCTTTTGATTGTATCAACAAGAGATTTTTTTTTAAAAAAAGAACCAATGTAAGTTTTGAACTAATTCAGTTTCTTTCCTACTGTTTGAAGCTGTTAGATAAT
>JARVGW010000001.1:7820583-7836646 GCA_031762495.1 Anablepsoides rubrolineatus | reverse complement strand
ATCTTGTGTTTGATTCCCCTACAGAGGAGTTTATTCTTCTTGTCAATCTGGGGTAAATGTAAAAGTCTATATGGGAACCAGATCTGGTTTTAGACATTTCTGAAACATTACTTTTAAAAGTTTGCCCCAATTTTAGCTTAGATTATATATATTTTTGTACCCCAAAAGGTTTGTATGATTCCCTTTTTCCCTTCCTTGCATTTTCCATCCTACTATTTTACAATATCCTTTTTATTTTTCCACCACAGTGCTGGGGTTGGACGCACAGGTTGCTTTATTGTGATTGATGCAATGCTGGAGCGTATCAAGCACGAGAAGACCGTGGATATCTACGGACATGTAACACTAATGCGTGCTCAACGCAACTACATGGTGCAGACAGAAGACCAGTACGTCTTTATACACGACGCACTCCAGGAGGCCGTTAATTGCGGCACCACCGAAGTGCCCGCCAGAAACCTCTACGCCTACATCCAGAAACTGACTCAGATAGAGGGGGGAGAGAATGTCACAGGAATGGAACTTGAGTTCAAGGTACAAACTGTTTATTAGTGTAATCTGGATACATTTTGATCCTTTTTTGTGACATTGTGTGCCCCAAGTTACATCCAAGCTTCAGTGCCCGTTTACAAACTCTTCTTTCCAGACCCAATTTGGCCCAAGTAGACATTATGGGGCCTGTGGTTTCATCTTTATTTAATTTTGCCCACTTGCTTGTGTAATACAGCATGATATATTCATTTTTATTGCTTTTCCCTTTCATAGCCCCTCTTTCTTTAGCCACATTGTTCTTAGTTTACATCAAAAAATGACAAACATGGGTTTTCCCTACCACAGACATTTGTCTTTCCACAGTCAATATATTAAAAAAAATAGCTATATTCAGCTGACAATTTTTTATTTATTCCTATACTCAAAATATGCAAATGTTTAAAGACTTCTCTGTCAAAGACAGTCAGGATAAAGAATAAAAACTTGAACATTTCCAACTGGCATTGCACTCAAGAGTCTCTTCTTTCTCCTTGTGCCATATAGCGTTTAGCTAACACTAAAGCTCATACGTCACGATTCATCAGTGCCAATCTCCCCTGCAACAAGTTTAAGAACCGCCTTGTTAACATAATGCCATACGAGTCCACACGAGTGTGTCTTCAGCCCATCCGAGGAGTCGAAGGCTCCGACTACATCAATGCCAGTTTCATTGATGGGTACAGGTAAGTGCTAAAACAAACAAAATCATCACTAAGCTCTGCAAAGTAGAAAAATGTCATAATCCCCTGGCAGTTAATGTATTTTTGTTTTATCTCTTACGGTTTCAGGCAACAGAAGGCTTACATTGCAACACAGGGACCACTGGCAGAGACCACAGAGGACTTCTGGAGAATGCTCTGGGAGCACAACTCCACTATTGTAGTCATGCTCACCAAGCTTAGAGAGATGGGCAGGGTATGCACACCCTAATGCTCCCATCACTCACAACTTTATATGGAATACTAAAAAAATCTAGCTTATAGCACAATAAAATCAGTTTATGAAGATGATGATGTGACTTACATTGGTGTGTTTCTTCAGGAAAAATGCCACCAGTACTGGCCAGCAGAGCGATCGGCCAGATACCAGTACTTTGTGGTGGACCCCATGGCTGAATATAACATGCCCCAGTATATACTGAGGGAGTTCAAAGTGACTGATGCCAGGGTAAGAGGGTTTGCTTTCATTGTGGAACTGGAAGTTCAAAAGCCAAGATTTATCTTTCAGTCATTCAAAATGACTGAACAGAATTTTAAGTCACCAGTCCAAACATTTACTAAGAGCATTGAACAATAAGCTATAAATTTGGTTGTTTTCTGTTATTTTTAAATTAAGAGAAAACAATTTGACTAACAAGGTTAAAGACTGACTGTAATTGCTGTCATTTGTTTGGAGTTGTTTAGAAAAAAAATGTATATATTGCCATTTGCAAAATTATTTGTTTGTACCACATTATTATGGCCCAAAGTGTAAAAGGAAACTTGTGGGAGTTGACATATGTCAGAGTATAAAAAATAAATGTAAATGTTGTGCCGGCAGCACTGAGCTGCCACAGTTTTTAATTCCATCAAAGGCTTAGACAGATAAATGTTGCAGACTCCCTACTTTGTAGAGAATGTTACACTGTCTCATCAATGGGATTGCTTTCCTTATCGAGAAGGATACAACATCATATAAACGATGCACAACCTCAAAGTCGAGATTCTCAACACCCTGTCAAGAGTAGCACATCAAAGCAATCAGTACCTTAGTGATTATATTCAACAAATTTAGGTACAATAAGAATCATCTTAAAAAGCTTTGTCCAGTTTAAACATGATGGAAAGGGCTCAGGAAAGTAGATCTCCTGAGTGACAGGCTGTTTTTTTGTTTTGGTTTCAGGATGGACAGTCACGGACAGTAAGGCAGTTTCAGTTCACGGACTGGCCTGAACAAGGAGTGCCAAAATCAGGGGAGGGTTTCATCGATTTCATTGGCCAAGTACATAAAACAAAAGAGCAGTTTGGCCAAGACGGTCCAATCACAGTCCACTGTAGGTAGGTGATCAACCAGCATAACCAAAAAGCTAGTGTATGTTGTACAAACTGAAGCTTTCTATTCAGAGTGAATAAATCACATGTACAAGTATTTCTGGCTACAAATTAGACCTCTGTGCCCTTTTGTTCTCTGTTGCACAGCGCGGGTGTTGGTAGAACTGGAGTTTTCATCACCCTAAGCATCGTCTTGGAACGAATGAGATACGAGGGCGTAGTAGACATCTTTCAGACAGTGAAGATGCTACGGACACAAAGACCGGCTATGGTACAGACAGAGGTGAGGCGTTTGAGAACACACTTCATCATCTACTCTAGTTCTAATATTTTACTCCAGTTCTTTAAATGTTGTGGGAGGATTTTAAGAATCCTCTTGAGCCAAAAAGATTAATTCTTAAGCAAGCCTCATTTAAAGGCTATGATTAATTTAGTAGCTGAATCAGACTACAGTAGTCCCATGTGCAGATTTATTACATCATTTTACAAATGCTTGCCAATGTTTTTACACCATTTTATATTTTTAAACACTTGTTTTCAAATCTTTGGAGAATAAGTGAGACAGGTGATTATGTGCACGCACAAAAAAAAATACAGACAAAGAGAACTTGGGCACTGACGTTTTCTCTCTTTCCAGGATCAATACCAATTCTGCTACAGAGCTGGCTTGGAATATTTGGGAAGCTTTGATCACTATGCAACGTAAAACACCCAGTATTGGAAAATAAGAGCAGAGGGCCCTTTGGGGAAAAAAAAAAACAAACAAATCCTAGTGAGCCTCTCTTCTGAGCCATAAATTCCTGCTTGAGAAAGTACTCAACTCCTTGCTAACAATCCGTTAAGTGTTGGATGTGTGACATGATTTGACGAAAACAAAACACAAAAAAGAAAAAAGATCATTTCTGGAGGACCAAGTATGTCCCAACCCCACTTAAAAAAAAAAAACTTGCTTTGGTACAAAGAAAGGGAATCCGAACTGTTGAAGCATCATGTGGAATTACCTTTTCTTTATGCTTCAAGGATTCATTTTTGGGGGGCTCATAAAAACTAAATGAAACCAACGCAAGAAAAGAGTAAACGAACAATAACAGCATCGTCAGAAATGCATCAATGATTATGACCCATAACGAGAGACGATGGAGGCACACAGAACTGCAGAGGGAAACAACTAAATGCACATTGTAAAAAAAAAAAAATCTGTTTCACAATCAAGTCCACAGACAAACCATTGCAGAAGACAACAATGCTTGGTCCACAACAGCAAAACAGACTAAGTAATGAATTATTACCCCTTTTTCCTGTCACAATGTTAACCATTTCAGTTTGGGGCTGAGAGTAACATCAAAATGAAAGAAATAAAAACTATTGTTTTAGTTTTTTAGTATTTTATTATACAACTGATGTGTTTTTTTTTTAACTGTGTGATTTTTTTTTTCTACACAAATTTACCACGGAGAAAAAAAAAAGTGGTAAAACATGTAATTTTTTTAAAGCTGTAGAACTGTTCTAATGTATGTGCCGTTTTGCAGAGAATTATTCTTTATTACTTCCGTTCGTTTTGTTACACTTGGTGCAAAAACATCACACTACCAAAATGTAACTTTGTTTTAAAGTTGTTTTTTGGTGTGTGTGTTCATTTAATTTTTGTTATTTTTGTTCCTGTCCACTATCATTAACATGGTACCTTAATTACTTCCATTATATAAACCGGGGATTTGCGGAATCAACAGGGATGAGCAAAGTATGAAGTTGCTGCTACAGTTTATCTTAGTTCTTCCATTTTACAATAAGAGAGAATCTGATGAATTGGACAATAATATATAAGGTACAGAATGTCAAATAGATGTATATTAAAGTATAGCTATAACATTCTAAATATATAAAGGTTTTATTAATGATGGATTTGTCTATGAAAGCTTTCAGATTAAGAGTTGTGTGCTATGGAGGAAATTAAGATATTTTTCACTGGAATGCACATCAGTACGACAAAACTGTATTCTGATTCAGTGCAATCTTTTTCTTGTGCAATAAATGTGTTTTAGATAGGGTTTCATGTGGCTACGTTACTCATGGCATTATTGTCCCCTCCACACCAACACAGGTGACACTGAAAGCATCGTTTTAAATACAGATTCTAATTAAAGACAGAGGAGTCACTCACACCTCTTCACAATAGGGCAAAAGGTACAAAGACGTCACTTACTTGTGGTTCTTTAAAGCATTCAGTGGTAATGATATAAATATATATATATATATATATACAGTATGTTTCTTTTTGCATTTAGAGTGCCTTATATTTATGCCTGTTTTTATAATGTTTCATTTAAAATTATTGTATCCTTTGAGTAATGTAGGCATTTAATGTAAATGAAAATGTAAAAAGTTTATTTACCTTTCATTTTGTCACACGATGAGATTATAAAATATGCAAATAAGAGCATTTCAGAGGTCATAGATTTTATTTTTAGTGGCCTTACTATGGCTCAGTGAATTAGAACTAAACAGTGAGCACTACAAAAAACGCTACAATAGAAAAAATTTCAGACAAAGTCAGGGAAGAGACCGATAAAGGATGAGGTATTATGTATGAAGCCAAAGTATGAAATCAGCCCCCCTCTACAAGTACTTTTTCTCTCCCTTTAAAAAAACTCAGTCTAAATGATTTTATTACAAATCACACTTGGCTGCCTTGGTAGCAATCTGTGTATTTCACCAGTACACATAACAATTGCAACTTAAAAAAAAAATGTTTTACATTACTTTAGCCCCTGTCTTCTACACTCCAGATATTTAAACCGATTTTTATTTCTTAATTAAAAAAAAATCCCTAGTAAACAAAATTAAAAAAGTAAAGTAAATAAACCTGAAAAAACAAAACACAATTTTCTGCCTTTGTAGCAGTCTGTATTAGGCTTTTAAACAAACTGACACGGTTATCCATGCAGTTTATTAAAATGTTTTCTTTTGCAAAACAGACCTTGTCTTCTCTATTCCAGAGATTCATTAAAACCAAAAACAAAAAAATATATATTTATATATTAGGGGTGCAACAATACATGTACCCGTATTGAACCATATCGAACAGTGCTTTAGGTTCAATACACACTTGTATCGAACAATACAGATTTTTTAAATTTATTTTATCAATTTGTCTTGTGAAGATGCACTGTGTTGAAGGATCAGTGGATCTGTGTTCGACTACTCCACCTAGACTGCCGTTTTGAGCGCAGATCCACTGAAAAACTTGCTGTTTCAACATTTAATTTAAAAACTGTACTTTTGAGGTTAAACAAATGTTCCTAATTAATTTCAATAAATTACAAGTTAAAAAGAGCATGGAAATTTATTTTTTTTGTATCAAAAAATTATCGAACCGTGAGATGAAATTGTTGAACCAAATCGTCAATATTCTGTATTGTTGCACCCCAAATATATAAATATAATTAATAAAAACATGCTTAGTTGACTTAGAGGTCTGCAGCAGACAGGTTTTTTAACCGATAGACACTGTAATTTTTGCAGTTTGTTTAAACTGTTTCAAATCAAGATTAATAGGTCCTATTTATGACACTTACATACTTTTTTGTTAGTTTTATCAAAAGTAATTGACAGTGCCACTAAAGGACAACCACATTATTATTTACCATACAAAGAACAAATGTTTTCTTGGTTAAAAACTGTCCCAAAACAATTGTAGCTTCTTTGATTAGAAAGAATCGTGATACAGCAAGACAGAGTAAAAAAAAAAAAAAAAAGGTGAAACAGCTCTGCTGTTATTTTGGCTGCCAAGGCAACGAATGGTGGGCATGTGTAATGGCTGCTGTGTAGCTGATTATCAAAACCTTTGCATTTCAAGTTGGCGCATATTCATTGAAAAGAAAAAAAAATGTTTTCATGTGGGCAAGAGGTTCAAACATCTAAAATTTCAGTTTTTATAGAATATTTGAAGTTGTGCAGACAGGGTCATAAAGTTAATGAAAAGTTTAACACATTTTAGGGTTAAAAACAATCAATTTGCTCTTTCTGTGTTGGATTTGGTGATATGATACACAGATCATCACTGAAGGGTTTCTTTCTTTGTGGCTTTTGTAACCGTTCATGTGAGAGCAGATGTAGAGAAAGAAAACACTCATTCTGTTATCCTGACGATTCTAAACTGTGTGCTATGCCCATTTTTTCCTAACAGAGACACGATTGTTTACAACTTTACTTCAATAGCTTCATGGATGTGCATTCCAGGTGCTTTCTTTTCTCTTATTAATTAAAGCAGAGTTTTGTTTTATTTTTGTCATAAGTCTCAGAACATGCTTATTTTCTCATCTGTTTTTATTTTCTTTTAAATTCCAAATACATGATAAGGAATGGCAGAGTGGCCAAAACTGGTAGGGAAGACTTGCACTTTCTCTTTGTACTATGCACTGCCCTATTGATTCGAAGCCCAATAATATATTACTTGAACCCATCTATTTAAAATAAACTCAAACATTCACTTTGTGTGTATGTAAATAACACAGAAAAGGTATGAACCCTTTTGGGGGGGGAATAAAAAGAAAAACTTGGTGGGGGGAAACAGCATCCGATCTGATACCAACTCTAGCAGACGACTTCAGACCAATCTGTCTCTCAACCATCTGTTCTCGTGGCTTTGCCATTCAAGCTTGGAGTGTCATTAACAGAAGTAAACATTGTGTTCTCTGCTCTCTATCTATCTCTCGTCTGGATGCATAGACTGATAAATAAATAAATAAATTGTAAAAAAAAAAAAAAAAAGAAAAGAAAAAACATGGCTTGTTAAAAGATTATACAATTACCTCTGATTAGTTGTAAGTGTAAACTGTTTCTTTTTTTCTGAATGAAAGGAGTGCTTTTTATTTTCTTACTTAGGTCACATTGGTGGAAAAAGAAGTCTGTAAGAAAATCAGTTCTTTGCTGACACAAGTTCCATTTGTTATAAATGAATTCTATTAAAAAATGTCAGTGTTATGCATCGGCGTTTCGCTTGTTTCCCTTTGACTCGGAAAGACTGATGAAGCCATTTTACCCCCTGCTGGTCCGGGTCCAACACATTATCCACAGTTCTCTCGTGAAATGGGGAAATTGAGTCTCACCACATTTGAACAGATTTCCATTGCTCTGGTTTTTCTGTTACTGATGTCAGCCACAATGAATCATCCCAGGAACCTCTGACAAATGAAGTGCAATGTTTTTAAAGCTGCTTTGCTTTTTAACTCTCGTTTTGGTCATTCTAGTAACAGAGGTGGGTTTTATACCAGAAAACAGTTCAGTCGTATAACTGTAGGGTTGCATTGCTGCACTGTAAAAAAAGTTTTATCTATTGCTCATTTAGTTTTAGTTAAAATGTGGAACTTTTTTAAGAAATTTGTTGAAAGATTTGGAATGAATAATAACTTACATGTCATTTTTTTTAACTCAACTTTAGTTGGAAGAAATAATTTCATTCAAATCAAACTGATGAGCTAAAGGCTACTTTGACTTGGGCCAGGACCAAAATGGATTACTGATCTGAAAACTGTTCAGCTGTTCATGCAAATGCTATTTTGAACTACAGGATTATTTGCATAGAAGTCTATGGTTATTTGCAAGAACAAAGCATCACCTAGCTTTTGGATAAAATCTATTTGTTGCCATAATTACCTTGTAAAGGTCTCTAACCTTGCATTTGTCAATATTTTACCATTTAAATTTGTAGTTTTGAAAGGAACGGACAACTTCAAATACTTTAAATATTTATTGCTCTTTGAAATCTACTTTAAAATACTTGCATATTTCTAGCTTTTGGCTACTGCTTATTACTTTTAGTTTTTAGTTAGTATTGCTAATTTTAACTTTTGTTCTAATTGTTTTAACAATCAAGTCAGAACTCTTGTCTAATGCAGGGGTGTCTAGAAGGAGGTCATGTGTTTCTTGTGTGGGAGGAGCTTTTCAAAGACATTTGGTCAAATTGACTATTTTGGGTTAAGTTTGCTGAAGTCAGTGATTTGGTTGGTTAAACACTGGGCAGCTGGGGCGACTAGTAGCTCAATCAAAATGGCCAGAAAGTGCCAATATTTTTTTAAATAATAATTTTAGTCACAAAACGAGATAGGAACGTGGGAGGGATCCGTAACAATTCAGCTTGGTCAAAACAGGCCTAACCTACCTGGAAAAGATTTATTTGAATATACATCAAATTTGATATCAATAAATTATGTTTACATGATCACAAAAATTTAACTATTTTATCTTTTAACTTGTTCTACAAGACAAGTCAATCACGGCTTTTCCAAATTCTGGCAATGCCAAAAAACTCTGCCAAACATAATTAGGACAACTCACACCAAAAAACGCCCCTTATGTACTGCAGAGACCCCTACTTGTATAATTCTGGTCCCCATGGGCCTCGATCCTGTATGTTTACATGTTTTTCACACCTGATTCGGCTATTGAATTACTCTTACACCTCTGCAGAACCCTTTTGATCACCCATTCATTCAAATAATGTGTGTTGGAGCAGAGAAACCTAAAACATGGAAGATTTGGACACTCTTGGTCTAGTACAACTATGCATTCCCAGTTTTTCTATTTAAAACAATGTTTTCAAACTGAGATGAGATCTTAACACCAAAGCTAACCACTTGCTTGCAAAGGTCGTTTAGGATTCAATGAGCAGTCTTCAAATTGAATCAACAGACATGGGTACAGATTATAACCAGACACACTGTCAGATATGGCAGAAAACACAATAAACATTTTTTTTCTTGATGTATAACCAGGGTTGCAATTTCAAAGTCTACAGTTCACTTCATAAATTGGTTGAAATGTAATAAGTACTCGTCTTCGAGAGAAAATGCTGTTGTAGAAATTGTTGTGTCAGAGGCAGTGACACGTTACAAGATCTAAAGGGATGATGTGCAAACCTGACTGCTCTATGAGTTTACTGCTTTTTAGCTCAAACTGAAGACAAATTTTAAGTATGAACAAATATCCACCCCTACGTGTGCTGATGTTTCTTGTTCTGCTAAGAAACGCCGAGCCACTCTCCACAAATGTTTGAAACATTCCTTCCCAAAGTCCTGCCCGGACTTCAGGCTGAAATGAGAAACTGAACACACAGTCTGTTTAGGACACCAGGGTCTTATTTTACAGTACAAGCAGAATTGCATGTGCCGTGTAGCAAAACGTCACAAATTACTTCACGTCCAGACAAATGATTGCTTCACCGCATTTCTCGTTACTTGCAATTTGATGGAAATCGGCTAAAATGAAATCCCCGACGTCTTGAGCTGCCACGCCATCATAAAATGTCTGTGTTGCACACAGGACAAGGGTACAACAAATGAGGGGCTTCTGCTGTCATCGTGTCTTATTTTGCACGTCGGAGACCGCGCCTCAGATGTGTCGAGCAGATGTTCAGTCTTTGTCTCCCAGCAGCTTCTGCAGAATTATAAAGCCAAACACCCAGTCACAACGTTGTGCACAAGCCATTCCTCATATATCCCCCCTCCCGCTATACAACAGCTTGCCTCATCCTCCCCTCTTGTACTTAATTTTCTACCAGCTAAAGTTGGTAAAACATTTGCCCAAGTGGGGACTTGGCACTTGTACCGACTTCTTATAGAGTTGGCCAGATTAATTAAAATAGGAGACTTTTTTTAAGTTTCAATTGTGAAACAAAGTACATCACTGTGCGCTGAATGAATTCAATTATATTAGCACTTAAGTTTGATGATGAAGGCAGAATCTCAACATGTCCGCTCTTGATGCTCCATTCCCATGTTGATATAAACAATCACCTGTAACCACTTCATCAATTCAAGTATTCTGTGCTTCACTTTACTCTAATTTTCCGTTACACAGTAGGACACTCCAAGTACTTGTGTTCTGCACACATGCATCCATTTCCCTATTAATACTGTTGTGAGCTGCTAACTGCTTTAATTAAATGTAATGCTGCAGGTGCATACCAGGTGCAAAATTAGGGAAGAACTTAGAGAAACTATTTATTTTGAGAATTTCCTGACAACTGTTTAACTCACTAGAACCCTGAGTGCTACACGGTTTTGTTAAGGACAATTAATTATGTCTTTAACATTCTGAATTGAATTAATCAGGCTAAAGCGAGACAAAGGAAAGCCTGAATGAAGGAGTGCAAAAACAGCTTCATATTTGTGTTTTTAGGCCATAAAGTGAAAGGGGACGTGTGTAAAATAGAATGCAACATCACTGTCAACAGATCTATCAAAAAAAAACAAAGGTTTTAAAAAAAACTTCTTTTTAATAAACAACTTACAACTTTGTAGTCTATGACTAGTCAATCTTATTCAAAAGGACCACCAAAACTCATCATTCATCTGTCAATTCTACAAATCTTAAAACTGGTAAATAAAAACATAACATATAACTCAGTTGTGAACCGATCCCAAAGTACCACATAACACACGTTTTGAAGATTTAACTAAAATAAGATCATCTTAGCATAAAAAGGGCCTTTTCAGAAAGCTAAGCATTTAAACTAATATTAGGATTTTAGCCTTGACCTTTAAAATATTAATAGTTGCAGTTTTGTTCATGAATAAAATCATTGATACATTTATAATACATTTTTCTTTTAATATTTGTGAATCTGTTGCATTTTCCTTCAAGATTATCATACCATCAGAGTTTCATAATACTTACATACTTCTGAGTAACCATGGTTTAAATATCCACAGTGAATAACATTTGGACTTGGGTCAAAAGTCAGATCTATTGGGTAAATTAAAGCAAGCTCCAGCATTAGTCAGTTTAGAGTTTAAAATGTCAAGTGTAAAAACCTTAAGTGATTTTATAGAGTTGTTTTAGGGCATAGTTCACATAAATTCACGATTACAGCTGGCTGCCAGAATGGCTAATATTGCACTTGAGACCTAAGCAACTGAGTAAACAGACACTGTACCTCCTGGATTCCTGGCTTGACTGAACTAAAGGCACAAAGCAGAACAAGTGGAGCGTCTGTGCACTGCAAACGAAATAGACAGCTATGGGTGTCTGAGCAGCAAAACCCAAAGGGCCTTTTGCCAGCAGAACGGTGAAGAATGTTTTTGTGTGGCAGTGAGACAGGCACCATAGCCTGCAGTAGACTGATGATGATGACCCAAATGGCAATCCTCAATCGAGCGAGCTCTCAGTTCAGTGATGACAAACTCAGATAAAAGCCGACAGTGCTGCCAAAGCTGTGCTGATTTTGTGTGCGCATCACATTAGAGCTTCTTCAGAAGCAGAATGAAGGTTTGACCTTTAGTTTCTGCTGTAACAAGAACGAAAGGAGGGGAATATAAACATAACGGGCTGCTAAAAGCGAGGTCATTAATGTTTTTCTACATTAGTTTCTTTAAGTTAAAGAACACAGGCAAATACATAATGAAAGCAGAGACCAATAAAGACAACCTCCGCTAAAAGGTTGACTGTTGGAATGACATAAAGGGTGAAGGGCGATAAGAGAGCAATCCAGAACGAGCCATCAGTTGCTGCAGTGTATAAACCTATGAAGGTTAATTTCTCCAGCTCAGCATCTTGCCAATATCCCTGTGATATGAACCTCTGTAGGCCAGCCATCTGCTTCAGCTCCTCTCTCTGCCCAAACTACAGATGCCTAGTTGGCTTTATGTGGGAGCAGACATAAATCAGGGCACTTTTAAAAACTGATGTTTAACTGAGGAGATGAGGTAGGGCCTGGGATTTTCACCATGTTCCACAAGACTGGTTCTTCTTTTACCCATTTCCCTTAGCACATAGCCCTCCCTACCCTTGTGTTTTGCCAGTTCACATTTAGGGGTGTCCCAATTATTTTCCTAAGTAATGCTATGTCCTTTAAACAGACATTTTCAGACACAATAAGGAAGAATAAGGTCTGATAGCAAATTACAAATGTATTTATGTTCAAATATTTAACATGAACCAAAGATTACAGAGGATTTATCTTAATCATGTACTCTGTGTGGTACCATTGTTTACTATCTGCAACAAGCACAAAGTAGTAAAAAATCATGTCGGTTCTCCATTAAATTACTTTTTGACCATAATTGAAAATTCTAATGAGCTATATTCTACCTATATATTGAACTTGTAATTATTTTTTTTGTAATTAGAACCAAACACACTGACGTTTATTACAAGCTAGCTTACTTATATACACAGTACATTGACATACCAATGCACCTATTTACATAAATAAAAAAGTTACTTTGAGAGATTTTTTTAATCTGTTCTTGCATTCATGAGATATTTTGGCTAACAGAGATAAACAAACCTATATGCACACAAATGCACCACCTTTTGCAGGAAACAGCAAATATGTTTAGTAATACATTGAGGAATAATAAATCACTAGAAACAAGAAAAAAAAGCTTACACCGTCTTCTAATTCACTAATTTTCTTCCCAATTAATTTTCCGTTTCTTAACGCTGATGTATGCATTAACGTTTTTCCACTTATGACTTAAATTCAAACCATTAATATTCCCCTCCGAGGCATTTTTGTTCTGGTTGGAAAAACAAAAGAAAAATATACAATCAGTAGGTTAGTTGAAGCCATTTGGAAATTCACAGCACACATCAATTATCCTGTCAACCCTGGGAAAAAAAAGGAGGAAATATAATTTTCAGAGTTCCCCAACAGGTTTTTCTTGCAACCTAAAGCAATAATGCACCTTTACTTTGGTGCTCAGCTTCCATCCTTTCATACACTGCCATTTCACCAAGGGATAAGTACTAAGAGTATATATTTTTGCGACCTCAGAGGACACTGTCAATTATTCCGGTATGGCCCTATGGACGCCTTCATTTCCTAATCAAAAAAAATGGCCAAGGCAGCAGAAAGTGAGTGGAGTTGAGTCCCTTACATTCCTTAGAGACATGGGGGTGGGGTCACAAACAAATCCATTACCACAAACAGGACACATCAGCAGTTTTGGGCCATTTGAATGGTTCGAGCCGATGACCACTTTCCAAAGATGTTTCCTTTTTAGGCACTGGGGCTTTTTGCACTGTTTTTTTTTCTTCTTTTTTTCTTTGCAAGCCAGCCTGCAGTCAAACTTACATAATGCATTCTGCATATAGACGCTGCGCTAACTTAAAAAGGCTGCGACTAAATCACTAATGGGAAAATTCAGGTATGTCCACATAATGGAAAAACGTGCTGAAAGTGTAGGTTCAAACTTTAATGCAACTCTGTAGCTTAATATGGTCTTAAGTAGTTCACGGAAGGATGAGGGGTTGGAGGTGGTGGTGGTGGGGAAAGATGTCATTAAAATCAGCTGTCATAAAATTAAGTGTTTTTCTTCCCTACCACATTTTCTTACCCACCAGCTGGTAGTGATTTCACTGTCAGGGTGTATATAATTTCAGCTGATAGCGAGACAGTTCTGCTCGAGGGCACTACTTTTTTTTCACAGCAAGAGAGCTTTTACAGCTCCTCGTTGCACAGTGAGGCTTTCATGTTGTCCATCTCCCTTCAAAAGTCTTTCTCACAATCACTTTCGCTTTTGACAATAAAGTAAGTGCATCTGGGTTAATGTGAAGCTGTCGTGTTCTTTAGAGTCAATTTCAATTAGAAGAAATTTGCAATAAAAATAAAATGTGAAAATAATTATATATTTATTTAGACAATGTTTTTTAAATTGTGCATATAATCTAAATTTAAATTAAATTTATCATGGTCCGTTTCAGTTTTGAACATATAATAGCCCAAGTTTTATTAACTTGGCAAACATTGAATCAGTGTGGATCGATTTCACACTTGTCCTGATTGCATAACTAACTTATCTGTTATGCATGTTTCAACCGGAGATGCACAATATATCGTTGCAGGACCAAACTAAGTGTGTTATCTAGGGACTAAACTACTAAATCATAAAACAGTTGTGTGTTGCAGCTTTTAATTGAACTTTGACGGGTAGCTACCATTGGCAGACGTGGGCAGCTTCATGTCAAACAAAATAAAACTTTAATTTTGTTGTGAAACATCTGGGATAATAATGGCAAAACCTTTGAAGAAGTGTTGTTGGCAGACAGAAATATTGTTTTTATAAGCAGAGTACCCAGAATGGTTAGGACTTTAGATTGCAATTACCAAAAAATAACCCACACAAATGCTAGAAGCTTGTGACTTTAGCATTTAAAGAAATAACAGGAAAAAGTAGGTTTCTTGCAGGTAATGATGCAGAATTTATCCATATTATCACAATCAGGTGATTCCCTAAATAATGTGCAGAACTAAATCAGACCAATTTTAAATAAAATCATTACTGTGGCAAAGTAAAAAGTGTCTTTTTTTTAACGCTCAGGCTCAGATTTATATAATAGTGTCTGAGAATATTATGAAAAAGTCTGTACTGAAGTCTGAAGGAAAAGCCTCACAATGACATCTCGTGGGAAACTGTACACAAACATTAAAGTCTATATGAAGGTGAAAGAAGAGGCTTCTGCCCTGGAAAGAAAAAAATCATTCAAAACTGGATGTTATAGAAATGGAATACAAAATGTAGCTCCCAAAAACAAAACTGTCTTTCGATTCTACCTCCCCCAAAATAAAAAATATGGGGAGAAAACACTGAGTCATAAAGCTTTTACAGGCTACACATGGAAAATCTGGTGACTCACTTCAGTGACAGAAGTACAGGGCTAAAAAACTGCTAGCTTCAAGTGAGCTTTTCTTTGTCTCACATTAAAAAACAGGATTGAACCAATTTCCCCCCCAGAGAAAAAAGGAAAGTGGAGAAGATGAGATGGTTGAGTGCTACAGCTCAGGGCCATACAAGAGCATTTAACTAGCAGAGATTAACTACTGTATTCCCACTGGTAGCCTGGATGTCCTGGTGTGGTGCCTCGGGGAGGACAGATATCAGAGAAGGAGCAGAGGAGGGACTAAAGGAAACGAAAGTGGGTGTAGATTGTCCAAGTGACGGCTGACAGCTTCAGTGACACGAGAGGATAGACTGACAAGTGATACAAAATAAAAACAATCTGCATATTCATTATTTTTAGTGTTTAAACCCCACTGGGAGGTTGCAATTAATTTGTCAGGAATATAAAATGATGCAGCAACCAAATGGCTCAATACCATTTTTGATGGGCAATGATGATGTTTTTAAGCTGACTTTAGAAATCAAAAAATGAAATTGTAGGGTATTTTCTAACTGAAACTTCTGGTTTATATACTTCTAAACTGATAACATAGCAGCTACTTCCACAGCTCAATTTTTTCCCTGCTGAAAACTGTCGCTCATTTTCCCATCACCTCAGTCGAGCCTGGAGATGGCAACAGTTACTCTAATGCAAGTCGACACGTTGTGGAAGTTTCTCCGATTGTTTGACATTTTCCCAGGCCACTGCTTGTTAGCATGCATAACGTCACGACCATACCTAAAGGCGTTTATGTTATTAATACCGGATGCTACATATCACTCAAATAATCAACAATCCAGATGGAAAGTTTCGGTGTACTACTTTAAGACTGCAGGGCA
>JARVGW010000001.1:7767888-7798559 GCA_031762495.1 Anablepsoides rubrolineatus | reverse complement strand
GATGTGACAGCTCCTGAGTGAGAAAAATAATATGAGCTCATTCAAATATCCTTGTGGTTTTGTTATTGGACAAAAAAAGGGATAAATATATATTAGTAGAGGTCGGATTTTGCAAAAGAAACAGAATTGTCATGATTATCGTATTTTGTTTCATTTATTGCCACAGTTTAAAGACCCCTTGCTTGGAGTGAGAATGTGTAACAATGTTACTCAAACTTGCCTTTTTGTGAAGAAGTCTATTTTAGTATGTACAATTTTGAGTAACTGATAACTGGATGAACAGCTACACTGATTACCTTTACCCATGCTTAAATCACAGCTAATAATTTAAGTGAGCAATTAAAACAAATACATTGAAGCATTTTATTCTGCATAACTATAAACTATAGTTTCAGTGGATATGCTGTTTGTTTTGAGAGTTTTCTGTTTTTGTTATTCCCCCACAATCAATGAAACCTCTCATTTATTATAATTATAATAATTTCCCCTAATTGTCTACCTGGACGGCAAGAATTATGTTATTTTTGAAGCTGGTGTGGGATGTATACCTGCAGCGTGTCAAAGTGACGAGCACCAACACACTGTTTGCTTTTCCTACACAGATAATCTTCTTTACTAAAAGCAGATGGAAAAACACACGCATCGGAGAAACCTTTCTTTGCATAAGTCACAATGGAAAACACATTTCACTTTAAATCCCGTCGACAGTAGAAAACATAAAAAGATCACTTACAAACCTTTTTTTAGGGAAACAGTATTCAATTCTCTGGAAATGGGATATTTTACTGCCTACAAACAATCATGAATCATAAAATTGAGGGATAATGATGTCAATTCCAATAGTTTGTGGCAAATGGCTTTGCACCTGCTGTGAAAAGACAATCTGTTCGGTGGGGGGGCTGCCCACCACTCTCACTGCACTCTGTTATGAACTCACCTAATAAAACACACTTTTATGATAACATTTCAATAGAAAAAGTGATAATGGATAATCAACTCTGAGAATGATGGCTGTTTCCAGTCAGTTTAGAAAAACTGAATCTATTTACAAGTTTCTTTTTGTTCAACTCATTATTGAGCCTAAGAGTTCATCTATTTAATGTCAAGAAGAATATTTTTGGGAGCAGTCATAGTTACTGATTGTTTTTTTTTTTCCACTTTAATGGTCCATAAGTTTGAAATGACAAACTGTTTTATATTATAGCTGTCTTTTTATGTGTGAGTGAAAATATGAGGGTTTCTTTTTTTCTCTGCACTCATTTTCACATGTCGACATTATGCTTTTAACTTTTGAATAGAATATTTAATTGTTTATAAAGTAAATTGCAAAATAGGACAATAAAATATCCACAAATGCAATTTGACATATTTAGGGATTTCTATTTAAAATTTTGGACTAAAGATTTTAAGGGGGGTGGAGGGACATATTTAATTTTCAGGCACAGTTCTATTTGGCACCACAATCAAGTAATTATGTTGCCTTCAGTTATAAAAACGCTGTAAATATCAAAAATATATTGACTTTGCATCATAGTCTATTTAAACACTTTGAAATTGGCCTCTGTCTCTTTAAGAACCTACCGTTTCTGACACGTCCACTGCAACACATCTTCACAACAATGCCTTGGGGGAGGGGTGCTCTGTGGGGTGGGAGCTCAGCTTCAGACTGAGCTCCAGGGAGGAGCTTTGTGTTAATAGGTGGTGCTTTGTACCAGCAAGTGTTTGGGCAGCTCTAAATGGCTACTACAAGGAGATTCAAGGATTTCTCAAACATCCATGAACGAGTCAAAGCAACACTCTGGGTAATTTTTTTAATACCCCCTCCCCTTTAAATATATTACAAAATATGTGTCATCCTAAACTAAACAAGGATGAGCACAAATGTGAGGAACTCTGATGACCTGATACCTAAATCAACTAATTGATCTACATTTTTAAACTAAGTAAAGGAATAACCACACACACACAGTAAAGTGACACTAACAGATGCTGAAGTTTCAGCACAGCATTAATTCAGCGGCCTCTTATGTGTCAGATAGGGTTTATTTCAGACACATATCTGGGGGATCATATCAAGTCAAATAATTTCTTTACGACTGCACTATAGCGATGATCTGAAAAGAATATTAAACATTTCACTGAGCTGTACTGGGCTTTACAAATAAAATGATTTGCTTCATACAATCATGCACAATACTACAAAAAATACATTGATGCACGTTATGCTTTTTAATCTGTGATTTAAAGATGAGCTGTAGGCTTCTCTTTCTTATCTAGTGATTTGATGCTTAAAGTAACGAAACATTGAGAGTCCTGGAAACTAAAATGAGATGTTCGGTGATTGATGCGCTCTCAATCAAAACTGGCTGGAGCCCCTGTACACCAAAGGAAGCTTAATCACTGTTTTTGTATCCAAAGTGTGTATCTGTACAGCTAATTTGCATCTCTGTCATCTCCATGAGGTTTGGAGAATCTGCCTAAGGGGGTGGTGTTAATTATGTCTAATTTTACACTCCGTCTTTTTGAGAGGGACCCAATTTGGTGTCTGGCCCCCTTAGTTTTCTTAACCTGCCATTTACCACTCATCACCACCAAGTAAACAGCCTGAACAATAGATAATCAGAGGGGAATGATGAGGAGAGTGGCAGATGCGGCTCTGCAATGCAGATATCTGCTGCCTCTGCTCCAAATCAATCGGCAATTAGCGCCATTTCACCGCAGCTGTTATGGAGCGATTTATTTTCACTGGAGTGATCCCCCTTTCTTGAGCACCCAACACGTAATTGCAGAACCCTCTAAGGCAAAGGTGAGGGAGAGATAGGCAGAAAGAGAAGTGCTGAATGAGAGAGGGAAAGGAGAGGACTTGCAGGAAGAGAAAGAGACGAGTGAATTATCTGAGTTCAACAGCAATGGAGAATGCTGCTCTGAATTTTAGTTGATGTTTTAGATTTTAGTAGTTTATTTAGTTCAAACTTTTTCACCGGTCTTTAAACATTTAATGATAAAAATGGGGATGGTCCCATTTAAAACATGAAATCCAAGAGACCGCCGAACAAATACAGCATTTCATTTTATCTTTCAGCTTAGTAACTGATCAAAATACACACTTATTACATCAAACTGATAAAAATGCTCTGGTTTTAAGACTGTAAACACATTTATAAAAAACAGAAACAACCTTGTAGTTGATAATATTCACAAGGACACTACAGCAAATCATGGTTTCCAATGTTATGGTCAAGGCCACTGTGGTTCATAAAATTCCACATTGTCTATTTTAAATTGGACTTAAGAATTAAGTGCAATTTTAAACTTATCATCAGTAGTATTCTTTTCTCACATTTGCTACATGAGAAAAAATATTTGCTATAAACTGAAAAAAAACCCAGTATGATAGCCTATGCTACGAGAGTATGTAGTGTCCTATTAAGCTATAAGACTAAAAGATAAAAATGTTTTTACATATGCAAATTAAAGTCATGAGGTAAAAAAATAATCTAACTGAACAGTGTACATGCTTCCTTCTGATTTTTGCTTTTCTTTTTGAAAAATATAATATCAATACATTTATGTGAGACTTTTTTCCTAACATTAAGAAGCCAAGTTCTTACCTCAGAAAGCATGCTGAGGTGCAATTTCATGAGAAAAATCATATACAGCGCCAGAGCAGTTACCATCTATAACCTACAATTATGGTCGGCCTTATGTCATATTGTCCCAAAAGTCTTTATGGAAAGAATTTGGTTTCTATGGAAATGCTTTTACATAGAGTAATGAGAACTATAACTACAGAACTAGTTACAGAAAACACAAGATGTAACAGGCGCAATGTTAGTTTTTAACCCTGATCAATTTGCTCATTAAAAACACCTACAGTTAGATTCAATACCATTGATTATCTTGTCACATTGAAAGCCGTCATAAGAGTGGGAACAACAGACTGTAGGTGAGCAGTTCTTAGAGCCAATTTGTAAGAAAGAAAAAAAGTAAATTGTGAACAACTTTGAAAATAACCATATGGTAAGCACTAAATGGATAGATTGCATCATAAAAAAACACAGGAGCCAGAGGCTTAATCTGAGTAAGTTTTGTTGTTCATATATTTTAGTCATGAGGAAAAAAAGTCCACCCTCTGTCAATTCTCGTGTTTTACTCATCAAGACCTAATGCAAATGGTCTGGTCTTTACCAGGTTCTAAAATGATTTCAGTCAAACCTCAAGTGTACAAAAACAGATTCCACTATGTCAATATTAATTAAACAATAATGAAGACAAAATGGAGAAGCTGTGTGGAAAACTTAAGTCCATTCTAGTTGCTTCCATAAGATTTATTAGGCAAAAGTAGCAACCAAGAGCTCCTACTCAAACCTATTTAATTATCTGAGCATCAGCAAGTGTCACTGCATATATAAGAGCAGATGTTTTGGTAGTTTGTTGATGTGAAGAGAGGTGTGTATTAACACAATGTCGAGAGGAAACAACAATAATAGAAGGTTTTTAAGATCATTTCCAAATATTCTGGAGTTCATTATTTGTACAATGAGGGGGAAAAAAATCCCAAGTGGAAAACATTTAGGACAGCTGATAATCTTCCCAGGAGTGATTAACTTAACAAGTTCAAACCAAGGCCAGACCATGTGATCCAAAAAAAAAAGAACAAACAAGAGCTCTGTCTGGAACTCAGGTTGCGCTAAATATGCTATATGTTAAACATGATGACAACATAATTAGTACAGAACTGAATGAGTATGGCTTATTTGAATGGGTTGCAAGAGAAAACCTCCTCTCTATAGAATAATTGATTAAATCACAAGACTGAGTTATATAGAAAAGGACTATTTCAAGTTATTGCCTTTTTTAAGACAATAACACAACACAGTGTGTTGTATGATTTTGTATACTTGAATTTGATTTAAATTGGAATATGTATTGTACAGAGGTGGGCAGTAATGAGTTACATTTACTCGGTTACATTTACTTAAGTAATGTTTTGAAAAAAATGTACTTTTAGGAGTAATTTAACTACATCATACTTTTTACTTTACTTGAGTAATATGAAGTATTGTTACTCTTACTTAAGTAGAATTTCTGATTACTCTACCCACTATAAATAATTGTTCTGAATAAAGAACAATCATGAAATGAAGAAATGCACCAGAGACACCCCTACAGTTTATGTTGAAGTGAGATCTTTAGTTCGTACACAAGCGTTGTTCTAATGCTATGTTGTACTTGCTGAGACATCTAGATAGATCAATATCTGTGTGTGTATGTGTATCAAAGAAAATTTGACTTGGAAAAGTGTTTCTTCTGCTGAAATTTAAGTTATTTGTGTTAATTTTCTTAATTTTTGTCTCCAAAACACCAGAAGTTGCACATAATCTCAATGTTTTTTCAGTTTGATGACAACATTTTAAAAGATTAAATTAGATGTTATAGTCTGTTACTCAGTACAAAATACTTTTATGCTCTTGCTAAATTACTTGTGTGAAATGTAGTAGTACTATAGTGGTGCTCCTCTCATAAGAGTACAATGTTTTGGTACTCTACCTTCCTCTGGCACCGTATTTATACTGCATTGTATTTCTCCCATGACTGTATGAGAGTGTTGAAGACTGACATGTCTCAACGTGTTGTATAGTGAGACCTGGATGTTGTCACTGAGTCATCTCAAATACATTTATTTTTGTATGATAACAGAAGATGCTTTTTCCAGGAAATACTTTCCTCCACACCTGCATAAAGTCAAAATATTTTCAATAAAACTACAAGAAATGAAGATATAGGCAATGTTGATATGTTAGCTGGCTGTCAGCACTTTACTGATTTGATCTGCTGAAGTTCAGAAAGTACAAATATAGCATATTTTCACTTTCTCATCTTCTGCTCATTTGTTTTTACATAAGATGTGTTCATTTTGATCATGAATGTATATTCTAACATTTAGGCTACACAAGTACGGAACTGTTAGATTTGTGTTAGATCTACAAGATAATCACAAGTTTGTTTTCGATTTACTTAGACTCAGTTCCTCCTGCGCCGTTCGGCACATTGGGCAGCAAGACGTCTCCATTGAGGTTGATCTCTTGCAATCACTTCGGCCTCGTCTAGGCTGATATCTAGAGCATTGAGGTCTTCGTGGAAGGTACGGCGCCAATTCCGTCGGGGACGCCCTTGTTTCCGTTTCCCCCGTGGTGGTATCCACTGGATGGCGGGTTTTGGGTAAGAGTGTTGCTTTCCGATGGAGGACATGTCCAGCGAATCTTAACCAGCGCTCTGTCACAATGTCATTCAGTGGACGGGTGGCTGTTCTGCGATGGATGGTCGTGGACATGAATTGGTCGGAGCTGCTGAAAAACGGCTCCCGCCTTTCCAATCCGGCACACCACATCATGTTCTGCATCACTGTCATTAGTTATAACGCTGCCCAGATATGTGAAGCTTTGCACTCTTTCAATCTGGTGTGGTCCGATAGTGGCAGGGGTGCCAGCTGTGGCTTATCCGATTTGCATGATCTTGGTCTTGTTGATGTTAGTCTGGAGTCCAACCTTATTTGATCCTCTGTCAAGGCTTTGGGTTGTTTTCGATTGAGTTGGAGAAATATGTGAAATCAGAAATGTTTTTATAATTGTGAACTTGTTGCATAGTTTGCATCCTTTCCGAATATTTCAACATTAGCAAAAAAACTGGTCTGGGATCTTAGTGTGTCCTCCTTCCCTTTGTTCACTTACAATGACAAAAACTAGCCGTCTGCCGGCATGTATTGCCTCAGATTCTGTCCAGAGTCTCCCCACCCCCCTGCTTCTGCTGCTGGCGGCACTTTGGAAGGAAAGTGATAGGGAGTTGTGAAAAAGCAAAGTGGCTGAGCTTTATGACCTATTGCCTTGTCTGCCGTCTGCGGGGATCAATTAGTCTTCCTTGTGTAATGGCTGAGAACAGAAAAACGCTCAAAACATATACTTTCTCTGGAGTAATAACTAGCTTCTAGTGTCTAGGCAGCAGTGCATTGGTGCTCTGTGTTTGTCAGATTGTGGCTCATAATACAAGTGTCAAAGACATTGTTCACAAATGCAAGAACATCACATTTGTCCCAACAGTGAAAAAGCACAATTATAAAGCTTTCTGCTTTTACTTGGCTATTATTTACCAAAGCTGCAGCTCTCCAACACATAACATATGTTCCCAGCTGTTGTTTCTGTACAGCTGTGATTGACTTCAGGAAGAATGGAATGGAGGCTGTGGAGCTGACACCATCAAAGCACCGTATTTATTGTATCGCACCCGAGAGGTAAACAGTGTACGTTTTAAGTCTTTTTCCATGCTATATGTTGTCTCAGAACATCACAAAGTCCATCTTGTGAGCTAAACAATCAATGCCTTTCCTTCTGGCAGCCGCGGGGCTTTCTGGCAGAGGCCAGGGAGAGAAAAACGTTTGTTTACCATGAAAAAGAAAAAAAAAATGTAGCCTTTTTTTGTTTTTAACCTTGGGGCCAAATGCAGTCAAGAGCCATTTTCTCCTTTTACCAACTTTTGCTCCCGTTGGTGACAACTTGTCGTCGTCATCAGGAGGACAAATGTTAATTGAGAGTGACACTTGGATATGTTTGTTTTGAAAAGGGTCATTGCACTCAAGAGTACGAGCACTTTATCAATCCTTGGATGTTTTTCAGTCTACAGACCGTTTTGGGTGGTGTTGAAAGAAAGCACTATGTAACGTGCTCTGCCACTTTTTCAACCGCACATACCTAGGGGTTAAAAAGGTTGCTTTCTTACAAAATACATTTTTCTTGGCAATCAATGTATATAAAAATCCAAGAATACACTATTTCTGAATGACAATCATATTTACATACATAAAATTCTTTGAGACTGAAATGTACTTGGATTAAATAACTCAAATATGTCAATAAGGGACACAAAATCAGATCATGACAAACTGTACAACTTGACGTGCAGAGTTGCAAACTTTATATAAAATTATTGCAGAAGTTCTACTTTCATGATGAAGATAACGTTAAAACAAATTAATATAAATGCTGAAATAACTCCATGTTTGTACACTTTCAACTATTAAGGTGTTTGATCATTTTGAGCTATTTCAATCTTTCTAATAGAAATATTGTATCGCTAAATGACCAGTTTTGCTTCCCCAACATATTCATGTTATAGAAAGACTTTTGATTCAAGAGAAATGTCAAGTTTTTAGGAAAATTGCCGCTTATCAATTAATCGTTAGTCGATCGATAAGATCAATCAACTTTAGATTAATCCATTAATCGATAACTTGCATCCCTAATTGGGGTGTTTAAATTATGCATTTTTATTCCAATTGGCCTTTTATTCCTTTTCTGTATTACTTAAGTCCATGTAAACATAGCTTCTGAGTCACTACTATAACAAATGTTTACTAGTTTCTCTAAAACTGAGTTACACGTTGTTGTCCTAGCAGTCACATTTTTGCACTAGCATATTGTTACATAATAGAATTTCTCCTTGAATATTCTATTCACAATGCATCCTTTTATCTCAATAATGACTTCCAATCTTCATTACAGAATCCAAGCTTATGAAATGTTTTCCCTCATGATGCTTCAGTTCCACATTTCCTCAAGTCTTGTCTAGATGCAATTAAATACAGATACAAAAAATGATTTCCCGACCTGTATTACATAAGGACATTAAACTAAAACAGAATTCACGTCATACAATAACACCATGTAAATGCTCAAAGTGCACTTACGACTTTTTTGCAGCAGTCTGTGCTGCATTATTAATTTTATAGTTGAAAGGGTTTAGATGCCAGCATGGCCCACACAAGCACTCAAATGTAAAATGGGCTGTCTCAAACACAGATCCCTGGAACATACCCAGGTGTGTAGCAGGTAGGTGACAGGTGGACATTCTTGCAAAACGCGTTGGAAAATATGCGTGCACCTAATTTTTGTGCTGGTGTGCTTCAGATAAAAGTTAGAAATAATGGTGCAACCTGTGCAAAATGTTGGTCTAGAACCCCGATTATCAAAACTGTTAATGTAATTTTAATTTTAACAGCTTGTGCTGAAAGAAGGAAAACAAAAGTGAATAATCACAAAAGTGTGTGAAAAAAGCTGAACAGAGCAGAAATGTAACAAAAATTTTGTAAAATTAGTAAATATTAGCCAAAAGTAGTATAAAAAGCAGAAAAAGTTGAAACTACTGAGAAGTTGCAAAAAAGAATATAGATAAGAAATATATAACTGAATTTTACTCAAAAGGTGATAAAACATGCAGCAAAATGGCTAACCTACAACTTTGACCTTTTATTTTGTGACCTTGAATTTAATTGGTCATCATTTCACCAGTTGCAATTAGCAGAAAGATGGTAAAATGAAAGTGAAATGAAAGTTAAAAATGTCACATTAGAGAAAAAACAAGTACAAAAAAAGTTGCAATTTGTTGTCACATAACTAAAGCAGCTGAAATTAGCAGAAAAAGTGCTTTAAAGTAGCCAAGAGCTGAAATTAACACAAAAAAATGTAGAAAGAGGCAGTTTGCTGAATAAGCAGTTTAAAATAGAAATTATCACTGAAACAGCTGAAAGCAACAGAAAGAAGCATAAAAAGCTTAAACTAGCAGAAAGAAGCTGAAAGGACAAAAAAGTAGCAATTAACAGAATAGTAAAAAAAGATGTTGAAAACGGCTCCATTAATTTTCAATTAGAAAAAAGTGACAGAAAAAGCTAAATATCTTAAAACGTATAAACTGCTAAAATATCAAACGTCATAGCAGGAATGTACCGAAGGAGTTGAATTTTATAGAGTTAAAATTGTGGAACAAGATATGTGCTGAAAAAACATTTCAGAGGAAAAGATTATCTCAGTGTGAATTCTTTAGAAACATTCACACAAATAGCAACTTTGGCCTAAAAATCCACACACATAACTTAAGGTGCACATCCTACATGTAAAAACAAAAAGGCTTGCTCACAAAAAAGGCATTTCTTTTCCTTAATATTGGTTCTTTTACTACAGGACCACAACTACACTCATGCCTGAAATCTTTTCTAAATTACCTTAAAATACGTCAACAAATCCGTAGCAAAACTGAAAGCATCTGCAGTTAAAGTTGATATGAAAACCTCTCTTAGTACCGTTTGACCAACAGAGTCAGATAGCAAAGAGATATATATTTTACATGCTTAGTCAAAAGAAACATTTCTTTGGAAGAAGAAAAAGAAGTGTTCTTTTATTTACTAGTACAAGATAAATATAGCGAAAAAGTCAAAGGAGACTTATGTTAGATGGTATCTCTGAGTCAGAAATATTGCCTCTGTTTTTAAGAAAAATCTGCTCTCTCTGGAAGAGTCGGTAATGTTTCATCTTTTTGTCTTAAGGTGACCTGTTTTATTAGACTATTTGGTCGCTACATCATCTGCATAATCAATATTTCTGATAAAACTTGTATTGTGTGGCTTATTTACCAACATTATGCAGCAGTAAAAGAAAGCAAAAGGAAAAAAAATGTCTAAAAGAACATTTGTACTGAAATACGTTGACTAAATGAGAATGTCACTGCAATTTATTAGCTCAGCTGCAGCCTCAATCATGGAAACAAATGAGAAAGTCTTAATCTGTATGCCATTATTTTGACAACAGCCATTTGTAGAGAAATCAGCAAAGAGCACATTTTAGGATTCAAAAAGACATTTGGGATTGTAAATGAGTTTAGGATATTTAGATGAATCTTGCATTAAAATCCACAATAATAAATCCCTTTCTTTGCAGGCAATCTGAACAAATGGCTTTTATCACAAATGAATGCTTTGCTGATGTACAGCTGAATGTATATTTATCTGAAAATATGTTTAAACAAAACAAAATTGAAAGTTCAATCAATAAAACAAAACAATTTTCAAAAGACATAATATTTCCTCATCAGTTTTATGTTTTTCTGTTGAAAACATTAGGAGGTATGAACATGGCTTTTCTAAATGGGGTGACCAACGATGCCTCCTAACCTTGGGTCAAAGTTATTTGCCCATTGCCTTTTCCTCAGTCTTATTTGGAACAGAAAATCTATTCTTATGTTACATTTGCTGAGAAATCTAGACTAGGTTATTGTATTTCTTCTGCTGCTCCCCACTTAGTCTTAGAAATTACACTTTCAATTTACAACCACAGAGCAAAAGTACTGCCTTTTTTCTGTAATGATCAGATGGAACAATTGAAAAAACACAATAGATTTGGTAAAACAGGCTAAAGGTTTGGATTGGAATCACAAGATAAATAGACCTTTATTTATTTATTATTATTATTTTCACAGCTCTGGTTTTGAAGTCATTGTAGTATTGGGACATTCAGAAACAATAATGCATCAGTCTTGGACATGAAATAAGGATAGTTGCTTTCTTTGTCATGACTCCATTGTCAATCTATTGTGTTCTGAAGAAGGTATTGAATGTATCCTATGCATCATCTATTTTGTAAGACAGGAGGAAGGATAAGGACACTGGTAGTCATGTCTTTTTACTGGAGGGCTGTAGAACTTGATGGGAAACTTGACCCAACACTACCTCTTGATAACATCTTTCATGGCATGGATGGTCCAGTATTACATGTGCACAATTTGAAAACCACCAGGGTAATTTTATTTTTCAACAAGTAATACTAAACCTAACTTACAAAAGCAAACATACTAGGGCAAGTACTTTGTGATGTAATGCTTAAAAACTTTTGTTGTTATACATATTTTAGAAATGTTAATTTTAAATTATTTATACCTTATGCAATGCTTCTATATTTTTTGTTTTATTTTGGAATTTAGCATCAATTTCCTTACATTTTAGTATGAATAAATGAGTCTTATCAATAACATCATGCTTTAAATAAGTGGTTGCATGCCGACATTTTGTGTTCATCTTTTTTTCTGTCCAGAGCATCATGCAACCACAACATCAATAATTAAGTTTCAGACAGTTTTGCTCTGTTCACTTTTTTTTTTTTTTTTTTTTTTTGAGAAAGCTATAAAGGATAATTTCAGGGTGGGCTGCATGTGTCTGTGTGTACAAGAAAGAAATCCAGCCAGTTTACCCTGCTCAGATTACAGAGAGCTCATGTATTTATTTTGCTGTCAAAAGTAAGAAAAGGAGAACTGACAGTCCGCGCTCCAGTGTTTGTCTGCACTTGTGTTTTTCTAGAGGATTCAAAGAACGTGCTGCTGTCTCTTCGTGAGTGTGGAATCAAACTGCTGCAGGAAGATATTACACTGAGGGAGGCCATACTCGAGGCAGAGAATAGGTGTCATAGGGAGGAAATTCATTTTTGTAGTTGAGGTTACATTTTTTTTTAAGCTTTATACACATAAAGTAGGCAACATGGTGGCTCAGTTGGTAGAGATGATGCCGCTCTACCATTACAAGAAAAAACAAAATGGCCTTAGAAAGATGCAGCCCCTGAATTTGGACACAGCCGATGAGGTGTGCAAACAAGCTTTTACTCTGAACTACACTGCACCAGAACTCTCTTTATTATCAACTTTGTTAGGATAATCTATTTTGCATTAGAATTTCTGCTCTCAGTTTAATAAACAGCTGCCAATCAGCAAATCCCCAAGAGGGAGTTGAATTACAATAGAGTCAAACATTGAAACAGTATCGGTCTGTAAAACAACTGGCTGGCTGAGGTCATTTAAAATGTGGATTTTTTTGATTACATACTAAGTGTTGACATAATAATTTTGGGAACTAATGTTGGACACACGAGTGGTTTTGTATTTTTCATTCTGGGGGTATTAAAAAGATTAGTGACCGTGACATAAGTTGAATAACCAGGGTTGCTGCTGCAAATGTCCCCCTGTTTGAGAGGATTCAGATGAACAGGTCCCCCCCCCCAATGTAAAAAGAGGTCTCTTGTTATGCGTTGTGCCGGAGAATGCAGAGCTTCACAGCCGACTGGGTTCTATCATCATTCCAGCAACCTAATGAGTGATTGTTTGTGGGCTGATAAAATTAAATTGCAAGCCTGACTGATTTTAGCAACAGGTGTTTTTCTCTGTTTCATAATAACATGAGAGACAAGGGTTTTCCCCACCTACTCAGGGTGTTAATGTATTTTGGTTTACCGATTCTCCTGGTTTAGCAATCCCTTTCTGTACTTATATGCATGCATGCACAAAAATGTGCAGAAATCTTGGGTCATCTCTCATTTCTTTATACTATAACTGCTTATGCAGTTTTTGACCAACTGCATAAGCAAATAATCCAACAGTTTAAGAACGATGTTTCTCAAAGTACAATTGAAAGGAATTAAGGGATTTCATCATCTACAGTTCATAAGATCAAAAAATTCAGAGATCTGGACAAATCTTTTCAAGTAAGCAGCAAGGCTTAAAACTAACATTGAATTCCTGTGACCTTTGATTCTTTAGGTGGCACTGCATTAAAACCCACATCATTCTTGGAACACGTTGCAGGCATCAAATTTAAATCAAGTGATTTATTATTTTATTCCCCCCTTTCTTTAAATGTTTTAAACGTCGTCACAACTTCATTGGAATTAGGGTTTTATGTTCCTGAGTTGGTGGTGTTCACTGCAGGACAAAAAACGCATGTTGGAATACAATTAAATAAACTGAATAAAGGTTCAATTGTCTTGTCTTTATATGACCAGACACTTTTTTAAAAACTGTGGAGAAGCAGAATAAAGTTAACTGTTTACAAATTGTTGGTTCTGATGGGTTCAAACCTGCATTTGTGCGACCTACTATAAAAGAATTAGGATTGTTCTCCCATCCACAACACTTCCTAATGAAATCACATCTTCCAGTACTTAATATGATAATTTCAATTATGATCAATTGTTGAGGTGTGAATATGGCATGACTTCTGTAAACAAAAGTAGTTGCGCTCAGTGGCAGGATTCACTTCCAAGCCTTCGGAGAAATAAAATGTTTTAATAGCATCTTTTCCTTTTAATGATATTCATCTCATTCTTAACACACCATTGCACAGATATTGAAACCATTCATTTATGTAATAGAGAAAAAGAGTCCACAGAGAACTCAATCTGAGTGCTGTATTCTTGACAGTTTCCAGTGATAAATTTAACATCTTCCACCATTTAGTGAATGTTTTTGGGAGGTATTATTTTGCACAGATGTTTTGGTTTGGTCTTTTTTTGGCATAAAGCATTCGCTTTGTTATTTCTGACATTCAGTATACACAACTGGAATTTTCACAAAATTGTTAAAACATAACTGCTTTGGAGAGTAGCATTTATTACAATGCATTAGACCTACTATAGCCATGAGCTTACAAAAGAACCTGCATCAGTGCATTTAGAGCTTGAAGGCAGAAGCATTACTGCACTTCTTAACATGATCTACAACAAAGTAACATGGTAGTTTGTTGTAAACATGTGTAAATGTTTTAAATAAGACTAGTCAATTTCAGAGTAATTCCCGTTTTTTACAACTGAACAAAATCCATTAACAGCTAAAAGCTAAAGCTCTTAACATTGTGTCTACAAAACCCTGGAGCCAAACTTTCATGCAATCTTTTAAAATGGTCTTGATCAATAGTTCCCAGGTTTTCAAGTTTTTCCTGGAACACAGGCTGCTTTTTCTCAAATTTCTAGTTAGAGATTTGTTTTTTTATATATGTTTGTTGAGCATAAAAGACATTGAAACTCAAAGGACGACCCTGTTGCTAAAAACTTGACATGCTGTAAATCGTTTACTTGACATTCAGGTTGTAATCAATTGAAGTATGATGCATCTGTCAGTTTTTTAAAAGACAATTTTTAGATACAGTCCATGGGTACAAACACTGGATAGAGAATAAAAAAATAAAGATTATAGAACTTGAAATCCAAAAAATCTATTCAAATCACTCGTTGCCTTAACTCCATCTCTCAATATATTGGGTTGGAAAGAATAACTGCTCAACAACAAAACAATATATCAGCCTTTAATGATATATGAAATAAATTTCTTAAATACCTCAATTTCACTGATGATCCAGTATTAAACTAATACCATAGATAAATCCATATTTTATTATTTTTGCCTTTGTTTATTTGCATCTTAAATTTATGTTTTAGACTTGGACAATATGTATACATTATTATTGTACTTTACTTTTTGTATTCTATGCATGTTTATGCATTTTTGTATAAAATTTTTGACTTGCGTACCAATAGATTTATTTACGGTATTTGCCCCTTCATCTGATTAATTTTATTTCTATATTCTTAGGGTTTTTTGTGCGCAGTAACCTAAAGTATATTTGCAAATTACTATTACTCCCCAAACTACTCATGATCCCACCAATGACATTTTGGTCTGTCTTGGTGTGTTTTTTTGTTTACTTTTTATTATTATTGTTTTGTGCTTTATTTTGTTCATTTGTTTTGTGCTGTTTGTCTTTTGTTCTGTATAGTTTGTTCATTTATTTTTTTTGTTGTTTGTATTGAACTGTTGCAAAATTATTGATGTTTATCCTTATTATGTTGTATATAAAATTAAAAAAATAGAGAAATAATTTGAAAGATTTATAACATCAAATAAGTCCGTTACATTTCCTGTTTGTCTTTAAAATATTAAATAATTTTTAAAATGTCTATCAGTAATATATTCTGAATTCATTTCATCTAGCACTGTGATGTAACATATAAATTCAGTAGACAGTCATCCCCTGTGGCCCTGTGCTAGATCCGAAAATCCAGTTAAAGCTAAAATGAGCTGGTGAAAACAGCACCTGCCAGACTTTACTGAACACGGGATCTGTGAAGTTAAGTAAAAGGCTTTATACAGATCAATAGACAACACATTAACCTTTAGCTCTTCAACATAACCGGATCAATATGTTCACAGTTAACTCACTCCTAAGAACTGAGGCATTGTAGTTTCACTGAGAACAATCTAAAGGTCCAATTATTTCATTAAACTTGATCTAAACAAATGATGGATTTCTAAGTGCCATTTTAGACTGATGTTTGGATTCATCCCATTGATTTTGCAATGACGTGCATCACACACACACAAACAAAAAATGACCCAAGTCCTAATGAATCTGCTATACACATCAAGGCTTGCAGATGCACGCCATTTTAATTAACAGTAAAAGGCTTACTTGGTTAAATGTAGGACTCTGAAACTGCATGTTTTTCACCACCAGCTATACTGTTCTGGACAAGAACATTAAAGTACATAATGAACAAGTGGGGCAGTAAACATATACTGCATTGAGTTCAAATCCTCCGTCCAATGACAGATGAGCATTTCCAGAGATCTACCCATCTAGCCTTCAATCTCCATGGTATGCCCCAGACTTTACCCACAAACCGAGACCATTTGAATGCACTTATCTCTCTGTATACAAATTGGTTTAAAACGTTACAGATTGTACTCCTCAGCGCTTACGTGTATGTTTGAATGGCAGTTGTACGCTGCCAGCAGATTTTGTCCATTTTAAATCATAGCACACTGCAGAATGTCAAACTGATTTGTCGAAACAAAAAGATTGTCAACATCTGCGTTTTTGTTTGGTTTAATGCCGCTCCCTGGAGTAGAGAGTTTTTTTTTTTCTCCTCTCTGTGCTGTTTTGCAAAGTTCTGCGATGCTATTTCAGTACAGGGCTGGAACAATTATGTAGTCAGCTAAAAATCATCAAACTGACAACAAAAAAACTCAAAACATTATGGTAAATACTAAAAATCTGCATACAAAACACATCTACTTCATCCCCATGCAACGAGTTCAATTTTATTCCCTGCTGACTGAATACATTTTATTTAAAGTAAATTGAGGGACTGCTTAAAAAGTATTCACTTCCACAGTTTTAAGTCACAAGACCTAACTAAAGTCTATGTGCTTTGTTATCAACATTATCTTTAATATATATATAGTGTCTATAATTTTCATGGATTGATGCAGACCATTCTCTTTGCTCCTCATCTCCAAGGAACAATCTTGACATGTCATCTCGTCAGTTAATTTCACACTTCACTAGATACTTTGTGATGTAATGGAAAGCCATTTTGCTGTGTCTTGCAAAGTCAGCTCAATCATATTCACAACAAATAAGAAGTCGGTGACAATGTAAAGGCATGACTTTAATTAGTGACTGAACTGAAGGCCCAGTTTTCAACTGCAGCAAGTAGAGGGTAAGGTAGGTTAAGGTAACAGCTTTTAATGTGGATGTTGTGAGGGCAAATTTATTTGAAGACAATGGTTGGGATGATTTAGAACAGTAATCATCAATTGGTGGCCCATGGGCCAGGAGGGTAACATGTTGTACAAAACTTTCCAAAAATGTTCATACGTAGCTGCTTTTTCTTTACGAAAGCTTCTTGAATTTATGACCGTGATTTCAAAAGCAACTGTTTAAGTCTGCTCACTTTGAGCCATTTCAGGGGCCTAATTTAAATTATTTCACGTTTTTTTTCTTGTTTTTTTTTTTTTCTTAAACCATGCTCAAAATAGTGGTCTGTTTGCACCTCATTCCTTCTCACATAGTAGAATAGTTACAAAGAATGTGTGAGGGTGTTTTGTGCATTTAGGCTAGTTTTATACTTGCCTAAATGCACCAAACACCATGAGCTTTTCATTATTATTTCAACTGGTTATGTAGAATACTACCACATCCCCTTTCCTATTTGCGCCAACATAAACCATGATTTGATTTTAGTGGTTATTTGCAAATTCAAGAGATTCTATCTATCCACATATCATAGACTGGTTCAGATTATTATTTAATTACCATTTTACAGAGCCTTACTTTAAACAAAATCCAAACTAGCTTTTTGATAATCAGTGCTAAAAATATCTTTAGTCCCGTTACTTCTAATGTCTGTCAGCAGTTCCTGTAGATTAGATTAGCTAAACTTGGAGCTCATTTATGTCTCAACGCTTTTGTGTACTGTATGATGACATTAAACCTGCAATTATCTATTAAGCTGTAAAGTATCAAATGTGTAAAAAAGTTTAATAACTAAAATATATAAGCTTGAGGGGTAAATTAACATATTTTGTGCTTGAAAATCACTTTAAAAATTAGCATTTATGGATGGGTTAAAATCATCACTTGCGTAAAGTTTAGCGACTGGTTAAGCATTAAACATTTTAGATAGGCAGTTTGCATGTACTTCTAATGCTAAATAGAACTGCCCACAAATATGACGGTATGCAAAGAAAGCCGACATGAGAAAGAACATTAGAAATGGCTTTCGCAGTTATAAACCATAAACATGAGAGCAAACTTAGATCAATGCGATTCCATTACCATCCTATCTCATTTCCCAGAGCTGAATTGGAAATGGGTTAGAGATGGATTGTGTCATTACCAATTCCAGCAGATCCAAGGGAGCTATACATGAGAGTCAGAGTGTGAGTGTGTGTATGTGTGTCAGTCCTATCTGCACCCGCTGCCAATGAATAGGGTTTTTATCGACAAGCAGGAAGGTGAGCAGGAGTTCATGCGTTGCCGTCATAGTTTTTAATATGCCAGCTTTGAGATGCTGAGATTTTTTTAGCCTGCTAAACCAAACAATTTTTGACAAGTTTGTTTGGCATGCTTAAAATTGCTTTTGGATGATTATTGGACTTCAATTTGGAAGATAAATATTACAGTTTAAATGTCTGTTGTTTAATCTGGATTGTTTGCCAGAGAACGTGCCCTAAGCTGCCTCAGCGATTGAACAAAAATGAATAAATTGTGCTTCAGATTAAATATATGGATTTCAGATGGGAAAAAATGTTTGACTTTTTTTAAGAATACTTTCCTACAGGAGATATATTAGAATGATACATAGCTGCGGCTGCTGTATTACAGCTGTCACCTGGCAGCCATCTTTCCATAAACAATATTTCAACAACTGAAATCGGGAGAGTAATTCCAGTCCCTCTGATGCTAAATCAGTGAAAAAATGACTCGATCAGAACCCCGATCCGATATTTAAAATTGGCTCAGGACATCCCTACTAAAATAGTAATTAAAAGATAGAAGAGTGATTTGATTAAATGGTTAAAAAAAACTAAAACTTGCCATACAGTGTGCCAACTTGAGCGAGCAAACAGACCGAGATGAGCGCAGAAAGATGCTGAGGGACTATGGGTGAGAGTTGAGTGCAATTATGACACATTGTTTGCTCGGATCAATGTGCACACATGCGCGCACACACAAACACACACCAGTCTCACTTTGCACTCAGCTACGTGGCTATTTTATTTATTATTTTTTTTCAAAAAACACATTTACTGAGCAGCTTTGTAATAAATTGTACAGATTATTTAATGTATCTGTATATGTACAAGCAGGGAGATATGTATGTATAAAAGACTGGGACACACAGGAATAGATCCTTCTCTGCTACCAGAGGATTGTGTAGGGTTGCAGCTGATAAGCTGCAGTTCAGCCTCAAAAGGCGAAATATTGTCATGGACAGTCTTTAAATCATTTTCCTTTGCCAACGTACTAATTGCGAAACATATCAGCACAAAATGGGGAGTGAATTGGGACACGAGCCGTCACCTTCGGTAAAAGCCGACAGCCTTTGAGCACTATATCCAACAAAAGTAATGACAGCTGGCAAGACAACAATAGAACTGTACACATACCAAGTCAGGAAAGAACATCTGCATTTCAGCACAGATAAAGAAAACACAGCCAACAACACTTTTATTTTTCATAGCCGCATGTGCACAGTGCTACAGATTTGTTTTACATAACCAGTCTCCCACTAAGGTTTTATTCTCTTTGCGTTATTAAATTAAAAACAGGTCAAGTCTTTTAGCTCTCCAATCGAAAAAATGAAGGACATAATTGTTGCCATAATCAAAGTAGACCTGCAATCAGGCTTTAACATTCTGTGAATTGCCTCTTTGTGTTCTTTTCTACAAACTGATTACTAAGCATGTTGACTCGTGAAAACTCCAGCAGTGCAAAAAACAATTTGTAATTAAAATATTTTGATCAAACGATCAAAACGAATAGGTCAGTACTAACCAATAGTGGAACACAAACAATGTCCTACTTTCTCTCTTAGCACTTTACATTGAATAAATACACACATAACTGCCTGATTTAGGGCAAACTAAGAAGAACTATACTGGTGCAACCAAAGGGAGATCATTTAACAGTGCATAGATGTTGGGTGTGCATCATTTTTGATTATTTCAGTACAACCGATGACAAGATTAGAGGCCTGCACCCATAAGGGAGAAGATAAAGCAGTGCTTTTGGTAAGAAATGAAGGCAGAGAAATAAAATGCTGTTTTAATTTTTAAAGACATAACAGAAAAATAATGGTTTTCCATTCAGAGGCCATGCCCAGAGAACAATGTGTGTTGCACAGCAGCTGTTATTAGTCGTTTTTGAAATAAAAAATGGTTTTCCGAGAAATATCTGTACATAGATGTTGCTACAAATTGTCTTTTATGGCAAGGAAAAGCCTAAATTGCTATGGGATCTTGGGCTTTATGCACAGAAGCAGTGGTGCAACTTGGTAAACATACATGGCAGCCAAAATATAGTTTTGAATCTAAAGTGGTCTGTTAGAAAATCTATGAACATTTTTAGCAGAGGCCTGTAATCAAAAGCATTAGACTGCACAAAGAATGCCCATCTCTGAATGTGGTAGAGTGCAAATGTCTAATAAAAATAAAACCCTTTTTCCCCTCCAAGTAAACTCTTTGGTGAATTGTGGTTAAAAATGTGGCATTAGAGTGCAACTTGTCACCATAAGAATACAGTGGAATTAGCTGTGGCATTTAAAGGATGTATTATGGTGGAGTAATAAAAAAAGAACACATAAACGTTCAGGCCATGTAAGTTAAAAGAAACATAATGATAATGTTTAAAAAGGTAGTTCACCGACAAGATATTCAGACGGTAAAAATGTCAAAGTGCAACAAGTGACTGTCAGAACAGCAGCAATTAGTTTGAAAAGATAATTTCTATAACTAAAAAGCTCAGTTCAAATAATTTAAAGTATCTCACCTGTTGTAGAAATTTCTTTGAACGACCTCAGTTTGGAGGAATTGTATTTTCACATTTCACCATCAAAATGGAAGTTGGTTCTATTGGAGGAGATAAGAGATGCAAAAGAAGTGTTAGAGTATTTCTACTAGGTCTGGGACTTTAATGTATTAATTACAATAAGTTAATTATATATTTTTTTAAATAATTAACTGTCAAATTTTAACAATTAAAGGGAAAGCTTTAAAAATACTACAAAATCACTTTCATATGTTTTGATGAAATAAAATAAAACCCTACATTCACACAAAACAACTTGTTGATTATGTCTATTAGATTCAGGAGGTATTTTTTACCTTTGTGTACCGTGTGTGGATTAGCAAAATGTTAGGCAAGACGGGAAGAGGAAAAAAAAAAAAAGTTGTGGAAAATTAGAAATTGAGAAAAACTAGGAAGTAGGGTGAATTTGGAAAGATCACTAACTACAGACGGTGATACTTTGATGAGCAGAGCTGCCCATGTTTATGATTAAAAATTGCCCGCTTCGCTCTGCCAATAAGCTCTTATCTGTACTGCATGCATATAAGTTTGATAGAGCCTCCACCCATAGTGAAAGATAACAAAAATAATTAACATTCAGCTTTGAGAAAGACAGAATTTTGCTCCAAAGGAGAAAGAATACATTGCATAAAGAAGACTGGAAGAGAAACAGCCGTTTTCCTTGCAGTAAAATGTTTCAGTGTGTGTCAGAACCAATTTTTTTTTTTTTTTTAAAGGGGAGATAATCACTTAAAAATATATAGATTCTGAAAACGTACACTTATTTAAAAATCTGAGATTATTATTGTTTCCATGAAAGTACTGTGCTTCAACTGCAATAAGACAACACTTTGTTAGTTATAGTTAATTAGCACACAATATAATCCACATCAGTTCTGCAAAGGACTAGAATTATATTGCACTGTTTCACTTTATCTTTATGATATCCAATCATTGGCAGTATTCCAAGATGTATTCAATTGTCTGTTATAAATAAAACAGCAAAACAAAACAATTGACCAAACTGTGACCCTCATGTCAAATTAAAGCCCAAACCAAAACGTAGATGCACTGTTTCACCCATACTATATCATGACTAAAGACTTTCCTGTCATCAATACCATTCAATAGAAAGGTAAGGAGTTCCTTTATTACGATGGCTCAGTGCCCAATACCTTTGGGTATTTTGCTTAATTAAAAAGAACAAGGCTACAACAATAAACATCTTTTTAAACTGTCTCTCTACTTATTAGCCAGTGTTTTATGCTGTTGGTGCCATTAACTAAATTAATAATGTCCGCATTGAATAATGCTGATAATACCATTATTGCCATCTAACAAAAGGATTCATCCAACCGGTCCTAGCAATGACTGAGTCAATGCTGCTCTCATAAGGATGGAACAACAAAGGCTGATTTCAGGCGAGATTCCTTGAGCAGCGTGTGACCATAATTGGATTAGACGGCTGGTTGCTACAGACAGAATGGAAGAGATGCAGTAAGGAGCTTTTGCCATTTATTCTCCTTTGTGTGGTTGGAGGTGATTATGACTAATCAGCACAGGCAAGTTTCAGGGAGCTGCCAATGAAAATGAAACCCTTTTTGCAAGTAGCTGCCATTCTTTGTTTACAAAGTTGAAAGTGTTTCAACACGACATGACTTTGCATCAGTCTTGGTCACACATGACCTATCCAAATCTTTACAGACAAGTATGCAAAAAAGTGCAACATAGCAAAAGGACTAGCTGCTATGCTCCAAGTTTTTATAAAGTTTTAACACAAAAAGAGAGAATGTTGTTTAAAAAGTCAGAAGTATGATCATTTTGTCTTCCAAATCCACTGAAACCTGAGGCCTATTTAAACAACTAGACTACACTTCTGCCTCTTCAAGTTAAAATTCATTTTTCTCTTCTTTAGAGCCAGAACACTTGATAATCCAGTCCATGATAGCATGTGAGGAGGTTCCCTATTTTGTCTCGATTACATGAAAATGGCCACCACTTCATCAGCTCTTATCGAGCGCTACTTGAGTAAACAAGGTTGTTGGGGTAGAGGTTAGGTCTGAACCCTTGATCTGATTGAAGAACAGAAAAAGTGATCACACAAATAGAAAGCACAGCCCTCTGACTTATAGCAATAATGCAATGTTTACACTGAGCTGCAGTGGGTTGAAAAAACTGTAGTCTTTAAAAAGGCACACAATTACATTTGTATTTACAGCCAATTATCTTGTGAACCACTGGACAATTTTAATGGAATTGACAGACCAATAATTGATTAAGCTTTGAGCCAACCTGATTAGTTGCCACATATATGAAAACAACATGGCTATATTTGGCTAATTTATACATTTCTGGCAAACAATAGCTTTATAATAACTCAATTGTTGAGATATTAAACTAAATCTTGGAGTGGTAGTGGCTGAGACTCATCTTTAACAATATGTGCTGTCAGATCACACTAGATCATTTAAAACGTATGGAAAGAGCAATGAGAGACGTGTTTCACAGAATGCCCAAGTTTAATGAAAATTTGCAACATTTCAAAATTATATGTGGACAAACATTGTAACCCAGTGAGATACGGACTTTAACAAATTAACCGTCTTGGTTTAAGCTCCAAATAAAAAATTTACTGCTGAACAAACTTACTGAATTTAGTTTGACAGAACCGTTGCGTATTTGAGTAGATATTTTTAGAATTTTACAAACCGTTCCGAAGAGAAATTAATCAAGTGCGAAGCCACAAAACCTGACAAACACGCCAACCTACATATCCCGCTTTTGTTTTGACTACTGCGTTTTGCTGTAGTTTTTGAGTTTGTTCGAGTCCCAGGTGCTCCTTTTATTTCTCTGTCTGTTATGACGGCGTGAGTCATTACTCAAATCCAATATGTCTGCAAGCCTTTATGTTGCCTTCTTTTGCTCGTGTGTCTTCCTGGCAAAAGCAAGTCCCTGGCATGGCACGACCGCCCACCCCTCCCGCTCCTCATTCTACCAACATTGGTGAGAGGAGCAACGAGTGGACAAGATGCCACTTTAACCGAGGGCGAAACAAAATGAAGCAATTTATCTCCCACTGGGTCAGGGAGAGGGAGGGGGACGTTTAGCAGGGAAAACACTGGTGAGTTTTTCTGTTTTATACCCTAGGATGGGGAGTTTGTGTAGATGCCTCTCATTAGAGCCACCCCCCTCCTCCTCCCCTAGCCTCTATCCCTGTGGCACTAAGGTCTGTGCTGGCTGCTTCAACTATGCCCAGCTGTGAACAGATGGGTGGCACAGCACAGGCCAATATGTCAGGTCTGATGGTGACTTTCAAGAAATATTAACATTTTGCCTGGTGGTTCAAAGTGCAGAAATGCATCAAAAACCCAAAGATTGTGGCACCAAAGTCATTTTTGATAACAATTTACCATCATGATAGTGTTTAATTTAAAAAAAGTTATCTGGTAAAATCCTCTGTTTTTGTCTTTTATTATATAGCTGTCTATTTGTTGCAGCTTTATTGACATTGTCTATTTCAAGCTGAATAGGCTGCAATGATGGCACATAACCTTGTGTTCCAGGAAGAATAAAAGATTTGTTAAATATCATTTTATAAAACTGAAAAGATGCAATTATCACAGCAGAAAATTCAGAGAAGTGTGGTCATTGGTGCAGACAGCACAAATCTCATTTATTATCCTTAAAGTACACTTCTACTGATAAAATGTTTGTATAACTTTGTATTTGAACAATGGCAACAGGTCCTCAAAAATAAAACCAAGGTTCTGGATCAAAACCCCTTTTTAAAATAATTGAGTTAGTGCTTTAGTTTTTAAATAGCATTCATTGGAAAGAAAAAATGCATTTCATCCATCACATTGAATGCTAAAGTTCTAAAGATTCTGCATAGTCTATTGGCGCTTGTAGCATATTTTGTAAATGACTCTCAGCTACTACCACACCAAATTTTAACTTAGTTTTTGATAAAATGGTTGAGTTACAACCATTTTATTCTATTTAATGAGGTGCATTAGCAGAAGCAACCGTCTAATTTGGGCTTACTCTAAAGTTATTAGTTTTAAAAATGCATCCAATAATGACTCCATGAGAATTTCATTAAAATCTGTCCAGTGGTTAATGAGATATTTTGCTGACAGTGACTGCCATTTGCCAGCTGGTGATTATCAAACACAATAAAAGCAGTGTATTTGAAACCCATTTTAAAACACTAAGGCAAATTTTCTTCTCCTCCAGCCTATTATTGGTTTGATTTGAGTCGTAGCAACATTTGTAACAAACCCCTAATGTTTTCATTTCAACTCACTCCATGAAGCCGTCTTTTCATCCGGTCAAGTGTTGAAGCAGCCAGGGCTGCACAGCTTGTCCTCTACCCCCTCCAAAAAAACAAGATGAACTCCACTGATAAATGATTAGCTTGATGAGGAATCATGATCTAGATCAGGAGCAGGCTAATGTCAGCAATCTGTGTTGTCCATCTGTTTCATTACCCAACCAACCACCTAACTCGCTCGAAACCTTGAGAAGAAAAGCTCAGGCAGCTGGGAATTCATTTCAGCTCTGTTTTGCTCGTTTTACTCCAGCGAACTCGATCTTCAAGCACAATACATGGTCATTGTGTTTTTCCACCTCAACATTAAACCTGAAAGCTGAAACTCTTCACATGGAACATAGTTGCGGGAAAACTAAGATTAGTTATTATATACATTTTTGTCTATAAAGGAATTGAAGTTGAATTCTGCCTTAAAATGTTAAAATTGTCAGGAGGAGTTATGGACTACTTTGAAAAACATAAAATATGTAACAGCTTGACTCATATTTTTAGTTAACACAATCATGCATGGTTGCTAACCGAACGTTGTACTTTGTTAATTAGTTATTTCCAATTTCAGGTCATTTGCAAATTTGAGGTTTCCAGACATACGTTGATTAAAGTTTTAAACTGCAAAAGTGTCATGTGGTCACACGCCAATGTCATGTTAGATGGGAGCAACTAATACAAACGTTGTCTAAATATAATTCTAGAAGTTAATGCATAAAAAATATGCATGCTGAAATATTAATTTTAGATTTAGGATTTTTAGGACTATACAGAGTGAAGATATTCAAAAATTCTTAGCCTAATTGTGTGCATAGTGAAAATATAGTTATTAATTTGTATAAATAAGAAAAAATTAGGACATTTAAAAAAAATACAAAGAAAAGTTTCATTTCTCACATGGCATATTTCACTGAGACAAAATCAGAAACTGAGTTTGCAATGAAAAAACAAAAAAAGGTCAACACAAAGGTCCATTCTCTTACTAAACCAAAGATAAAAGAGGTACCTGTACCATTACAAAACACCCAGATAATGTAAAGGATAACAGTGAATGATACAGTGAGGTGGTTTACAAAATGAGGCCCTGCTCCCATGAGAATCTGCATGCCATGTATCATCCATCTGAATTATCTGTGGTCCAGTGGACACACAACTTGTGTGGCATCGAATTCATGCGGAAGCATTAAGAAAAAAACCTCAGTGTAGTGTGTGAGCTGCACACAGCGGGGACATTTCTCAACTCTTACATGACAAGAAGGTTTCAAATAATCACACGCAGGGCTTTGTACAAGAGAATGTCTGGAAAATAAATAGAGGTTTATTTTATTTATTCTAAACATGAAGGCTCAGACACTGGATGCAGAGAGGTGACAAGCTGGGAATGATGAAGTTTAATTCTCAAGGAAATTTGAGAGGGCAGGTATCTAATATGAATACAAACTGGTGACAAACAGACAAATACCTGATCATCTGCCTTCAGCTTTCAACAAAGAGTGAAAATGAACAACATAACTCCTTTTTATGATACTGCTTTACTCTGAAAGCTAGCAACAGACAAACAATGCTAAAGTTGTCCCACCACTGATGTGATGTTGGTCACACACCAGTTGTCCCACAAGTACCTGGCATTTATAAGCCTGTTGTCAGGATTGCCAGTCCTGACAGCTTCTATCCTGGCACTAAGCTACATCTCCCTGCATTGTCACCAGCTCCCCCACCTTCTCTGGGAAGTTATGTCTGATCAATCATCAATTTGCACTTTGTCTTGATTGAACCTCATCCCGAGGTTTTAAAGCTGGTCTGAGGACCACCTCTATAATTTAAGAAGAAAACCGCATAGATCTAAGATTAGAAGTAATCTTAGTTGTTGTTGATGAAGGAAATAGTGTCAGCTTATCATTATACCCTTGTTTTAATTGGCCTGAATACTTTGGGTCATGGGTTTCTGACACAGCCATCTTGTGGGTCATGTGTTAAAAATTTGGGATCTAATAATTTAATGATGTGCAGTGCACAAGAGAGCAGAAGAAGAGAGCGCTGGCAGGTTGGAGTGGATAATGAAGTAGGATGATTTCTAGCCAGAGAACAACAATAAGTTTTTTTTAAAAAAAAGGTCCAGACACAGAGAGTGAAAAGGGACAAAACTGTATGTTTTATGTAAAAATTGAATATGTGCAAAAATTTCTTAACCAGGCAAAAAGATTTACAACACAACACTTGAACAAGATAGAATAAAAGTGCTTCAATGATTACAAATTGATACACTTAAGGATGCCAGAGGGAAAGCTCAGGTTTGGCTGACATGCTTCAAACACATACAGAGGAGGAGATACTGGACAAAGGTTGTTGCATATGAAGAAAGAAAAGAGGAAGACCACTAAGAAAATTTGTCTATTTTAATATATAAGACTGTATAACCTAGTTCTTTTTTTCCCCTCTTGCAAATAAAAGTTTGTAACTCTTCACTTCATTATTTTGATAAAAACAAAGATGGAATGAGTCTTTGGGAGAGGTGCAGCAAGGGGCTCAACTTGGCTTAGAAGTAAGAAAGTGGGGATTTGAGGAAAATAGGCTGGGTCTATATAAAAAGTACTATTAATGTGATAAATTTGTACTCATTTGTATTTTTAAAAAATCATTATACTTTGTCTTTTTTTGTCAAATGAATTTAATGTTCTTTGAATATAACTAACGACCATGGTCACAGGCACACCGATTAGGTTTTTAGCTCCTTGGAGGCCGATAGTGAGACAGCAATACAGTTAAAACTTGAGTCCTGACAGGCTGATGGAGCGAGTACGGTTCCAAAAATGAAGACTTATTATCTTTAGGGAAGGATTTTGAACCTAAAACCCAAGGGCCATACATTATCCTGATAAGTCATGTCGACCTATGCCAGAGGCCCCATTGTCAGGCCCTTCCACCTAATGACGGGAAACTGATAAGCAGTCAGACCATGTCACCTGCGATGTAAAACAAAAATAGATACCATTAATCATGTGAATTGCTATTAAAGACAAAAGTTGATGATGGGAAAGACTCCAGGTGGGTATTAGAGCATAATGGAGAACAATCGGTCAGTGAATCATTAGGATTTGAGTGGAAGAACATGAGATTGTGTGTGGATAAAGAACAGCCAAATCTTCTGAAATTATACCTGAAGTTTGTGGATGGAACCAGTTAGCAGATGAATATATACATTTTAGCTTTCTTAAAAGGTTCCTTATTCCAACTGTTCATTGAGATGGACGTTAAAAAGCTTTAATCAGAATTAAATTATAAACTGAGCAAATTTACGTTTTGCGAGCACACAGTCCACAGAGTTGAGTTAGTGTTTCATGCTTGAACAATTTATTTCATTTAAAGTAGCTTAATTCAGAAAAATCCTGTATAAATGGAGTGGTACAAGGACTGGACTGAAAGGTAATAAAAACAAGATGATAAAAAAGGAAACAGTACTTGAGGCGATTGTGTACCTTGTGGGCAATTCAATTTTTGTTTTCAAACTGATTAAAAAACAACTGATAGTTATTCTATTGTTACGTTATACTCCAAAAATGGGAAAAAGGTCCATCTTTTTATTTTTTTATTGCTATCAGACCGTTTAAAGAATTAATAAATGCTAGCTAACTAGTTTTCCACTTCTTTAAGAATTGTCAGCTGATAGTTTATCACTCATGATTCAAACGGTTTCCAGGAGCTTCTGATGCTTTTAGCACATGAATGAGGAAATTGAAGCAGCATGTTCCACAAAACAGTGTCGAGTTGCTTTAACAGTTTTAAACTGGAAATTGAGCGTCCAAAATACAAGTCATTTGAACGGGTAAAAAAATATCATTTTCTACAGAAACCCACATTACAATAACCAAACTACTGCTATTAGTTATGCATTTTACTAATAGTATGAAGAAAGAGGCAAAAGTCTTCATCCAGACTAGCCAAACAAAAGCCTGTTTATCGTTTTTCAGGCTTATAAAACTGGGGCCGTATGAGTCATTTTGACCTAAGGACAGCAGGATGTTTAAAACATACTTATGTGAAGGAACACTATATTAGTGTTGAGTAATCAACTTTTTTTGCCCTCCTACCTGGATTATTGAGATGCATCAGGACAACACTACATTAGCTAATATTAATATTTATCATTGAGAGGTCAGATGAAAGTTTTTTTATTTATAGATATGCTAATTGAATGGTTCTCTGTATTACACCATGTAGGTTTAAAGTACATATATTTTGATGAGCTAGCAAACATGTCACACAATTTAATTTACTTAAACACATCTTGGATGAAAATACCATGAATTAGGTTTATAATAGAGCAGTTACAGTAAATACCTTTTGTAAACTTTACAAAGTAAATTTTAATGACTTCATCATAAACTTGCCTTCATGTAGCAATAGGCAGATAATCCTACACAGAAGATAATGTGTGTTTTAGTTCCTTTGCTTCCTTTTTATTTCGTCATTTTTCTGTACTCCCACCTTGTTAACTTGACTTTTGTTCCCCTGACTGATCCCTCTTTTATTCCCCAGCTGCAGTTCATATGTTGCTCCTCGACCTCATTTAACTCACTCTTTCTTCTGTCTTACCCTTTTCTCCTGTCCTTCTTTTTCTTTGTACTTTCGCTATCTCGTTTCCACAGAGGACACTCACACACACACACACACACAATATTCTGAGTGCTTGCAAAGCTTTCTATATGTCCAACTGGTGTGTTTGCTCCTCCAAAGTCTGTGCACAAAGTACACTGTTTGCTTGAGTTGTCAAATACAACATTTGTGGCCAGTGAAAGTTTGAGCTTGAACTGCATTGTTAAATACCTCATTTATGTAGACTAATTTAGTTAATATGCCTCAGGAAATGACAATTTAGACATTTTCAGCTAGCAGAACAAACACTGAAATCAATTTAAGTATAGCAAAAGTAAAAATTAACACCAAAGAATTAAGCAAAAAAAGTGAAAATAGCATTCCTTGAGAGAATGCAGGAGTAGTTACACAACTGAGTCATGCTTACACCTCAAGTATAAGCCCTCTTTTGAAGACTAAAATGTTCATATTTTAGACAGAAAAAACAAAGGGTTTGAGAAGGGGATGAAGGAACCCATTTACACACAAAAAAAAGACGAAGTTAGTCTGGAATCAAGCTTACATTAAAAAAAACATGTCATGCAGTTTAAAAGCTTGGAACTTGGAATATAAAGAAAGCTCTGCAGGTAGGAGGTGAAATATGTTCAACTACAAAATGTTTTATTTTTATCCATGTCCTGTAAGCCTGATCTACACCAGTATATTGAAAATGCTCACTCACCATCTAAATTTGTCAAACAGCAGAGAGATACGTGAAAGGCACCT
>JARVGW010000001.1:7308997-7321489 GCA_031762495.1 Anablepsoides rubrolineatus | reverse complement strand
CCTTTTTCTTCTCTTTCTTTTTCTTCTTTAAAAAAAGATCACTGATGATGAAGAAACTAAGAAACTAATATTCAGTTCTGCTTTCTACTGAAGTGGCTAAAAAACAAAAACAAAAAAAATTTGTGAAATTTTTAACTAGGATTTTACACTTAAAGTGAGCTAAATAATTATAACGTTTTAGTGCCATATTTCAACATTTTATTTTACACTTGGTGCCCCATACTAAACAACTAATGAGTGTTTCAAAAACCCTCATGTACATTAGAAATTTAAAATAAAACTTGTTTGTTATTCAAACTAAAAAGCAAGACAACAGTAGGGTAGACAGGGTCTAAACCATGGATTATATGAAGATATATTTTAAATGAATTTTTGTTCTAATTTTACAGACCTGTTTAATTAAAGTTAAAGTTTTTGTTCTTTGTGTAAATTTTGCTTTGCAATTATTCCTTGTACCCCAATCTCGTCAAAAACCTACCGTGGCCCTTTAAAACGCCTATAGTTAGGAACCTTCAAACAGACTTTCTATATAATAAACATAATTCTGCCCTTACACCACTGTTCTTAAAGTAACCGCTCTTGTAAAGTACTTGAATGCTACAAAGAGATGCTCATCCACTACAGCTGTATAGTCCCTAGGGGCCTGGATATAAATGGGATCAGTACACGGTGTACGGACATGATTATGGTTCAGATGAGGGCACCAAGGACCCTTACAGGTAAGGTCACTGCTGCTGTGGAAGCAGCTATAAACAAAAACAGATTTTTATGCTAGTTAGAGGGGGGAGAAAAAGTAATTTGCAATATTACATTGTCAGTGGAATCTGAACCACAACCTTGTGTTCCTCCTCTTTTTTTGTCTTTTTTTTTACCTCTCCTCCATATACATGCACGCTTTCTGATGGCCATAATTTAAAGGTCATGTGGGCCCTGAAGCGTGTAGTATCTTAGCACACCTCAGTGGTCCGACACAGCTCCCAGGTGAGGCGGGATGCTGTGGGATCAGCATGCTGATGCAGGCATGTCTGCGAAAAAGAACAGAGCGGAGCAAAGCAATTTGTTTGCGTTGTTGTTGTCTTTGATCGTTGGCACCTGGCTGTGGATTTATGCACGGATTTCGAAACAACAAGGTGCGCTACTTTTTTGACTCCCGGTGATTTAATGGTCTGAGAGGGTCGTGGCAAAATGTTTGCGGCAGTCTTTCAAACTCATTGCTAATGTTTGGCATTTTGACAGCCGTCACAAAATGTCAGCCAACAAGACGAGGGCTGGGTTTTGGTGGACATTAAAAAAATAAAAATAAAAAGTCCAGAGCAGTCTCATTGAGTTTATGACATAAAATCATTCCACAATTATTGCAATGGAATGGAATGATGATCAGATGACTTCTCTTGTGCCATAGCTGTGTACCAACTTTCCTTGGCTCTGAGCCCAGACCCAGTGATTTAGAGACTTTGTGCCTTTGTCTGCATCCCTAACAGGCTTTCCTTCGACGAAAAAAGGAAAAGAAACATTTTAAAGTGTTTTGGTAAAGTGGATGTACTTCAGTCTGTAGGATCAAGGACTAAAAATAAACAGAGAGGCCATTAGGTGATTGACCATTGGCTAAACAGTTGCCATGCACCTCAGCTGTGCAGTCAGAGCTCAGTAGCTGTGACTAAGCAAAACAAATCTCCTGAGCTTTAGCTTTTGCCACAGAAAAGCAAAAATGCATATTGAAAGTACGGCTGTGCAAAACTCACAAATCACTTCTTAGTGCTTTATACTTTAACTGCACGATTCCAAACTTTCTTGCAATCCTTAAAAATGGCCTTGTTTAATATTTTTGCCAGGCTTTTTGAAGGTATTTCAAAGTTTTTCTTTGTATTATTGCTGAGCTTTCCCTTATTTTCTGTTCTGATTCAACAAGCTGGACAATTTAGTGCTTGGTCACCAGTCACATGTTCCGCTTATGGAAGTGTCCAGTTCTGTGTGCCAAACTATAAACTCAAACAACCATTTCACTTTGATCAGCTGATGCAGTTCAGGAGTAGAAACTCAGAATAGCAAACCTTGTTGAGGAAACTGACAGTCTACTTTAAAGTACTCCCTTTTTTAAAAAATGTATAATATCTGTTGACGTTTTATGGTTAAAGATTGGACAACACACAGAAAACCACAAGAAACACTCAAAAAGTGTAAACAAAAGAATATCAACCAATACGATCTCAGTATGAATATTTGAATCAATACACCTATCCTTAATCTTAACATCAATTGTTTCCTTCTGAAGTGCCCAACCTGCGCGTTTATGTTTGCATAATTTCCATTTCCACATTTCGCTCGGCCCTTTCACCTTGCCTTTTTCTCTCCTGACTCTGTTTGGATCCCTGTCACACACCTCACATACTCATAATCACACTTTGTCCTCCACTTCCCTTCATTCCTTCACCACCTTGTCTCCCCTTGTGACTATAGTGAGATGAGAATGTGTGTTTCAAGATGGGTGAAGGGAAGAGGTTTAATGTCAGCCTGGGCCATGATCCGCTCTGAGGAGTTGATTTGCTTCGGCTCAGCGCCCCAGAGGCTTATTAGCATTCCACTACTAACTCCCCAATGCCCTCATACGTTATGACGGCACTATTGTTTGCCATCGTTTCTCACTTCCATATTCTTTTATACAGTCAAGACTGCTACTCCGTGCCAATAATGACCCAGACAAATATCACGCTCACTCGCAGCTTTCCCGGAGCAACTTTATTAGACTGAGCCTTTTCGGTATAGAATAATTGTCAGTAAGTTGTAAAGATCTTTTTTTCCCTTCCACTCCTGTGTGTTAGGTTTTCTTATTGTGACTGCTGGCTCACCCCCAAGACAAAAAGCTCAGACAACAGCTGAACTTGTGACCGTCTTGAAGCACTTGCCAAGCTCATTGGCAGAAAGGCCCTGTGAGCAGCTCCCGAAGTCTGCCGCTTTTTCTCTCACTCAACAAGACAGCCCTAATGATAGGTGTGCCAAGGCAGCTCGGCAACATTGATCGGGAGGAAATAACCCGATTAGTCCCTCATTGGGTCTGGGAGTATGGATAAGCTCCAGAACTGGGTGTCAAGATGAATCGGACCAGATATCGAGAGGCAAATGACAGCTTCAGATTTTGAAATGAAGTTTGGACTGCTAAAGCTAAGAGCATGACAATAAATCTGCAAAAATTAACCTTTGGTCAAACATTGTACAGCATTGTGCAAAAGCTTTAAAAGGACCCCTCATTTTTACTTTGATCCAAAAAAATCAAGCCGTCTTTTAGTCTTTTAAAGTGGTCTTGATCTCTTCAGGGTTTTGAAAGTTTTTACTTTGAACCTTTTCCACTTTCGGTGTACTCCTTGTACCTAATCATCAGAGCATATTGTGCAGTGTTTCTTTAACAAAAAGGGGGAAAGAAGACAAGTGCAGGATACAATGTCAGGAACAAAAAAAAAACATCTACAGTAGATAGATTGTATCTTAGAGTCTTTTAGAAATAGAAAAACAAAGCACGTACCTTAGCTACTGGTAACAAAATTCAGTCTAAAATGAGTTTCTGTAAAATTACTTCAGAAAAACTTTAATGTGTGAAAAAGGATTTAAAAGCAAAATATTTATTCTTCAAAGATTATGAGAAAGATCCTGAAAGCAATATATTAACAAACAAGAAACTTTGCACAGGACTCAACATTGAAAGGAATGGTAGCCTGTTTTTAGTATGAGTAGATGCTAGAGATATTTTAATCTTATCTCAGATCTTCAGCAACATATGAAAGCATCTCTGGATGGAGAAAATGTGCTTTTATCTTCTCAGACATCATTACAAGTTATGCATGCTATATTTCTTGAGCAAATTGATATGTAGAGCTTTTATATTGAACTAAAGCAGGAACAAACTTTGGGTTTATTGAATACACCCCAGGTGCTCAATAACCGTCAGACCCCATCAGACAACGGTGGCTCTCTATTGAGCAACAGAGATTTCGCTTCTCGTCTTGAACCTCTCCAGCTGAGAACAAAGATGTATACCTGAATATTTGTTGAGGAGAGAGGCTTAATGGAAAATAAGATAAAGAAGAATGCAGTGAGAGCATATATTGGCATCTTATTGGCATCTCGAAGCGCCTGGTCATTAATGTAGGCCTTGACACGGTGAGTGGGATCCGCGAGCTCAGAGACATATCTCTAATAAAGAGTACAAATTTAAAAATGCCAGATTCAAAACAAAGCGCTCCATCATCTGCATCCCCACTTCTTTCACTTTTCTCACGCAGGTGCAGTCCGCATGGGTCCCAGCATTCTGGGCAGACATTAATTCACCTGAGTACTTTGCTTTATTCTTTCATATATCAAAATAAGAAAACAGTTTTAACTTTTTTTTTCTTTAGTCATCTGCAAGTGTATATTTACAAATGAGCCCTTTTAATTTAAAAGAATGACCCAATTTGTAGGTGGTGTCAAAGACATGATGACTAATGCTTCGCCTGGAGACTGCTGCAAGTGATTGGTTTTCCATTGCATCAAAATCAGAGATTCATTGATCATGATAAAGTGGTGCGACCGGGACAATGCTTCATTACTGGCCTGAAAGGGACGCCAGCTAAGGACTGTTTCTAAAAGTAACACAGCTTCTTTTCTCATCTGCAGCCCAACAAGGCCACTACAATAAGTCTGGCTTCAACTTTGCAGAAATTTGAAGCCACTCTTGTCTATACACCTTTGCCGTAAACATCGTAACCCAACTTTCTGGCTATATCTTCTGATCTACTGTTCTTTTTTTTACAGTTCCTGCTTGGTCTCACCAAATGAGGGGCCCAGAGATTGAGTAGTTAAAGAAGCTGCTGGTGCACAAGTGCATTTTATTTCCAGATATTCTCCCAAATCAATGCACCCTCTCAAATGGCAGTCTCTTTATGACCCGTCAGGGAAATATGAGTGGAATTGGTAAAGTGGGAGGGCAGCGATGTTATACGAGTGAAGGGCTTCATTCCTGAGCTTTACCTTCTTAGCTCAAAAACAGACATTAACACCAAGGGTCCTTTTAGTTAAAGCTTCCCTTTCCTCCGAGTCCACTGGGCCCAGTCATGCAAGGAGTTGTACCTGATTGCTGAAAATAAAACCACAAGGAGGAAAGCTCCCAAGGATGGACAAAATCAGAGTTTAAATTGCATTTTATAATATTTGCACTGATGTTTAGATAAAATGCAGAATATTTCAGATTACTGCAGTTTTTATATCGGGTAAGGAAACAGTCAACCACATAGATGCAAACGTTAAAACCTTGGACTTAATCCACTTTTTATGACTGCCACAACTAATCAAATTAGTAAAAACTAAAATTTCTTAGTGGATACTGAGCTAAAATTTGTTGTAGATAAAACAGGTAACTAATGCTAACAGTTCACATGTTTAAAATTTAACATGCAAAAAGGTAAATAATATGCAATCCATCAAGGAATGCTAGTTTTAATCATAACGTTTCAAAACTAGCCTTTAAAATCCAATCAGTTTAGTCCTGAAACCAGTCCAAGCCAACATCTGTTTTCATCCCCTCCACCCGTATGCAGCCCTGCCTAAACACCACTGTTGCAGAGACATCAACTCAGAGGCAACTGTCTCTTTATTTAGAGGCCAGTCACCCTAACTCAAACCCAAGGTGACTGCATCAAACTATGGGCTCCTGCTGCCAACAAAGCAGCCTATCAGTCATCAGCCCTAATGAATAGGGTACAGTGTAAAAATAGACACAAAGACACGCAGTCAGAATGCAAGCTTTAACAGGGAACAGTGGCACCGGCGCTTGGCGACTCGCACCTATAATCAGCCCACAGAACCGTGTCTTTAAACGTCCACATCTGTCATCTTTAGCTTGCTGAACGTTGTGTTAAGAACTGTGTTTTGCTGTACGTAACAAGGCAAACACGAGTATTTATAACCATGTGTAATAAACTTTGGTTTATAATAATACAAGAAGAGGATGCAGCTTGCCACCACTTCACAAAAACAATATAAACAGCTACAGTAATAATGCAAACAGCAAAATATGTGGTTTTAAAATCAGACCAAAATAGCAGTACAGAGTTTTTGTTGCTTGACTTTTGTTGTGTTTACAACTTTACAGTTTAATAATACAGTGAAGCCCTGCAAAGTCACTATTCCCAGTTTTTAGACTCAGTCTTTCAAAAACATTTTTTATAGACCCTAACTACTAGTAGTTTGCACTAACCCCCATAATTTTGTGGAAACTGGTAATACAGTAAATACCATACAGTAAGGAATTCATTTTCTAATTTAGTTTTTTTCATGATTCGTGGGTACTCTATGAACGTGAAATTGTGGCTTCATGGTGGCACATTTGGTAAAGCTGTTGTCTCTAAGTGAGAATGTCAACAGATTGAATCCCAGCCAGGGACCATTCCAGGTAGAGTTTGCATGTTCTCTCCATGCATGCATGGGTTTTCTCCGGAAACTTGGGTTTTCTCCTACAGACAAAAACCTGAATGTTAGGGACAATTTAGAGTTACCAGTTAACCTAAGTATGAGTGAGAACGTAGACAGTTGTTTGTCTCTAATTTGGTCCTGGGATGGATTTGCTATCTGTCCAGGGTGTATCCTGCCCCTTGCACAGTGACTGCTGGACATGGGCATCAGTGACCGTCATGACCCTGAAAGGAAGAAGCTAATTAAGATGGATGGATGGATAGATGGATGGACGGACGGACAGATGGTTTTGAAGGTAGATATTATGGCAGCACTGAGAGTAAAAGAAATCTCCGAAAAGTAACATTGTATAATGTTGAATTGTATCATTAATATGAATTTGTATTGTATTACATTGTATGAAACTGTATCATATTTTATCAATGAGTATATTGTATAACAAACAATTGTATTGTATCATAATACATTTCTTTTTCATATACAGTATTATACAGCATGCATTGTATTCTTTGAATTTCAAGCATTGTTTGTCCAACCTATTATCCATCGTCATGCTTGGAAAGCCCAAATGTTGCACAAACCTTTAGAAAAATGTCAGTTCTCAGTTTTTTGCTCTGTTTTTGTATCTATAAAGACAAGGGCGTTCTGTTGGGTTCGAGTCAGATGAGATGGATCATAGCTTTTCCTCTTTTTCTGAAGAAGAAAGTGCTTTAAAGGTATGCTGTTCAGCAGTGTGATTTGGATCAATATCTCACTGGAATAGTTCATGTTTGATAAGCTTCAGGCTGTGAAATTCAAACTTTATTCACTTCTGACCTCACGTACAGTTCATTTCATCAGGTCTTTTTTTTTTTTCCCCCACAGAGGATTTATCCTCGTGTCCTTTGACTGTGTTGTCATTTACAGGAACCAAACTAATCTTCAGGTTCTGAAGGTACAGGGTGGCAGATGGTCGGCCCCCTTGCGGAGTGGCGCTGCCAGCTTGGACCAACACACATGTTCCCTCAGTGCAATTAAATCTAGCTGACCCCTCCGAGCTCCCGGCATCAGCAGGGAATTTCCGTTGTGCTCCTCGGTGCAGATGCTAGCACCGGTGAGTTCTGCGTGCGAACCCTTGCCACGTGTGTCACACTGTGCACATATGGCTGCTTCGTGTTCGGTATGTTTAATAATACAGACATGTTTCGGGAGATAACGTTCGCGGTGCCGGAGACCTAGACTAAATAGGCCATTTGTATGACAAATAAAGTCGTTAGACGTTCGTGTTTGGACTGTGGAGTGACCATCAACATGCATGAGGGGATTCGGTAATGTTAAGCAGCAGCGAACACGCCTGTGGAATGTGCTATATTGTTATTTGCTTGATTATGCTTTGTTCCAATGCAGTTCCTAAATCAAATTCTTGCTTTAGATTGCGAAAAACAAATCACATCATTTGCAATCTGACTCCGGGAACAACTTCCCGCTCTCCCACCCTCTACACTCCCCGTCTCCATATGTACAGTAAATACATGTCTATTTGCATGGGCAAACCGCGCTGAAGCATGACCATAAAAGAAGCAGCTTCATATATCAAAAAAATCTGTCTTATTTATTGGCATCTCAAGTGTTTGCTAGCGACTCAAAATCATTCCCATGCCAAATAGTCTTTGTAAGGCTTGACTGCAATTTACTGTCACGCGTCTCATTTTAGTGTTATGGGTGATTATGATGGGGAGGCCTGTGCAGCCATATATTAGCATGCGCTGAATGAGCTGTGGGACGCGATGCCTCATGACTGAGAGGTAAATGAAAGCTGCTTGCTTATGCAGATGCTGAAATAAAAAGTCTCCAACATTATGCAGAAATGTGGGACTATGAAGACTTTTTTTTTTTTTGCTATTACTCTATTGCTCCGTACCGCCTATCAGAAACAATCTTCAAGTCTCATTTTGTCCGAGTCAGTCAATTTTTTACCATTAAGTGAGGAGGCTACCCTGTTTTATTTATACGGTTTTACGTATCAGGACATAATGAAAAAAGATCTGAACCAGGCTCTAACATTTTTCCGATGTAACTGGATTTGTACAAAAAAACACAATAAATGTCACTGTCATTCTTTATTAAATAAAAACAAAGCCAAAATGGAAAATCGGTTTAAAAAAGTAACGTATACCTCATTATTCATAAGCTTGAAGAAGCAACAGTGGAAGCTTGAAGTGGGGATTTTCTGTCTGACTTTATCTGTCTCTTTTATGTTGTTGAGGAATTTTGGCTCACTCGTCTTTACGGCGTCGCTTCAGTTCATTGAGGTATCAAATTTTGCCATTTCCATCAACCTTTACTAATGCAATACTTTACCTGATGATCAGTTAATCAAGTGCATTAAATTAGCAGCACCTGGCTGCCACCTTTGCTTTTAAATACCATGAACAAATCTAGCAGGAACATAGATTTTCCCACATTTTCTTCTATTTTGGCTTTGCTTGTGTTGGGTTAGCATGGTGGAATTTGTTGTGCGTATTTGTACATTTAGGGTTAGGTTTAAATAATTGTAAAACCTGGTAAAGACTAGAGCTGGACGGTATACCGGTTCATACAGAAAACCATTTTTTATTTTTGTTACGATATGAATTTCCTGAATACCAACATACCAGCCTAGCATTCGGAACGTTACTTTGAGCCTGCCAGTAAACTGTTATTTAATTATTAAATTTTATTTATCTGTTGTTTAACCAGACAAGTCTTGTTGAGATCGCAGATCTCTTTTTCAAGGGCGGCCTGTTTCACAGGGGACACTTTTCATCGAAGCATCACTATGTGCATTAGCAAGCTACTGTAGTTACTGTAGCAGCCTTCTCAATAACTGGTGGCGGTGGACGATTCCACTGCTTATTTATTTATTTATTTATTTAGATTTTGTTAGCCTTTTTGTTCCGCAGAGGGGAAATTAATTCCCTGTATTTTACCCATCCCACATGTGAACACACATGTGGAGTAGTGGGCTGCCAATTACAGCACCCAGAGAGCTGCTGAGGGGTTAAGGGTCTTGCTCAAGGGGCCAAAGTGGGGCTGGTTTGTTCGGGGAGTTGAACCATATTATATTGACTGACATTAAAAAAACTCCCATTTTCTCCATCACTGAATGTAAACACCTTTTCAGTGATGTGCACGGGTAGATTTAATGCGCAACTTAAATTTATGGAGACTTTAATGTGCTTTTATTGTGAAATGTTCGGGGAAAGTAGTTTTGTACTGGGGTTTAGTTGACTGTTTTAAAGAGGCAAAGTTGTCCTGTTAAACTTTATTAAACAACACAAAACAGTAGACCTTTGTTCAACCCTCGTCCTTCACGATGTACCAAAATGGATAACTACTGTCTACAACCAGGCAAAGTAGAAAAGACATGTAGACGAGGGAAACGGGTCAAGAAATAGTGTTTTTTTTGTTGCAGAAAGAGACTAACGTCAGCTGACCATGGTTTGCTAATCAATAAGCAGTGTTTTATTATCAGCTGAGATGTGATAAGAAAAATATCGTCAAATACAGCAATATAATTGTTGAAAATACCGTGATATAAAATTTGGGTCATACCGCCCAGCACTAGTAAAGACCATTAATTTTTATCCTGATATGTAAACCTAGAATTGAAGGAGGGGTGGACAATCTTTTTGTCCCATGATTGTAAGCCGCTGTTGTTTTGATTCCAGCAGAGGAATCTGAACACATCAGTTTGCTTGTCACTCTGTGGGTAAATTACTGTGGTACCCACTGTCCTGCAGCAAGGCTCGGGTCAGACTGGGTCCGTATCTGCTCCTTTCATCCAATTAGGAAATGAGTTAAAACCCTTCACTTGTGCTGACAGACTCAGAAAGATACACACACACACCTACACACACACACAAACGCAGGTGCTGGCCACAGCATCTGCCCCATCACCCACGCCATTTCTTAATTTAGATCTCAAGCAGGATAACTGGTCAAAACACACATACAAACACACGGAAGGATAAATAGACCGCCCGTCTCCCCATTTTCTCCCCTCCTTTCTGTCTGCCACATGGTGCAGACACACATCAATTGATTTGGCATCTCTCTCTTTTTAGTCTTCCCTTTGCTCTCTTTCATACACACAATCGCATACACAAGCACGAACGTCTCTTCCCCGAGGATGAACTCACTTACGCACAAACACACACGAATATCGGGTGGCTCGTTGCTGGAGTGGACAGGCCTTTGTGAGATAACGGGCAAACGCAGCCTGACAGGCTCGGCTGGGCCATTATTGAATTTCAGTGAAGACTATATTACTTTAGAGTGAGATAAAAGACTACATACAAGATGGATGGGTGGGGGACATCAAACAAGACCGTGTCCGGATTGTGCCAGGAGTAATCCGGCTGAAGGCAGCGGTGATTTCCCCTCAGGCCAGGTGCTATTTCTCCTTGAATAATACTTATGAGGAGTCCAACAGCAGCTCCGCCTTTGTGTCATAATTTGTATCATCTTTTCCAATCCCTTCCCTCGTATGCATTTTGCCCCCCCACCTTACGGATGGTCTTCTCCATTCTCCCGTCTTGTTTCTTAGTTTTGCTGTTGCACAAAACTCAGATGTTATGATTGGAATTCTTCAAAATCGTTTAGGTTCATGATGCGCGCCCTCGGCCTGGGGATGTTTCTCGACTATGAATAGAGATGGAGGATCCCTCCAGGGAAATACTTGTGATGGTGTTGGCGAGGTTTGGCCTAGAATGCAATATGTATTTCGGCAGGAGCCATCTGATGTAGAGGAAACATTTGGCACCTTTTGTCATCTGCTGAACTTGTTTGTGTCTTTGATCTGCATGGGGGAAAAAAGCAAACAGATGCTTTGGGTTTGCTCACTTTGAACATCTTAGACTACAAAAAGGCTGACAGGTGTTGAAATTTCAGAAAGTGAGGTGATTATTACTTACTGCAAGGAGGGGGGGAAAATTAATATAATGCTAAAAAATTCCTCAATAAAGCCTATTTGTTCCACTCGTGTGAATAAATAAATGATATCACAGTATTGTCACTATTAAGGTCTTTTTTTTTCCTGTACATGTTTAGGCATGCATCCCATTCCGCATTTTTGTGACATTTTTAACAACTTATATATCCTAACATTCAGCTCCTTCAGGACATTCTAGCTATGACTTTTGGTGTTTCAGCAATTTATACTTTTTGAGATATTTAGCTTTTTCTGTCATTTCTTTCTAATTAAGGTTAACTTAAGGATTGGTTTTTTGTACTTCTTAGGGATGGCTGTGGAGCAGTGGTAGGACAGTCTGCACATCAAATTGCCCCTCGGGGATAATAAAGTTTACTTGACTTGGGACCATAAAGTCAAGTTTAATTCCCCACCATGTGCAAAGTTGTGGGGTCCTTGAGCAAGACACCTAATTCCTATACTGCTCCCCGGAGGCTTACATAGCTGCTAGTTGCACTACTTTAGTGTTTCTCATGCGTAATATGTCAACTGCAGAGCCCGAATTTCATCATTAACCAGCATTAATGGCAATACACAGCACATTTACATTTTATTTAAGATTCTATCGGTTTCTATTTAGTTGATTTTAGGTTTTTAAGGCTAATCAACTGGCAACCCTCGGGCCACCAAAGTGACCAAAGTTCGGCTAGAAGCTGGTGAAAACCATTTATATGAACATCCAAGACCCAAGTTAAAACTACAAGCAGTTGATTATAAAACTATGAAAGTGAAAATTAAATTGGTTTAAAGTTTTTGGCAAGTCAGAGATGTCAAACTATTATTTATGGTAAATACGAGGCATAATGTGCTATTTTTGTTGTTTTATTATAACTACTTTTATTACATAGGGTTCTGTTTGTTGCATTCATGATTAAATACAGCAAAATAAACTATTTCAAAGGTAACAGATCTTTGTATTACTTTGTTTATTTACATAATGACTTTAATTGATAGATGTTCGGTCCCTCAGCTGTTGGCCTGCAGTAACTGTGGCTCTTGGAGCCCTGCCTTAAACTATCATTCTGATATTTTATGCTAGTTTTCTACAAATTTAAACTTTT
>JARVGW010000001.1:7239887-7277331 GCA_031762495.1 Anablepsoides rubrolineatus | reverse complement strand
GCGTCATTGACTGGCAGACATAATTTTGAAGAAAAATGAGCCTAATTTTGAAACATTCAGCAGTCTGACTTGTTGCAGTCTGACGGCTGGTATTAAGATCCTACATGTATTTGTCATCAGTTACTGGGACGATTATAGATGATTGGATTCACCTGCAAATTTAATTACACAGCAAAGTATGGAGTCAGTATAAAAAATGTATTAAGACTCAGATCAACTGGTGTTTATAGTACAGACTATTCAGATGATCATTCCAAACTGAATCCAGTCTGTCACATGTCAACTTCCAACATTTACTTGTATGTAAGAATAAATTAAACATCACACTGGTAGCTTGTGAGACAAAAGTGACAGGAACAAGTTAATCAATTCGGAGAAGCTTCTCCCATCAACTGCCAGTGACTTTAATCAAATTATGACCTTGTAGAGCATGCACTTGTCATTTGGGACCCTAATTTCTTCACTAATGACTAATTAGCCCCATCACCTGTCCCAATATGCTTTCATTACACCCTGAACAATGCTTTAAGTTAATGAAATAAACAAACGAGGAAGGAGAAAAAAAAATGCCTGTTGTTGTACACAAAAAAGGAGAAAACGACCACCAGACAGACATCAATCAAATCCACAGAGATTGATTAAAGAGTGGTACACAACCTTTTTTTCTTTTTTGTTCTTCCTCAGTGAAACGAGACCAGTCACCAGGGCTCTATAGAGGACAATGAGGATACTCAAATTTATTAGGCGTAATTAATTGAAAATAATCGCCAAACACAAATTAAACAGAGAGGGGCCTTCTCACTGAAAGCTTAGGGGCCCCCTACACTGGATAATGATCGTGATATGTGCTCTATGACATTCGAACATGGCTGGATCATATCAAGTTTGGAAAACTTAATATGAAAACAAAACAAAAAAAACTGTTAAAACAAGGTAGCTATGCTCTAAAATATCACAACAGTACAGCCACGGGTATTACATCTGCTTTTAATTGTTACCATAAATTTGTCAAACCATGTTGGCACATGCAACACATTCTCAGTCTCCATTTGTTATATATGTGAATGCCTGGTCAGGCTTATTGACATGTCTGGCATAAACCTCTTCTCATTAATAGACTAAATGAAAATGGAGGAGCCCATTCTCATATTTTTGAAAACCATTTAAAACCCCTAAACTAACCCTAACTCGGACCATGAATCCTTAACTTAACTTCTATTAACCCTAAACATCCAATTTCTAACCAGTAATCCTGATCTCTATACTGCACTGAACTGACCCTAACGCTAAGATCTAACCCGAGAAGAGAGGGGTACCTGACGGGTCAATAAGTGATGCAAAGGTAGCCTTACCAAGCATCCAGATATGACAAGTAGTGAGAATGTGTTGGTACATAAGGGGCAACTTGTCACAAAAAAGGCAGGATCTCTGCCTATGAGCACAATGCACCGGAATGCATGGTTTGGGGACCCACCGTCCAATAGAGATACTAACTGACCATCACCCAATTTGTTTCAGTAGTAAATTTCACTCTTAGCTAAAAATACTCCACACATTTGGTCCAAAGCCACTACCGAGTAAGAAACTTCATGTTTGGTTTTGTGTTCGATCTTGTTATGGATTAACTCTTTTCACCCAGTCTGAGTGTGCACACGTGCAACATCCTGGCATTTGCAGTGAAGGGGGATTGGGAGAAGGTTTTTGTTTGTGGCATCCAGCGCTCGTGCAGCTGCGCTACTTGGCGGATGGCACACAAACAGGCGGCTCCCATTCATCAGGCTTTTTTTTTTAAGAGAAACAAAACAAAACAAAAAAACAGAGATCCTCTCCTTCTGTGGACCCAAAGCATCAGGCTTTACACCAGGAAGAGTGAAGGTGCATGAAGGGGAGGGTGTGGCGTGTGCAGGGAAACAGAAAAAGAAAGAAAAAATGATAAATTTGGGAGAAATATAAGAGGTACAGTAGAGATACAAACTGCACTGAAAAGGAAGTGCAGTAAAAGTAACTACTCTTATGCAGCAACCTCATTATATCATTGTAAGTCCTCTTTTTCTACTTTTCTCCCATCCTCCAGTAAGAGACATCTGGCTCTGAAGATAAACAAAAGACCTCTGGATGAGTATTCATAAATCTGCCACGCATACAGCAACACAAATCTCAATAAGTTACACAAAGGGACATCGTGGAAGCCAGCACACACACACACTAAAACTGCAGCTGTAACGCAACAATGCTGTCATCAATATAGTCATTACAACTTTGCAGTGTTGCATTCTTCTCTAAAACAGATTGTGTCAAAAGGTTGACACAACTTGATAACGGTTTCTGTGTTTACAGTGACCTCAACCACAGATGATCGGAATAAAAAGGCCTGCGAGAATACAAAGTGCTTCCCCGAATTGTCTCAATCGGAGCAGATTGAGCTCAGTTTTCAATCAAATTGAGATAAAAGCTCTTCATCAAACTTCCGGAGGGGTCCGTGTGTTGCAAAAGCATTGCTGGAGAAAAGCGTCACCATCATGTGTGCGTATGTGTGTGTCTGCTGACATTTCTGCTGTGCTACATTTTGTTTTTGGTTGTGTTCATTGATATAAATTAGTATTATGTAGATGTGGTGTGAAGAGCTGTGTGACAGATGAAGTCACAGGTCCACACATCCAAACTGGTTGATAAAAATCACTTAATTTAATCAGTTTTGGTCAAACCTTCTACATATCCTCCTAGGTTAAGAGTCTGTTATCCTAGACAACACGTAATTTAAACCCCATATCAGTAACATCACTTAATCCGCATACTTTCACCTCCAGAATATTGCTCGCCTGTCCATCCCTCTCACCAAACAGTATAACTGTACCTTTATCAGGCATCAACCTCCACCAATGTCTATCCCCTGAGCTGTTGGCTTTGAGTAACTCTGGCTCCCTGTACAATTTAGAGAAATAAACATTTCTTAAAAGTCTGTCTTTTTTTTATTTCCTAAAATCCACTGTCAGGCTTGTTGTCCCAAATTTTATATTTGCTTCCTCATCTTGTCTATGTATTTGAATTTGTCCCCTTTTAAATAAACCAAATGTTGAAGTTTTGCCCAAGTTTCAAAACTGTAGAAGTTTTTCATGCCACCAAATTTTTCACACAGAGAGAGCTTGGCCGAAATGTTGGTTACAAGGCACGAACTGCATGAAGCACAGAAAACTAAAACCAACAAAAATAGCCCTTTTTTTGTTACACAGTTCAGGAAAATTAGGAAAAATAATCCTTTCGCTTAAAAACAAATGATTAATGTTTCACAGGATTCCATATTGTGATTCAAACAGGGCTGAAAGAATATTCGTCTATGTCACCACGGCGCCTGATAAGGTTTTACATGAGCCCGTGTCCCAAAAACCTTTAATTTATCAGCACTGGTAAATCACCTGGAGCTCCCTGTTTTATTAGATACAGAACAGATGCGGAGTAAAGCAGCAATTTTACAATAAAAATTAGCTTGTGTTTTGGCATATTCCCTGGCCTTTGGTTCTTCTTCCTACAGTGATGAATGGGGCATGTCACATCTCAAACGATGATATCCCACGGGCCACAACCACTGCTGTAATGAAGCACTTTAAAATTATATGACCAACCCCAATCGAGGTTTTTGCTAAATTTCCTTATGCTGAATTTCAATAAAGCCTTTGCCAGCAGGTGAGAGGACAGATTCTGCCTTTTTACTTTGTCTTGTGTTTTCCCTCCCTATTCTCTTTGAGTACGTGTAACTCATGACACCCAGAAGGTACCTGCAGGCAGTCTCAGAGGGCAGAAATAAATAATACATCAGCTTTATCTTTATACAAATCAAATTTGATGAGAAGCAACACGGGAATATGTGGCAGAAACAGTTGAACCTCTCAAATAAGATGCTTCTGGGTTCCCTCGGTGGCAGATTGTTTAATGATTTAGGTGTAACATGACAATGAAGAACACAGCTATTAAAGAGATAGTCTGAGTTTAAAAAAAAGTTGTTGTTTTTTTCTTTAAATTGTATTAAGTGAAGTTGCTCTCAGCTAATAATATCTTACCTGCAGTATCAGGTTTCAAAGAGGCAGACGGTCGCTCCGGTTCTAACCTGAGTGCAACCAGTTCCATATCTGTTTCTTGTCATCATAAAACAAAAAGCTTGATGTAAACACAGCACATACCGGAAAGGTGATTGCTAAATGAGGACAGGTGGGTTGATTCTAACTTTGCAGACAGATGTACTGCATGTGACAGGCAAAACAAAAACATCCAACTGCCAGCTGAACCGGTGACATAAATAAAGGACAATGAAACGTAGCATAAAAAGTAAAGAAATGTGTTTGGTAGATTACTTCTTTGTTGGGACAATGCTTCTTGGCAATAAATCTTATGACGTTGGAAAGCCTGTTAATTTTCCTTTTTAATGGTGCCACATTTGCAAGGAACATGCATTTGGGGGTTGAGCAGTAGAGCTAAGTATGTAGGGTACACATATGAAAAAATGGCCAAATTTTCAGCTTATTTTGTTGTTGCTATCAACTCTTGATTTGAGCTTCTGGTCCCCCCAGGTGCTGCCAATCAGGTTCCCGGTATAGGATTTATTGCCAAGAAGCAATGCATTGTCAATGAAAGACAAAGAAATAATCCACCGAACACAGATTAAACACCAAAACTAGCATATCGCATTGTTAGGGCACTAATGTCAGGTTCACACAGCAAGATAATTTTGTTGATTTTTGGCCCAATTTTGCCCTTCCAACAATCTTAGGGACGCTCCAGTCCAGTCCAGTATTGTGATGGCTCTAAAGATAATTTTAGGAGGTATTCCTGCCATGTGTGGTGAGTTAAAAGTGATGGAGTCGGCTCAGAAGGACGTCGGCACCACTTAAATCGGGGATATGTTGGATTGTCTTGGCCCGATATCCCAGGGTGTGTGGTGTTCCCCAAGGTCAAACAGTTGATGTGTAGCCAAAATACAGAAGACAAAACAACTACCGTGAAGCACCAGAAATTCCGGTGTGTTGTTTTTTTTTCGTTGGTGAGTGAAATTTGTTGGTGTGTGGTGTTTTGTCTTTACTGTGTGGCTGTACTCCACACACTGAAGGACCAAACCTGTTATATCTACAATTCATAGTCATGTTTGGGGTTTCAAAAAAATAATAAAAAAATTACAGCACACTACTGGTAGTAAGAAAAATTGTGAATCACAACTTTGCGTTTTACAGTTTCAATCAGCCAACAATTTCAAAATCTTGTCGCGTGAACCAGGCATTATATGGTGTGACTTTTGTAGCTGTAATTATTTTTGGTCATTGCTGGGACTGCCATTAAAAGCACCATGCCTGCATATCTTGGTTAAATATTTGTAGGTAACGGTTTTTATTTAATTACATTTAAAATGTATACTTTTGTCCATCCCAGAGTAGCTATTTTTGGTCTTTTCCTAACATCAGGACTTACTGTACCACACTAAACTAATAATCTTAAACTGTATCCAAGAATAAGCAATAAACATTTCAACTGGAAGCCTAAGTGTTTCCCAGCCAATGTCAACACTCTTTTGAAAGCTACTGGGACATTTTCCAGATTGGATGGTAAATCAGCTTCATTAAATCCACAACCTGTGGAAATTAACATCCACAATTAACCTTTATCTATCGCAGACAATGCACCTCTGGCCAGGTCAGGCAACCCATTAGCGTGACATTTATTATAAAGCATCCTTGAACCTCAAGCGGGGACTTCTGATACGTTACAGCCACCACCTCAAATCTAAATGGAAATCATGCAAGAAGAGCCCTGCTTTGTTGAGCTGGACCCAAATAATACAGATACAAGAAAGAGAAAAAAGAAAACAAAAACAGAGGCCGTGGATACAACAAACAAAATGATTACACATTTTAGAGCAATTTCTGGGTCCTGTGATCATAATCACTTTGTCGATAGCCTTCCAGTGTGCAGGTGCGCCGATACAGATGGTTTTATGAAGATCCATTAAAAATAATTTCGCTCATCACCAGGCCCAGGAGGGGCCCAAACCAGCAACTGGGAGATGAGTCCAGATGCCGGCTCAGGCTACAGCTCCAAAAAAAAAAAAAAAAAAAAAAAAACACAACCACACGGTCCTTATGTGAAACACCTCATCACCATGGGAACACGGTGAAATAATACAACCTGTCAAGGCGGGAAGCGGGAGCACATGTGTGTCGACACGTGATATATGCTCATGAAGTGAAAACAAATACATCTTCAGGACAGAAACTTTAGTGTGGAAAGTGTTTTAAAATGTTTTACAAGAACTGCTCAGATTAAGTTTTTTGTAGACAAATGCAAACACTTTAAACTTAAAAAAAGTGAGCTAGCTCAAGATTGTTGGTTTGACTGACATTTAAGGCAACTGCAATAACAAAAACACTTTTTTTTTCAAAAGAACTGCTGCAAACAAGGCAGCCAGGGGGTGAGGAATACTTTGGATGTGGTTGTCCTTGATAGCGAACATTTGATGTGTTTTGATTAGACTCCGGTGGGGGAGATTATCAAAGGCTAAGAGAAATCAATGTTCGTTTAATAAAGAAGACTTTGGTGGGAGGGAGACAGTTCTGTTTATGACAGGGCCTGTCTCTTCCTTATCTCTGACGCCTCAGATTCCCCCAGACAGGCAAATATTTTAACTGTAAACAGCCGTGGCTCGACAGGCTGCGTGGGCCTCCTGTCAGGGTTCCCACTTGATGCTTGTTCACCTACTCAAACAAGAGAGGAAACGTGTTTCTACGAATACAAACTGCATGTAAAACATACACATTCTTACACATTGTTGCCAAGAAAAACTATATCTGTCCCAGTTTGTTCAAGTGTCCAGAAAGTCTGAGTGGATTGTGGAAAGTTGAGAGTTCGAGATCAGTGGACTTTTTTGGTTTTTGTTTTTCATTTTAAAAAACAGATTGATAAAACATTAGGTTTTTCTATCTTACGATTTGACAAAAATAAAAAGACAATTCATTTTTCCCTTTTTGGAGTATAAGATGAAAGGAATAACCAACCATTTCTTGTTTTTTCAATATGTGTTTTTAAAATGACAAACGAATGACCAAAAAGGTACCAATCCAAGAATAATGTGAAAACACTTGATCTGTTAGAACAGGGATGTTACAGTTACACAAGGGGGACACAATTCAAAACTTGGTCCAAACAAAGGCCAATTTCTGACAATATTAATTGATAAAAATGTTATATAACAAACTATTCTTATAGAAATACAAATTGCCATTTTCCAAAGTCTATTTTGTAGTGTTTTAAACATACATAAACTAAACAATAACTACAAAGATTAAATTTAGTTTCTTAGGCCTTATTCTTAATTTACTCTCAATCCCCTGTCTTAGTAGCAAATCCTTAAAACCAAAAAGCAACTCACTAAAAATCCAGTTATTTGACTTCAAAATAAAAAGACAATACAGAGACATTTTCACACCAAAACCAAAGATTACAAAAAAGTTCAAACTTCCTTTTCTTAGCTTTAAAGTTGGTATGCTCTCATAATTAGAATGCACCACATCCAGTGACAAAAAGAGATAAACCATAAAACTATTTCACACTTAAAGTAGAGTGAAACCCAGCAAAGTTGTGTTTCACAGTGACTTTTAGTGTGTAATACCCGTATTATCACGGAAACTGGAAATACAGTACAGAACGTCAATTATTTTTCTCTCTCTCTAACTTTTTTGTGAGTTTACGCAAAGTTATTATTAGCATAAACATTAATATGAATTTAGACAATACAAAAAAAACACATTAAACATGCCCTGTGCCATGTTCCGCCCAAACGCAGCATTTCTGGGTACTGTGTGGCGTGTAGCTGCTAACTGCTAAGCTTTTGTGTTTCCATCTGGTTCTTATCTCATTAAGATGCCACCCAAACTCACTGTAGGTCTTTTCCGTACCACATCCAATATTTGCGTTTTTTCACAATTCATGGGTACTCTAAGAATGGAAGCTTCTCAAGATCCATAAAAGGTTCCCCAAGAGTTCTTTTCCTTTCACTGCTTTGAGCCAGGCAGTGACCTAGTGCAAAAAACGTCTCAAATTGTCATGAAGTGACATCACCATTTTGTGTATATAAGCGTAAAAAAGTTTGCTGGTAATAAACATTCTCTTTTAAGGAACAGATTGTTTTCTTTGGTAATGTTTTCTTGATTTGTTACAAAACCATTTCATGATTTACTGAGCAAGATTAGATGGAATTTACCAAAAGTAATGCACATCTATCTGATTTACTTTTAGAGTCAACCCAAGTTAAAATGGCTCCCACCGTCATTTGACCTTAGCAAACACAATTGTAGCTCTAATTTAGTTCATTTTACAGATATTGTGCAAAAATAATAATATTAATATTGTGGTTTAAACATTGCACAATAACTTTTGGAGTCAACATGTTTATTTATAATATAATTTTCTTAAGGATCACTTTAATGCTGTTTCACTGAAACTAAAACATCTTAGAAAACTTTCCTTCATACTACCCGTGTCTAACATGCTCCTGGCTGCATTTATGATTTTTTCTTTGAACACTGCCTCTATGAGAAACAAAATACAGCCATTATTCCAGTGAGCAGCTTTCAGAAACACGGGGTTCACCTTTGTTCTAGAGGATGGAGCACAAAGAGTTTTGGATTGACAGTAAAACCAAGATTTACATCTCCTGATAACCCGCACCCCGTGCATAATGTAGGGTCTCAGCTAGAAGAAGAGAGATAAAAGATTTCTTTGAAATTTTTTTACTTTTATCCTGCACATAATGACTTCTTAATCTATCAACTGAGGTTTTTTTTTCCCCTTATCAGTAAAACTCAGAAGCAATTTAGAGCAACTAAAAAGCATCTATGTCACTTTATAGGCTGCAAAAGGTAGATTTGTTTGAAGCATTTTCAAAAGGGTGTGGTTTAGAATTCACATTTCTTAATCCTTTAGTTTGCTCTTTCAGCTTCTAAATGCAAGTATAAAAATGAACTTTGTTGTAAGAAGAAGCAGCCGTTTATAATAAGTGTTTTTTAGCTGGTGAGTCCAAGATGTCTGATGGGCTTAAAAAGCACTTGAAGATGCTCATTTGAGACAGAATCCCTTACTTAGTAAAAGAGGTGTACCTTCTATAGAATGTTTTGGATTGTTTTTGTTGCATCACACTGATTTCTTTCGGTGTCTGATATGGAATATCATCACTAAATCATCTTAAGTGTGCAATGCCCCCATCCTCTTCTGTGGAAAAGCCAAGAGTCCTTGAATTAAGTCAGACATTTAGTCGTGGAAAATTAATTAAAAGAATAATTAAATCATTAACACATTAAATACGGCAATTAGAGATCTTGTCCTACATGAGTGAATTTAAGTGAATTTAATGTGGGGGAGCAAATGGAGCAATGGGGCTGTGCCAAAACAAAATCTTTATTTAATGCTTTATTCACAAATACATGCACTTTGGGATGACTCTCCACTGAATAAATGCTTGGATAACATTCTGTCTGAACAACAGATTAAGTATTAAGGGGCTGGGGGGATCACAGGAGGAGCCAGTTTAAGAATAATGCACAGAGAAATAAATGTATGCGCTACATATCTGCATATTATTGTAGCTCTTGTAATAACTTGGCAAAGCAAAAGAGTTCTGATAAGAGGTGTCGCCCCTCCCTAACTCGTTCCCTAGCAACTGCAGCATTGCCTTTAGGAGACGGGGAAAGGAGGAAGAAGGGGGTCAGGAAGGGCATGGAGGAAAAGAAACATTACTTTACCCCAAATGCCTGTTGGCTCATGAGCAATTCTTCCTCGTAGCGATCTATGTCACAAGCAATGTTGTGGAGCAGGTTAATTCGATGTCGTAATACCCTCCATATATCCCCTGTCAACAGACACGAGCTTTCAGTTCCCAACCCGCCTGATAAGCGCACACATGAGCTGCACCGCCATGTACTGCTGGACCAATCCAGGCACAGGGACACGGGTTAAGGAAGGAAGTCAACAAATGAGAAGTTCTGAGCTAATTTAGGGAGGTATTAAAGTTTTATTGGCAGCATGACGGCTCATGGTGTCGCCTCGCAGCAAGAATGAAAGGTTCCTGTGAATTCCTACTCTCACCTGTAAGCAAGAGGTTTGAACTCTTACTTTGGACACCCTGTCTTAACTTAAAGTTAAGGAGCATGGTAGAGAAAGAAATGTTCAACGCTGAAAGCATTTTAGATTTAAATCCACAGATGTTGTACTTCTAAATTGTAGGTTCTACATTTTTGAGAGAAAAGCAAATATTGCGCAGCATTCTGGGTACGTGTACAGTTTGTTTTTTTCATTTGAAACAAAAAAAAATGAAATAAACAAATTTTTGGACAGCGAACTGTTATCAGGTTTTTGATTCTATGCACCAACCACTTTGGATTTATTTATTCTTTAGAACGAGTGGCTTGACCCGGATGTTCTCTCTCTTCATACGACGTGTAGAGAACTGTTTGTGTGCCCACATTCAAAACAGCGTAGAATTTGTTTGATCATATTTACCACTTCCGGGTCAGGCCACTTGTCCCAAAGTTAAATAAAAGTGAGGTGTTTTTTTTCATTTTATTTAGTGCACAAAATCACAATTTTCATTTTGGTTCACTTGTTTTCTGCCTGTTTTAGTAACAGTATAAGAAAGGGAATCTTGGCGTTAAGGTGTTGCCTTTGGACTGAATCGTACACCATCATCTGAAAGCAACTGCTTATTTCTCTCGTTTTTCTTGCCAATAAAGAACCCATACATCAGTCACAGGTTTGTGCATACAAGATCATCATAGTCATGTTTATGCAAAAACAAGAAAACAAAACATCAATTGCTTTAACCTCTGATTTCACTTTGATACCATCTCAAATAAATACACAAATTAAAGTGACCTTGTGTGCTTGTGTGTACATATTAGATGTATTTTCCTATTGGTTGACCATCTGATTATTTTGTGTGGGGTGGGTGGGAATAGAAAACCTCCTGGGCATCTTCCACTGGAGGTTTTCTTGGCACATCCATCTAGCTGAAGAGCCTGGGGTGGACCCAAAACACGTCAAGGAGATTGTATATCTCACTGGCTGTGGGAAAGCCTGGGGAGAGCCCTGCAGCTCCAAGTTATTGCTGGGGAGAGGGAGGCCTGGATGTCCTCACCAGTGAGACTCAACTCTGAAGAAGCGGTGAGAAAAAAGAAAAAAAACTGAAGTAATGTATTTTTCATTTAATCATGATCAAGTCCCCCGAACCTTTAAGGAGATGTATGCAAGTCATTTTATATTGGAACATACAGTACTCAAGATTTTTGGTTGTGGTCAGAGTAAAATGTAATAAAATTGAAATATTCACAATATCTTTTCTCAACGAGATGTCACGGCCAACCCAAAACATATTGATTGTGACTGATGTTTACCTTTGAATGAAACATCAATCATAATACCCAGACTGTGGAGCCTGCACAAAAAGACACCAAAACAACCAGTACTGCTTTACTATTAAACCACAATGAGATAGCCACCAAATGGATTCAGATTAAAGAAAAAAAATCTTAATGCAAATGATGTGGGTTAGAAAGGTGGCATTAAACAGCAGATAGGAATAAAAAAAAAATCATCTGTTCAAATTTGCAAGACAGAAAAATCTCCAAGCATAATCACATTGAGAAGAAAAGCATCCCTGACAGGACACGCGCTGCCTTTCACAGGCATTATTCTAAGCCCCAGGTTTTATGTGCTCTGAGACAAGCTCAACCTTGCATTATGAGATGTAAAAAAAAGCTGTGTGCACCTGAGAAGAGGAGACAGATATAAAAATATATACTATATGCTGGATTTCGGAATAGCACCACTTGGAAAGCAAGGCGGCGTACGGTAGAGCCTTACAGGCACTCGATACCATCATTGGTCTATTTGTGCAAACATATCAGAGTCAAACGGGAATGATCTCTCACATCGATCCCTCTCTGAGTCTAAATATTTTTAGAAAGCCATTGATTATATTGGCTGCTATGTTCTGGGAAGCAGTAACTGAAAAATGTCATGTTGACTCTTTTACAATTTACAGTGAAAAAAAAAAAACAACGTCTGGCTATCAGACAAAAGCATCGTGATTCGCTTAACACACGGAGCAGCCGACGACACTGTGCATGCACATGAATTCTTAATCGTTGAAAATAAGTCAAAATAAATGTGATTTCCAACGATAAACTGTCGCTAATATGTCATCTGAGACGTGCTCATGGTTTATTTCTCCAATAACAACGACCTGCGTTTTTGCTTTTTCTTTTCTTTTTTTTGTCTTCTTTTCCACAGCTGTAATCTGATCAAAAAGTCAGCGAGGGTTGCGTCCTCATTCCGCCTTTTAAACGTCACACAAACTGGAGAGTTTGAACATTAATTCTCACACTGAACGTAACGGCTGCAGGTGTACAGACGTTAGTGCATGCTAAGCATTAACGACACCCTCCAGTTTCTCTTAATATTATTAATGAGTGCTTTAAGGAATTGATGTCTGAGCAGTTAATCTTTTGTTTCCCCTTCACTGAAAGTGTTGCAAATTAGGAAGAACTCCACATTAAAATGTTTAGATAATAGTTCCACAGCTCAAATCGACCAAAGAGGCTATGCTGAGGTGCCAATGTACATATTAAACAGATTACAGTTTGTTGTAGAATAAATCACTGGGTGCCACTTTTACAGAGATATAAATTGCTGTGGTTATTTAAATGCCAGGTGAGTTCTGCACCTCAAATCAATCTGATTCAAATATCTACTTCAACAGGGGAAATTTTGTTTTAGCCATTTATCAGACAAATCATGAATGTTGAAACCTACAGACTTTATCCTCTGACAATTGATTAAAAAAATCTAGAACACATATAAAAGATATTTAATGCGTGGCCACAAGATAGTTAATGAACGACCACGAGATAGTTAAAGCGTGGCCACAAGATATTTATAGTGTGGCTACAAGATAGTTAAAGTGGGCCACAAGATAGTTAATGCATGGTAACGAGTTAGTTATAGCATGGTCACGAAATAGTTAATGCGTGGCCACGAGATTGTTGATGTGTGGCCACAAGATATTCATAGCTTGGCCACAAGATAGTTAAAGTGTGGCCACAAGATAATTAAAGTGTGGCCACAAGATAGTTAATGCATAACTAGTCATGAGATAGTTATAGCATGGTCACGAAATAGTTAATGTGTGACCACAAGATATATATAGCATGGCCACAAGATAGTAAATGCATGGTCACGAGATAGTTATAGCACGGCCATGAGATAGTTATGGGGTGGCCACGAGATTGTTAATGTGTGGCCACAGGATCATTAATGTGTGGCCACAGGTTGTTATTGTATGGCCAAAGCATGAATATGAAATAGGTAATCTGTGGCCATGAGATAGTTAAAACATGACCATGAGATAGTTAGTGCGTGGCCAGATAACTCAGGGCCACAATATTTTTTTGAGCAGCTCTGTCTCTTTTTGAGAGCTACAAGCATTGTTGGAGTCAGATTGAACACCCTGTTTTTGTGTTTATTGTTTAATTGTTTATTTATTTGTTGGTGTTTATTTAATCCAAAGAGTGTATCTCCATTGTTCAATCTAAATGTTTAACTTTTCTTAGTAGGCCTACTTGTATTTACAAGAAGACATTGAACTCCCTAAATGTGTTTGGGAATCTTTTTTGTTACTGTGTTCCTGAATGTGACATAACTCTGTTTTGAGTGTTGAGCTTCAAATAAAATAAAGTTTTTTGGATAAACACAACTGTACTGTTCACCTTTGTCATATAGCTGAAACAAATAATGCTAAAAATTACTTCATGCCTAACTGCAAACTGAAACATGTCATTCCTTACTAAAAGAAAATTAAATTGATTCAAACTTGTTCATTTAAACAATCAACAGTCTGCATGGAAATGACAGCATTAGTCTCATGGCCACATATTATTTTATTTATACCAATGTCACCAGAGAAACAAGCAGCCAAATACCTATTGACAGCTCCATCGCTACTAGGTTGTTTGGATTTTAGTCAAAAGTTTGGGGTTTTTTTCCAAAAAGGTTAGTTTTTCTTGAGAAATAAACCCTTTATTACTCTGATACTCAATTTACTCCATCATAAAAAATACATTTTTACCAGAAACACAAAATCAATTTTACATTGCCTGGCAAAGCTTCTGGTCAGTGCTGACCTTTGAGACAGTAAAAAGTCTAACTGAGAGAAATGCTTTGTTCCAGCTGCCTTATTGTCTTGATTTAAAAAGTTGTGCATGTGTGGCTTTATTTATATTGACATGGAATTCAACTCAAGCAGGTATTGTCATAAAACTAAAATGTTCTGGTTAAAATACTTTTCTCCTCACCTGCTAACAGTTTCAGAGAGGAGAATTTACCCCACAACAAAGAGTTGAATTTGACTTGACAAAAGATGCATCAACACACATGCTGAGCATCTTTCACAACTTAGCTGATACACATGTGCTCATAGCTGGAAATCTTAAATCACATCTGTGAGAAAGCTCACCAGCTCGTTTGATGGAGTGGCATCAGTTCTCCCTCACTGGCCGGCTGATCGAGTGCAGCACCACCATGCTACCTGCGCACGCAACAGGATTTAGGCGCACAATCACCGGAACATACTCCGCTAACAGAAGATGCTTTTTTTTTTTATGTGAGCAAAACTTTTAGTGAGCGGTAATGAGTTCATAATGGTAACCACTCATTGGAACGCCTGACGAGAGAAAAACATCACGTTTCCGTAAAAATGCACACTTTCTTTGTTTTTAATAAGCATGTCATTTGTGAGAGGTATCGTGGGAACGGGAGTGTGGCAGACTGATTCATGGCCAGGAACGTTAACGGGGATCGTTTTAGCAGACAGCTATGGTTTTGTACCCCCCCGCACACACACACACACACACACACACACACACACCAAGCTAAACCACTATCATGCATACATACCTGAGAGATGCACAGCCTACAGTGAGCAGACCATCAGTGGTTGTAAAACAGTAGAGTCATAATGTTCCCCAAGCCCTGGGGGCTTATTAGAAGGCATAAAAGCTGCATGCTACCTTCATTCATATTCTCCATAAACACCCTGCCACATCACTGCTTTTTTTTGTTTTGTTTTGTTTTACTGCTTCCCAACTCTGGGCAGTTACAAAATACAAGCCTCGGTGCCACTATTTTGTGCTGCATGATTGATTTGCAAAATAGGTCTGTACTGGAAATGTATCTGAATAAGGTTAGGATTTGCCTCCCGTGTGTAAGTGCAAATTGCAGTGTCAGATCTCTGCGTGGATGTTGTTTGTCAGGCGTAAACCCAGCATGGCGGCAATTTTTATTCCCTCTCTTTACGGCGATGTCTGTATAATCTGCAAAAATAGGAGCCGTTGTTGATTATAGTCGAGGGGAAGAGAAAGGACTGGGGGGGGGGGGAAGAATTGACATTTTCAACTCAAATTCTAATGGATGGAAAAGTGGAATGCATTTGGAACACGTTTCAGTTCTGAGATTTATTCATTTCTTTACACTGTGTAAAAAAAAAACGTCAGTACAGAAATTATTGACTGCAACTCAAGTGCAGACAACATAGGTTTAAGAATACTCTCAGTTTGAAAATATCGTGTTTCTGAGATCATATGTTACAGTCATACGAATCACTGTCTACTAGAGCTTTATCTATCAGGACATAATAAAAACACAGCGGTAGCATAAATGACCCCTGCATGTACGCAAAGCATCAATAAATCAGAAGTCACCAGAACAGATTAATTGTTTTGGGTGGGGGTCCGGGGGTCATCGGTGGGCCCGATGGATAGCCCTTCATCGGAACTCAACAAAAACAAAAACAAAAAAATTTCAGAAGCTCCTATGTTGAACAGTTTTTGACTTATAAGCATTTTTGTTTTTGAGGGAGGTCCACCTGAAAAGTGTAATATGAGGTCTATTGTAAAACCGTTGGCTGGCGCAGTGTAGGTCGAACACATCTACATTTTGCTTTGCGTGCTGGAGTCATATTAAAAGTTTTCCTCTTCACCATCTCTCTTGCATACAGCGTGGCACTTTTAAATTAAATCCCATCTAATACCTCTTCTATGTCATAATTTCCAGTGGAACCAGGTAACTTTCTTTACACAGCAGAGGGGGGAGTGAACATGTTTAAAGTGGTTCTCATGCAAGTGAGATCCTGTTTGAAAATGGAAAAAGAAATACAGGTGGAAAAATGAAAAGTCTTTAAAAAAAAAAAAAAGCGATGAAGAGGGAAGAGATTAATAAGCGACCGAGAAACAATCATGGAAATGAGCTGGGGAGAAAGTTAATTGTGTGGCAAATGGCCTATTCCGAAGCCACGTGTCATCTGGTTACCCCTTTTTACCGTCGTCCTCCCTGATGTCTCCCCGTTCATCAACACGGCACAGGAACATCTGGCTTCAAAGCAACCCAATAAAAGCACCGCTGGGAGGTGAGGAGGGAGCAGAAAAAAGGAAAAAAAAAGGTGTGAGAGAATGTGTGAAGGATAGGTGGAGAGATGTGGTGATATGGAGGGGGTGGGGGGCTGTCAGAACTGCAGAACCGGGCCTCTTCAGACAACATCCTTCAGCAGATTATATTCCAGCAGCCTGGACTCCAATTCTTCTTCCACCTAAAAAACTGGCCACTTTCTGAATGTGTTGTAAAAAGATGGCAGCGGCACAGAGGCGGGCGGAAGCACTCGAGGTTTAAGACGACTTCAAAAAAAAAAGTGTCTTTGGATGCGTGGCCAGAAACAGATTTATAGTCTGGTCTTAAAAAAAATAATGTATGCGGGTCACAAAATTCAACAAAACCTTCATAAAAAAATGTTTTCCTCTCCGGGAATAGGCTCGAGCAGCCCAAGTTTCTTTTAAATCACTTGAATGTCTTGTGAATAAAAACAATCAGGAGACACTTTACTAAAATCAAAAAGATGGACTTCCTCTTGATAAAAAGAAAAGTCACTGTCACGTCTCCCACAGACAACCAGAAATATCAGTGGGAAAGTGGAGAATAAACATAACGTTTGTTGAGATAAATTAGACTTTGTTGGACAAAAGGGTAAATTATAGCAAGTTTTCCTGATTACACAATGTTTCTGCACTGATTATACTCTCTGATACAGAAATAACCCCAAATAAAAAAGCGTCTGCTCTCAGCTTGATTACCATTCATCACGTTATATCCATTTAAATCTTTATTTTGTGGAAATCACTGCGAATGAAAGGCTGGCGTTATCCTAAAGTGTTACAGAACTACTGTGTAATGGAACTTTTCTCTGTCTTTGGTCTGTCAAAAATATTTCAGTCCAAATCATCCTGACTTAAGAGCATGAAAATGCTCAGACTTTCAAGCTATAATTACTGGACAAAAATACCCCATGCCTTAATCCACATGGTAATAACGCAATTAAAGTGGTGTTTCTTGGACTTGGTAATCTTCTCTGACAGGGCTTACAATTCAATTAACCCCATTTAACACTTTGTTTCAACTTCCTGTGAGGCTAATTTGCTTTAAACTTACATCAGTTGCTATAATTATGTCTTAAGAATTGTCCAATTCCTGAATTATCAGTTGTTTGTGTCAGAGAAACACTGATTTTCTGGGGATAGGCTCTGTTCTTCTCCCATGGGATGCCTGTAGGGAAATTTCTTTTTCGGCGATATGATATTTACGTCATTTCTAACGAAGCAGCTCGGGCTTTATCGATTGCTGCCTGTGTGTTTAATATTTAAAAAGGACTGTAAATTAAATTTCAGTCGCATTTTCTCCTCTTTGAAATCAGAAATGGCATACGTTTTAAATTATTCTTTCTGTTTTCCGGCTCCCCTCTCTGTGAAGTTGAGGGTATAGCTTTAGCTTGATACGATTTCCAATAATCTCATCGTACAACCAGCGCTGCACTCCTCCTGACACTTCCCAAAGCCAGCAGTGGATCTAACCCATTTAATCACCGCTTTCTTGTTCTCTTCTAAGCCCGCGCTGCCTGCGACATATTGAGCAGGCAAACTTTCCATGTTCTCCCAGAGAAGGTCATTGGGCCAGGCCCAATCTAGCCTCTGAAACTGAGCCAAGAGTTCCACTGCTGTCGTTCAGATTAGTATTAGACGTGAGCGCCTTTCCTAAGCAAATCAGACAGTGTGAAGGACGGAGCTGTTCTCCCATTCAAGCACGTCTACTTCTTGTTAAAGAAAGGCAGAGCAATAAGTTGTAGGACAAAAGGGAAGTTTGTGAAAAGTCCTCCCCGATTCCTGATTAATTCTTGTGTTAGACAAGAACAAATCACATCATTCCATATAATGTCCACAGTGCCATGTAATTTATTGTTGAATGGTTAACTGATGGTGATGTAAAGAGGTATAAAAAGGTATTTGGATAAAGCAGACTATGGCATAAGAACCAACAATACTGCTGTTAAATGAAGACTGAATATTAGGCCTATAGGCTGACGAGAAAGTGGAAACACCTGAGCTCAACCAACAGGTGAGAGTGCTCGTCGTCATTTAGACTTTAGCAACAGTTAGCGTTGGTTAATCAGGATATCATCCTGTGACGAATGCTAACGCTAACCGCTGCTAATGTTGCAGAAGATGGTTTTTTTTTATTTAAATTCAAAATGTGTCGAATGAAGACAATATGGACGGTACCTGGTGTCCGGCAGTTTGAAGTGCAGTTCAGACACCCGTCTTGTAGGGAAATGTTAGCTGCATTAGCAGTGTTTGCAGCGTTAGCGGTTCCTTTCGTCGCAGGATGATGACATCATAACAAAAGCCAAGGACCAATGGCAAAGGCTGCGTTCCATTCTGAAATATTCAAATGTAAGTCTAAATATTTATTACATTTAGATTTAGATGTTTGAGTCACAATTTACCTACTTTTTTTTTTCTCCAAATTGGGGATTATTAAAAAGCTGTTTTCAACAATGATTTCCTGAAACTGTTTAGCTTTTGATCCAGAGAGAGAAAAAAAAGGCCCCCAAATATTGGTGGTTAAATTATACAAATATAACTAGAGGATGAGGTTTTTAACCAAAAACCTTGTCAGCCCATATGTTCATTTTTATCCTTATGTTTTTTTTTTTTATCTTTTTGTAACCGTTAAAATTAAATATGATGTTAATTATTCATTGTAAAGTGAATATGACTTGTATAGATCTCCCTCCACTCAGGTTTGTATGACTTACAGTTGAATCTTGACCCAAATTTTAGGAACAATCTACAATATATGTGAACATCAGTTATTTATAACCTTTCCATAGAACATCGTGTCAGAAGATCTGGTATATATTTTCTTGTGATTATGTAAAGAAAGATTTATTTATTCACTTACTTAATTACTTACTTACCAATGTAACTAAATTATTTTCTTGTCTTTTTCTGACACCAGCAATATAAAACCTGTGCTGCATTCTGACACATGACAGAAAGAAATGGATTTAAAACATTTAAAGTAACCGTACCTCGGAGATATTTCACACTGGAGCACTCTGTCTAAGAAAACTAACTGTGCTGTAAACTAAGAGTTCTGCTGCTAGCAAGAAGAGCAAATTGACTTGGTGAATTGGTATCAAGTCACTTGGAAGGACAAACTCGCACCTGGACTCAATCAGGGCTGATTGGAGAATGGCCGCATGCCTGCAGACAAACAACACAGCTGATAGGACGCAGCGTCCACCCGCTCTGAGAAGGAAAGTGTGGATATTAATCAGATGTAGAGCCAATGCTCGCAACAAATGTTATGTTGTTGGGGTTTTTTTTTGCCTGGAAATGTCTAAAATAATAATATAGAATGCAGAAAGCCAACATAATAATGATCTCTGAGTTTGTATTTGTGGTGTTTTTCTGCTCATCAGGGAGCCCAACACATCATGTTTTACTGATTTGTGTGGTTTAATTGTAAATGTGTCAGTTCTTCACATCCCCTGTTGTTTATTTAGTTTCGAAGAACTGCTTTCCCTGATTTCACAGGGCTTCAAGTCATAATTATCCTTTTTTTTTGCCTCCTAAATCTTTGTATATTGTTGCTTTCTTTGTAATGCCTCAGGATTTAAAGCCAATATGCAGCAAAAAGGATGAGAGCAAGTATTTGGGTTGCATTATGGACTGATTGTTAGTCCTTTTAGTGAGCAGGTTTATTTTATTAGACCCTGTGTGCAGTCAGAAATGTAAAGCAGTCTGAACAAATTTTTAGCATAATTATGCTTATAAATGTGTACATTTTTCACTCCAAAGGTTAATGCAATACACGTTAACCTCTTCAGCCTCAAGGAAATTTTCTTTTAACTGCATTAACCAGTATATAACCCTTTAAAATATAATGAATAAGGCTAAATAATATTGGAAACCATAAATTTGCATGTGGACGTTACCTGTGCAAAGATTGGTAAGATTGGTAAATGTATTTTGTGTATATAATTGATATTGCTTTACCTTTCAAAATAACGTAATTTTATATGAATCTCTATTATAAGTATGCAGTTTTATAACATTTCTCACCTTTGCAACAAAAAAAAAACGTTTGGAAATCCAATCCAAATTGACAAAGTTGTGGTTATTTAAATAGTAAATACACCACACACACTCATGTTAAGAGTGGGCGAGCTCCCCGACCCAAGATGGCCGCCGTGTGAGGATGCCCGTCTCCATTGGCCAACAGCAGGTACGACTTATCTAGCCTTATATATATATATATATATATATATGTGGCCGAGGGGCTCACTAGGAAACATCGTGAACATCCTGTTGGTCCTCAGAGTATGTGTTGGGGATGACTCTCAACTACCACCACATAAAACTCTTATTTATAACTCTGACTGTGTTGGTTAATTAGCTGTGGTGGCCATCTTTAATTAGACTGTCTTCAAACATTAATCTGTTGTAGATGAACTTTCACAGTCTCCTTAGTTTTATTCAAACCTGTCTTCAGTCCAGGAGGTATTTTGCCTACAGTCACAAGATATTGCACGATCGCCCCCCTTTTAATGCAGTGGCCAATAAAAACGATCCTCCTTTAGCTGAAAACTTGATACCTTTTCTGCAAACTTGTTGGCACGCCGACTCGATGGCTTAATTTGGAAATCGTGTCAACGCCTTCAGCGCTCGCTTTGCATAAAGAGATGTGCCACGCCGAAGAACTGCTCGTTCCTAATGTGAGCATTCTGGCCACGGGCTACGACTTCGCACCCAGTCTTATCACCGACACAGCAACCCGAGATTTCTGGGAACCTCCCCAAAGCTGTTTTTGCATCGCTTGTCAAAAGGTAAAAAAAAAATTTGACAAATTTACTTGAGGTAAAGTGATCTGTGACAACTGAAGCAGAAAGACTCCAAAGCAAACTTAAAAAGAAAACGCTTTAATATTCATCACTTTATCATTGGCTCCGGGCAAACATGTTAATAAATGGATCTTTGAAATGTTTGTATTACATTTCAAGTGTTGGAAGTTGCTATTCAAAGTCAAACCTGCAGTCTGATTGTATGTGTTTGGGCTGGAAGAGGCGAAGACAGCAGCTGAATGCAGCTTTCAGCTCGCTGCTGTGTTTTAAGTGGTGCAGCTTTTCCTAAATAACTTTGTTGGCCACAGCACAGCCAGGGGCTGTTTACACAGAAACTGTTTCAGCACCAAAGTGGGAGTTTTTAACTTTATACACGGCAGCCATAAAGGATAGATCTGCATTTTTTCCAGTTCATCGAACTAGATCACTTACATACCTGTTTGTACATTAGGAGATTTAATAGCTGGCTGATTCCTGGACTGAATTCAATATAAACAATAAAGACAATCATCTGCAGTTCTTTGAATAATGCAGTCAAATTCAGCTGAGGTAAATGAGGCTTTAGCTCTATGACTTTCCTAAATGAAAGAAAAAAGGTTTTGTAAAAAAAAAAAAGACTATTTATTACCCACCATTGAAAATGACACAAACACAGTGGATTCTACTTGTGTTCTTAACATGAGATTATCTGGTTTGAACCTGATGAAAGGATATGTATTCATTAAAGGAAGGCAAGACCTTTAAAGAGACATTGTATCTTTAAAAAACTCAACTTAAAATACACAAGATTTGACCCTTTTTGTCACATAACTGGCATTTTTTATTTTGAACTTGGCTCAAAGGGGAACTCTTCAAAAAACACCCTGGTCTTTTTGTTGTTGAAACAATATTCTGCATTTAATCTCTTTCTGATAGTGACTCAAAATAAGAAAATAAACAGATTCTTCTCTACAGTCTGTGTTGTTGGTCATTGTAGCGATGCTTTGTTCTACAATCAGACTTTCCCCTTTGATAACAATTCCTGTTACTTCAAGTATCTTAACAACTGTTCATCTCAGCGGCATGATTTTTTTTTTTTTGCAATTTGTTATCAATGTTATCTTTCTAAAAATTTGTTCATGTTTATTACAAAATAATGATGTCACAGACTCTTTAATGTCTACATTTGAACATGTTGGTCTTAAAGGCTCAGTTTTAACATGGTTCAAGTCATATTTAGCAGACAGGTCTTTTTTCCATTTCTATGGAGGAATATTCTTCTTCATCTACTCCTATTTGCTGTGGTGTACTTCAAGGTTCTATTTTGGGACCTATCCTTTTTTTGTTTTTACATGCTGCCCATTGGGATCAATTTTTAAAAAGCACATTGTTTTATGCTGATGACATTCAAGTTTATTATCCTTTTGATTCAATTGTCTCTGCCCCTCTGCAGCCCCTTTTAAATTGTCTCCAGGATGTCAACGACTGGTTATCCCAGACAAAACGGGTAATCGCTCTCCTCTTGATGGTTTACCTGGAATTCTTTGCCCACTTGCTCCATATTGCTCATCTGTGGTCAAGAATCTTGGAGTGGTTTTAGACGGTGCTTTTAAACTTGAGAAACAAATATCTTCAGTTTTTATCAGCTTGGCGTAATTGCCAAAGCAAAATCTTACATTCCCCACAAAGACCTTAGCCATGCTTTTATTATTGCAACTCTTTCTATGTGGGTTTGGAACAATCATCTCTCTATTGTTTGCAGTCAGTCCAGAACGCTGCTGCGCATCTTTTAACAGGTTCTAAAAGGCAGGACCACATCACTCCTGTTTTATCTGACCTATGCTGGCTGCCTGTTCACTTTCCTATTGATTTTAAGATTCTTTTACTTACGTTTAAGGTTTTAAATGGTCTGGCACCCAGTTATTTATTGGCCTGTTGCACTTTTATACGCCACACAGAGAACTTAGATCCTCCAATCAGATGCTATTAGGGCTTTTAATTCAAGTTTAGTTTGAGCTAATTTGAAATTTGTTTTTAGCTTGTTATTAGTTTTATTGTGTTGTGTCTGTGAAGCACAGTTGTTTTTAAAAGTGCTATATAAATAAAGTGATGATGATGAACACCCATACATACATGTATCTCTTTCACGAGACACGTAAGCCTATTTACCTGAATCCAACTGTTTTTCTTTTCCCTCCTCTGGTCTTAGATCCCAGTTGGAGGCCCAGCACATTGTGTGACAGCAGAGAGGAGCAGGGTGGAGCAGCTATTTTTACCTGAAGCCCAGGAGTGAACTCGGCACAGAAGGCGAAACGGCAGAAGAGTGGAATTTAGACAAGCGCTCAGGAACGTGAATTGGGTAACGTTAATCATCTGGACAGTGGGAGACATTAACTGTGCATGAAGCTCGGGTCTCCGGGCGTTGCACGGACTGTTCGGATACTGACAGAGGGCATGTGTGTGGATGTGTGAGATTTGGAGGCGAAGAGAGGCAGGGCGTGCGTTTTGCTGCGAGCCACAGAGTAAGACAGAACATGCTGATGTATAAATCTGTGTTATGACTGTTTAAGGTAATGCACAATGGTCTGATTTACTATAGGTGAGGTGTATGAAGGCCTGGTGCAATAGACAGAGATTTCTAAGGGATCTCTGACTAGTTGTAACATTAGACATCATTTGATAAAGGCTATAAAACTACTATAGGCTGTTTGATTTTCTTGTGTTGTGAATGACTCTTAGCTACTACCATGTCCAATTTTAGCTTAATACTTTTAACATTTGCTGAGTTTTACCCATTTTTGTGTTTGCTAAAGTTAATTAGCAATGACAGAAATATTGACTTAATTTACTTCCAACACTGATCAGTTGTAGATTTCTATCCAATGACTGCTTTCTGACAGTTTCATCAAAATCCATCCATGAGTTCATTAGATATGTTGCTAACAGACAAACAAAGTCTTTTGTTACAGCAAGCAATAACAAGAATGGGGCGAAAGCTCTGTTTTTTTTAGCACACTAAGATCATTACAAAATTTCAGCCTCACTGCCTTCTAACAAAACAGCATCTTTACAATGTGTGTGTAAGTCACTATTGTCTTGTTAAAAATTTACAATGACTGCTGATCGCCTCCAGATACCAAATGCAAAAACTTTGCCTTAATGTGCCCCAACGTAATACCCAGGAGATCTGGAGTGTGCTGATACGGCATATTCTGCGGCGGGGGCATCTGAGACGCACAGAGGCCCAGCGCCAGCCCCTAATAGAGCGGCGGTGGGTGGGGGGGGGGGCTCACCTTTTGTTATTATTTTCAGAGGCGGAGGTTCGTGTCGACCTACTTTGAGAGCCGGGTCTGTTGAGGCTCTGAGCCCCAATGCAAATGAGATCTGTTGCTTCCTGCCTGCCTGTTGGATTTCATGGATTTCCAGGCTCATGACGCAACAGAGGAATAAAAAAAAAACAACTAATAAATAAATAAAACAAGACTACATGTCATAAAGTTACTGCATGTTTTATAGATCCTGTCATCTTTTTATCTCCTTTACCAAGGCTTATCTAGACTCGTCATTGTGCAACTTTTTAATATTTTTATCAGTGGTTCATGAAAAGCAAATTGACTCAGTGGTTTTAAATCAATTTGATTACATGAAAAGTTGCTTAATTTGTGTGCAGACCCATTTTGGTAGGCTGTGTCACTGTGTGGAATATTGTAGTAGAAATGTTATAAACAATATCTTACCTGTTTGAGATAGAACTGCTGGTTAAAGAAAAAGTTTTAAATTCAGTGTATTCACAAGCTAATGGCTAATCTTAGTAGAGCCAAGACTAAAGTGAAATATTGCCATCATAAAAAGACTTTAACAGATTTTGTAGTTTCATGCTAATGCTAACCCTTTACATATGTATCAATCAGCAGAAAATGTTAAAGATTGTATTGCAAGTGAAAGCATTGATACAATCCCTAGAAAATAAACAAAAACAACAACAACAAAAAGATTTCCAGACTAATGTTGGTTTTGTCAGTCGGAGGTAACTTATAAATGATGTGATATTAGCTGGTCAAGCCATTAAGGAATCAATAGGTCGACTCGAGACGTATCGTAGCATCAGAAATAAAACATTACTGTGCGTCGGCAGAAACTAGCTTAATGCCGTTAGGACCTTTGCAGATTGACCTTGGTTGGGTCGCTCTGTTGTGACCACCTGCGAACCATATTTCGGCAGCATCACAAGCTGTTACTGCCATCATCTAAAGGCACGGCAGACGTGTAACTCAAAATAAAAACAGGTTCTGTTCCCGCAGCTCACCAGGGACCAGCTGTATAAATGTCTAATCATGACCCTTCCATTTCACTCTGCTGTCCACATTATCTCTCATCTCGTGTGTTCATCAGGCCGAGGAACCCCGCAGAGCTGCAAAAACATCAACGGACACCAGCCCAGAGAAGAAAGAACGAGTGAATGCAATAGTTGCATCCATTTGTACGTACATATAAATAGTCCAAACATACAATGACTGTCCATAGGCTAAATTCTGCTGCATTACATGTTGCTATACGTGGGTTCAAGCTGAGGTCTGAGAGCGAGGGAGGAAATGCTCCCATAAGCTCTTGTGTTAGAACAAGTAAGGGGGGGGGGGGGGGGCTTAAGTAGCAACTGGGTTTTGACACAACGGCCCAACCAGTGAGAACCACTTTGAAAACAGCAAGAAGAAAAGAAAAAATACAAGTAGCAGATAAGCGAAAGAGGGAGGGGTGGGGGAGTTGGAGAGAATGCATAAAAAAAAAGCACTTCTTTTTTACTGATCTTGTCAAGAATGCTTGAATGGAGCCATTACGGGACCCAACTCCAACCAGACTGTAACTGTTTTAATACAGCCAATAAAATGGAAACAGCCCGCTGTATATTTTCCATAGTAGTGGTTTTCAAATGAGTAGATGAACATCCATAAATGTAGGCAAAATAAAATCAGGGTCAAGAACATAGGTGATTTATAAAAATAAAAAAGACTTCTTTGTTCAAGTAAATTAAAAGGTATTTTGTCAGGGCTCCAAAATGTAAAAGATGAGTTGAAGAAGGCTCATAATTTAGGTATTCTTTTATTAAAATGGATTTTATTCAACTTCCTTGACCTTCTGTCTCTAATATTACCGCACTGCTACTTAACAGAAGCTTTAAGTCAAAATGAATTTGTCTTCATGGATAATTTTATTACCCAAAAGGTGGCATATTGTAAAAGTATAAACTTGATTTTTTTTATATAATTACTCAGGTCACAGTGGCTCAGTTGGTAGAGTTGTTGCCCAAGAAGTATTTTACAAATCCAAATTTGTATGTTTCTCACTAAAGACAAAAAATTTGCAAAAAAAAAAAATAGTCTAGCTCTGCCCCTGCTCAACCTTTCTTTTTAAGATGTATTTGATTTATAAACACAAAGAGTGACATAAGTCTTTGATCACGTGTCAAACTGAAGGACCGCTGGCCAAATCTGGCCCTCGTTAATCTTGTATTCGGCCCCAAAGATAATACTTTAGATGTGAAATAGTTTTATGGTTTCTCTTTCTGTCACTGGGTTTAATGTGTTCTTCTCATGGCAGCTGGCCAACTTTCAAGCCAAGAAAATTAATTAGGAATTTTTCTGCAATTTTTGATTTTGATGCGGAAAAGCAACAGAAATCAGACTTTGTTTATCTTTTGCTTTATTCTTTTCTTATTTTAATGTCAAATAATTAAATTTTTAGTGAGGGTTTCTTTTTACTTTGTGATAAAATGTAATATAATATAATATAATATAATATAATATAATATAATCATAAAGTTGTTGTTAAAGAGTGAGGCATAAGAAATGCTAATAATAAGTCAATCTAAATGTAATACTTTTTGTTTACTTGTAGGAAAAATGTGCGTTGTTCAAAATGGTATGTCCAAATAAACAGGAATCTGGGATTTCTTCTTAAAATTTTATTTTCAATCTTCTGACTCCAATCAGGTTCATAGTACAGCACACAACACCCAGGCTTCTGAGAGACCTTGGGTAAATCAACACACAGCTGCTCTGCTCAGAGCGGTCTGCAGCACACTAACAACTTCTTAACACTATAATAATGAATAGAGCTTATAATGTTCATCTCTTCCTGGTTACATCCCTGGAGGTGTTCCCTTTCTGTTAGACGTCAGAACGTAGCTCATTTTTGTTTAGGCTGAACGACAAAACACATGATAAGACACACACCAACTCTTTGTCTGCTTTAAACTTACAGGCTGAAATGAAGTATAAAATACAATACTGCATCTAATATTCAATTAATCAGTTGCAAAATTTCCTTCACATTTATTAGGTTATGTATTTAATAAATGAAACATAAAACATAAGTTGGAAAATGAAATGCATATTTTTATGAGAATAATGTATGTAATGCATGTTTTCAATAAATATTGGCATGAATTGGTCCTTGGCTTGGACCAAGTTTCGAAGTTTGGCCCCCTTGTGTAAATGAGTTTAACTACCCTGGTTTAGATCTGAGTTCCATCCAAGTTTTATGTGTTGCTTTTTGTACATGTTATCAATCCAGTCAGGATTAAACTCAAATTTAATCTGTCTAAGTTATGTCCAACAGGTAAGATATTTATTATTTTAACTTTTCCACCTAAACCCTCCTCTAAAAATCTGACTTGTCCCTTTAAGTTCTTCTCGCACTCCTGCTTAATTTTAGATGCATTCAGAGTATTTTTGTCCTGCTTGATGTTGTGAGTTCAGCTTGTACCAAACTGTAAATGACCTATTTGAGTGAAGCAAACAAGCGTATTTGATTCGCTGGTGTTTTGAATGAAGTCATTACGTTCTGAATTCATGGAAATTATGGTAATTATTATTGATGCTTTTCTATGATTGCTAAATAATTACCTACGATATGCCGCTCACATCATGGCCACATTTACATGCTGCTCTCTGCATCAGCTCGTTAGCGGCGGTGCTGTGACGCCAGGCCTATCGGCATCCACTTTCATACCACCTGCACACTCAGGAGCATAGGACGGGGGAGGGGGGTGCCGTCACATCTCACCCCCAAAGAACACCGCTGCAGCCCTGTCACGTCGAGTCAACCCCACTTTGTCTCTTTCCCTCCTCTGTCCTCCTTTCTTTTTTTCTGTGGGGGGGGTTAGGTGATTTTCCTGCTGAAAAAGCCAGGCCGTCTGCATCTGGAGCCCTAACGCTCTCTGTCAGCTGGCTGTCCCGGCGGTGACAGAGGAGATTCATCTTTCTGCTGATGTCCCGTTTGTGCGGACGTGGAGTTTGCCAGCCCCAGCACTCAGAAAAGCCCGCTGTAGCCCGCAGGCACGGGAGGCAGGTAAACGGAAAAGTGCGTCGAAACGACACTAATCTGTGGGTAAATGACGAAAAGAGCGAATTAACAAACTCCTGCGCCAATCCATCAACAAAAACCCATGAATATTCCTGCGTCATTACAGACATAAAACAATGAAATCTTTTAGGTTTCTCTTCTTCTTCTTCTTTTTTTTTGTTTTTCCTAATTAATATGCCACGTCTTGGGCACACTCAAGGTAATTAACATTGTTTTTTGCCAGCAACACGCAGCAGATGGTGATTGAAAATAGAAGGATGAGTCGCTCAATCAACCACCATTTGTCTGTAGCCATTAATTATCTCGCGAAGAATACATTCAGTCCCCAAAGTTGATAGTTTGGGGGGGGCGAAGAGAAGAATACTGTCCTTCTGTTCCTCATTACTCTTTAACAGCAAAAACTGCTGAAACTAGAATGCTGGATAGGGAGATTGTGATTTTTAACAGCACTGTCATTATCTTCTCCCATAAGGTGACATACGATAAAAGGCTTGTGTGTGTGTGTGTGTGGGGGGGGGGGGGGGGGTTGGTTTAGTCATTCAAAGCCAAGCAACATCTTGTGGATCATTCTGCTCAGATTCATCAAAGACCATTTTCAGGAATAATAAGAAGCAAAATGTGCAGTTTGATTCAAGACGACGTGTCCAGGAGGTGCCGCAGGAAATGTTTATTTTTCTGATCATTAAACTGGAGCTGGTACTTCATAAGAAGAAACACCACGGGCCATGTGACTCAACCAATCATCCCTAATGGGTACATGCAATCTGACTGGAATATCAACTTTCTGCCTGCAGCTACTGCTGTCGTAATGTGTCCAAATGTAACTTCTTTTGCAAGTTCGGGCAAAATCTTGCTGATTTTGCTGTCTTTGTCTCTTTGGGGGAGACAGACATTTGGCTGTCAACAGATTAAACTTACTGGCAAAAAAAAAAACAAAAAAAAAATTTAGGCACACAGACAGAGTGGAGGAATTGAAATGAAACTGCAGGTCATGTGACCATAATGCTTGATTGTAATATTGAAATATAGAAACCCCAATTCCAATGAAGTCGGGACGTTGTGTAAAACGTAAAAAAAAACCTGAATGTGATAATTTGCAAATCCTTTTCAACCTATATTCAATTGAACATCTGCCTACATTCAAAAAAAAGGTGGGACAGGGGCAAAAAAAAGTCTGGAAAAGCTGAGGAATGCTCAAGAAACACCTGTTTGGAGTATTCCACAGGTTAACTGGAAACAGGTAAGTGTCATGATTGGGTATTAAAGGGAGCATCCCCGAAAGGTTCAGTCGTTCACAAGCAAGGATACGGCGAGGTTCACCACTTTAATACTGAACTGCAGGAGCAAATAGTCCAACAGTTTAGGAACAATCAATCATTTTTAACGTAAAATTGCAAGGAATTGAGGGATTTCATCATCAAATGTGAAGCACAAAGTACGACAACAGAGACCCCAAACTGTTGAGCAACTAAAGTCGTACATCAAGCAATAATTCCACCGACAAAGCTTCAATAAATAGTGTCCTCAGTTCTCAAATGCCCCTTTCACAGTTTTTTAAAAATGTGTTGCAGACATCAAATTCAAAATGAGTGCATATTTGACAAACAATAAAGTTTATCTGTTTGAACAGTAAATATCTTGTCCCAACTTCATTGGAACTGGGGTTGTGTAATGGAAGTAACATAGCAGGCACCTTCCCATGTTCAGAAATCAGAATTCTTTCAGAAGTTTTTTATAGTAAATTACCAGTAAGATTGCTCATGTTCCATGCTGAGGATTTTAATTAACTCCACTAGTTTAATCTTATTACCAAAGTGAGATTTCTTTCCCCCTTACACCTTTCCTTACTTACATAATACAGAGACAGATGTGAGGGGAAAAAAGACACCAGTGAAGCAGGATATCGTGAAAAAAGCTGTCAAAACGGTGCGGGCTTTTCATTTTTATATTGCTCTCAACTGCCTGGCTGCTGGAACGCAAAAATTACAGATTCCTGTCACAGTACTGGAAACTAAGGCTGTAGCATCAGTGCCATTTTGAGGATTTCCTCAGCATCCAGGTATGTCGCTGTGACTAGACGCCAAAGAGAATAAAGATACAAAACTCAGCAGCAGCAGCATCTCTGTGTTTGTCTCACAGAGAGCCCGGCCCCATCAAACCATATTATCTCCACTTACTTCCAACTGGAGAAGAGATAGTAGCTTATCTACTGGTTAATAATAAAAAGACACAAAACAGATAAAAAAGGTATCCTATCGTGATGGAAAGGGAAAGGTAGGGGGTAAAAAAAAAGGCCAACGGGGACCAGAAGGATTTCCAGGGACAGTTTCATTCTGTGGAAAGGGCAAACAGAGGGAGACCTCCTGCCGTAATTCAGCAGCCGAGCTGAAATGAAAGCCAGCCGCTCTCTTCTCTGGGGCTAAACAGCGGCCTTAATAAAAAACATAATCAGACCCCCCAACCTTAAAGTTTAATGTACATTCTTCTCATATTTCTCTTTGCACCTGTAGAAAAAGGACACTGTGGAGGCTCTGGGTGTGATTCCAGCTTCTGGGCTGGAATATGTGTGCAAGTGATAGAGGGAGGGGAAAAGTGGGGGGTCGTTATCGACATAATGAAGCCCCACAGAATATCAAGCGCACCATCAAGTTGCTATAGCTCTCCATCGTAGTAATGAAATTGTTCCCTCCAACTTTTTTAATTAACTTGCGTGCTCTCGGTGTGGAGTCAAGTTGTGGGCGCCGACAAAGACTGTAGCGATCTCTCGCAGGTGAATTTCAAAGGCAGCAAATGACACCGAATTAAGCGGAGTTAATTTTTTTGGGATAGAAACTCCAGAGAGACAGATGTTCTAAGGAAGGGATTGTGTCATTGTTCTTTATTAGTAACCTTTCATTTAAGACTCAGATACGCAGTGAGCCCAGGAGAGGGAGATGGTGAGTTTATTGTGAGTGGGGCTAAGAATAACGTGGATCACTGTTGACTTAAAAAAAAGTCAAATATTTCATAGCGATATATATATTTTTTTATCAAACTTGACTTTGGCATTCAGCTTCACATATAAACTGTATGTGCTGGCTGAGCAGAACCCAGAGCAGGGGATAAGGGTACACACGTGGGCTACAAACTGTGTACTCCATGTTCAGCTTTTTATTCTTTGTAATTAAATAATTTATCTGGAAAGTAGCTCATCTTTAATGCTGCAGCTTGAATGCTGCACGAATCTGTCACATCATCAAAAAAAGAAAAAGAAAAGAAAAAATAAAAGAGCCTTAGCATTATGTTTACCAACAATGAAGAAGAGGGACAAAGTAAACAGGAGTGTTTGTTTATAATACCATCAGAGTTCAGAGATTTTCAGCTTTTTCATGTAGCTTTTACAACTCCTCCCCCCATGCTTATCTAATACAGACAACAGAGCAATGTTTGGTGCTTTTTCATGGAGTGAAAAAAATCAACAAATCAACATTTTTATTTGTTTAAAAAACATTTACATCATTTGTCAAAACATATTTTCTCAGAAAACCACGTGAGCATTATTGTTATTAACCCAAGATGCTATGGCTAACAAACAATAACTGAGCTCTACGTGGTATTTCCTGCATAGAAACAGTGTTTTAATATGTTCTCTTATAAACACTGAAAAGTACTCACTGTTGAGTTGTGGTGAGTAGCTGTTGTCTTGAAATCTGAACCTTCTCATTTTTCTAACTGGAAACAGGGGGGGGGGGGGGGTCCAGTTTTAATTTACGACTTATAAGTGGGAAATTCCCACTTCCCAGTACAACTGGGCTGTAGCAAAATTAGCCAACGATTACGCTGTGATTTTTGTCGGCTGAGGGCTACTCTTGAACCCTGTGCACCTCCACCTAGAGGTAGGATGCAGTCATTTCGTGCATAAAATAATGCATTATGGGAAATGTAAAGCAGCTTATTTTGAGATACTAATACAGGACTATTCAACTGAACTGCTCAGGGGGGCACAGTAACTCAAAGCCAACATCTCAGAGACAATTATTATCCATCTTTTAATGTTATTTTGTTGCATAAATTAAAAATTTACAATTGATATAAAATCTATTTTCTATTGAATTAACAAAAAACTGGCTCATTGGTGGGGCAGACAGAAGTCACATGTATTCATGACGAATTTCTACATCACATTAAAAAGTTTTCATTTCTCGAGTGATAAGCTTGGCATAAACTAGGTTTTAAAAATCACCAATTTAAAAAGTGTTTTTATTATATAGTTTTAGTTATGACCTGATTGAGTTGGTGCAAACAGTAGTCTGGCCCTCAATTCTAGTTTCCCTTCACTGTTCCGGCTGGGATTTCTCCCACAGACAAGGATTTCTTCGGGAGAATTTTCGTCCGGGCCAATCAGAGAACAGAACGTTGATTTTCTGCGCAGTGTCTGCTTGTAGTTTATTTTACCTGGGCCAATCAGCAAACAGAAGGCGTAGCTTTGAACGACGTTGATTCTCTGCACAGTGTCTGCTAGTTAGTTTAGCAATGGCAGTAGAGGAAGTGAATGAGGCCAGTCCGTGTTGATGAGGCTTCCAAATTAAAATAAATTTTTCTGACAAAGCAGCAGCTCTTATTTACAGCCGTCTCGTTCAGCTCGGTACTTTTCTCCTCTCAGTAAGGTTGTTTACAGCACACGCAATTTTCGGTTAGCTTCTTAGCTTAGCCTCCTTCACAGCGACATATGTTGCGGCTAACCGATCCAATCATTTTAAACTTCAGCAGAGGCCACACCTCTAGCAAGAATCGCTTCTCTATAGCTGCGAGTCCAGACCCTCGTACAAAGCAAAGGCTATGCAAACAGCAGAGTATTACAAAATACTCATGCTCGTCTGAAGAGGGCCTCAGTAAAACTTGTACAGCGATGATTGATAACAACACCTTTCATTATGAAGATAGGAAATATATAATATATACCACTAAAGGATAAGACAGTTTTTTTTTTCAAACACATTTCCCTTTATTGGCATGGTGAGGCTGATGAGAATTGCACATAAAAAATAAAATTCACAAGAAAGTAGTACAATAGGTAGAACCACAAAGGCATTGGTAAGGACCTGGCAGAAGGCAACGTGGATAGGACACAGACAGGTAACAATCCAGAGCGACCCCACCCCCTGCAACACACATCTCTCTCACGCACCACACACACACAAACACACATTTACCAAAAAAATAACATTTTGTCCTTCCAAACGAAACATGATTACCCAACAAATGTTTAAGCAGTGGCAACAGACTCGACAGTTCAAATTGTTAAAAAGTCCGCCCAAGTTGAAATTGGAACCAGGAGGTGTTATAATATATTGCTACTGTAAGCAATTTACAAAGCTTTTTTTTTTATTACAATGATTAAAGCCACATCTATCAAATGGGACACGACACCATTACCCAAACGCTATACAAACAGCAAAAATAATAAGAATAAAAACAAAGTAAGAAACAGGTAAAGTTTTTATTTTCAACCTTTTTTTTTTCTTGTTTCATCAAACCGTTGCTCGGCTTCACAGTCAAACTCCGTGAAAGCAAGTGTGTGATCAGCAAAGCTGTTCTAGCTGCTTCTCTTATTACTTGGCTTGCGCTAAAAACAGGATATTAATTGAACCAGAGACCGCAAGGTTACCTTTTATGTCACGTTGACGGGGCTGTGAAATCTGGACTCGAAGAGGGGGGTTGGGGGTGGGGTGTGTGGACAGGACACGATAGGCAAAATGTCATTTAAAATTCAAAGTATAGTTCGGGCCGACACTGGATACTGTCCTGTAAACAGCCATGCACTACACGACAATCAGCTTCGACTTGACGGATTCACACACAGGTTGGAGTTAAGAGTCAGACAGGTTTGCACAGATGTCACAATATGTGTGTGTGTGTGTGGGTGTGTGTGTGTTACAATCACACAGATTCCAATATAACATCTTAAAGGGACGAGCAGGTGGGATCACTATGTGCAACGTTCACCTCACATGATGAAAATGGACGAATTCTTCACTGGAACCATCCCAACAACCAGCGACTGGGTAATGGGTCAAGTCCAAAAATAAAAAAAATTATAACAACAACAAAAGTAAAATAAAATAACAATCGCACAACATTAGGAGCTAAAATACAACTCTGAAAAATAATTTATTGCTTTTTATATACTTTTTTTTTGTCATTTATATTATCACCATTATTTATCTTCTTGTATTACAGTGAATAATATCAGTGGTGTATATATATATTCTCGTTTTTTATTTTATTATTTTTTTGTACATCAAATACAAGATTCGTTAAAAAAAATTCAGGAAAAAAACTGAATTGTAAACTTTTGTTTATCGTCCCAAAAAATCAAGCACGAGTGGAGTGATGATGGTATTTATACAGTTGCACAAAAAAAAATAAAGAATAAATTAAAAATAATAAGAATTCCTGCTAAATCATTTTATTGCTTCATGGTTTGAGTAAAATATGAAAACTCCCCAAATCTGAAACTGAAGATCTGTTCAATATTGGAGATGAGTTACCAAAAAAAATAAAAAATAAAAATAATAATAAGTCTGACAGTTTGATTTGCTGAATGTTTCGATTGTTTTGGAAGGCATAGAAGGTAAAATTATCCCACCGACCCATTTACTTTACACCCTGTCTCATGATTGCAAGTTAAATAACATAAATCAATCATCACAACATAAATAGAAAAAACAAATTGAGGTACACCATGCAAAATGGAGTCCATAAATATATATATTTTTTTCGAATAAAATATTAAAATAAATACATAAATATGTCTGTGCTGATTCGAAAGCCTAAAATGTCAATTTCATGTAATCACAGAAACGTTAAAAAGAAATTAAAACGATATTTAATTTTCGGAAACAATTCATTAATGATAAATAATTTTTTTAAATGGGGTCTTTTTTTTATACAATCATGAAAAACGTGTTTAAAAATGTATTTTACACTGGTTGTATAAGCAAAAACACTGATTATCAACAGAGAAAACTATACATGGTTGACTATTCCCCCAACAAAATAACTTAAAAAAGGACTTTTAACATGCTCCTGCAAAATGAGCAATGTCTGTTTTTTTCTTAAACTTTTCTTTTTTTTACAATCATATCATGTCTTTCAAACATCATGTAGGTGTACAATATGTTTTACAGTATTGTAATTACTACAGATCAACATTCGGAATTAAGAAATTTTCTTTTTCTTTTTTTAAAAAAAGGCTGCAGTTTACAGTGCATAGCTGTAACAAATAAAGAACTTTGATATGTACATAAAATAAAAAATATTCCTTTTTTAATAGTATTTGTAAATGCACAGCTACATTTCTTAAATAAAATGTAGACAACAATGTTACCTTCATAAGTTTTTACCTCCAAGACACTATTCCCTATATTCTAGTTTGTTATGTAACACCAGATCTAAATGCCAGACTTTAAAAATGCCAGGTAAAAAAAAAAAAAAAAACAGTCAACAGCAAAGAAAACAAAATCTGGCTGAACAAGCTGCATGTCTTCACCCCAAAAAAGAATTGTGGGTATTGTAGTGCTTGGAGAAAAAGAAATCCTTAAAGTTCTTCCTTCTTTCTGGTTGTACAGCAGTAGAGTGCATTAAAACCAGGTTCTGAGAATCCACGGGCCTCTCTCAGAACCCAACGTCTCTCTCCCCGCTCTCCAGCAGCCGTGTTCATGTAAACTTTATTTTTAATATATTCATTTTCTACCGATGCAGGTTTTTAGATATTCTCAGGTTGCTCCGAGGCAGAGCGTAAAACTTCTGGTAGTCTTGTCGTCGAAAAAGGAGCGAGAAACAACGGTGAGGTATGAGGAGTTCCTCCGTGTGACAAACAGCGGGCGCCACAGAACCGGGTTACCTTTTCAGGCTGCACTGGGCCTCCCTCAGCAAGCTGTCAAAATCCATGGAGTCATACTTGCTCTTTGTGGAGGCTGGATCAAAGTCGTCCGAATGGGAGTCTGGAGAAGGAGGGGGGGGGGGGGGGGGGCAAAGCAAGGTTTTGGTTAATGTTTAGCATAAAAGAGTTTGTTTGAAAGAAAAAAAACGCTTAACCTTGGTATTCTCAGAGGGCTTTATGGCCCGAGCTCAAAGAAGTATTCTGCCTTTACACCAGCGTTTCTTCGTCACGTGGAGCTGCAGTCTGAGTTTGATAAGTTTCTTAACTGTTCAGCCTCAGACTTTTACAGCCTCCTGTTTGTCTTTGGCACTACATAAAGTGCAGCAGTGACAAACTTTCCACTAAATCATAAACGGTCGAATGAAAACTTGACTAAATTACGGGTTAATGCACAACCAAATGTATACCCTCCTTGACCTACTGGGTCCGTCTGGCTGCAGTAAACACTTTTTATTTAAAGAATCGTCAATCAATAACTACAAGCTACAGCAGCACCGCGGCTGTTTCAAATTCAAGTAAATGCTAATTATTGAGGAATTTCGGAAAATGGAAACACTGGAAAATGACTATTGCTTAGTTGAAATCATTTAAATGTAGTTTCGACTTGGTAAGGTCAAAGCAAGGGCAGCAAGCACCTCAACAGAAGTTACATGTGCACGATATACGGGACCTTCTTTAGGGCCTGGATAGGCCTGGGAAGTCATCTCCGAACCCACTAGTGCTGTCCTAAACGATTATTTTTATTTCGATTAATCTAACGATTATTTTTTTCGATTATTCGATTAGTCCAACGACTAATTTTATTGATTCATTAACGATTAGTTTTTGTTGGTCGATTACTATAAAGACCGTTGTTCAGTTTGTTG
>JARVGW010000001.1:7225414-7239496 GCA_031762495.1 Anablepsoides rubrolineatus | reverse complement strand
TCGATTATTAAATTAGTCATCGATTATTTTAATAATCGATTAGTCGTCGATTAATCGATTAATCGGGACAGCCCTAGAACCCACAAACCCAGACCAGTTCCGAAACCCTGAATGTCACTGGTCAGCTTCGAGACGCAATGGACTAATTATGATAGATATTTATGAACGTTTTGTGGGACAATTGCAAACAAAAACAATTTATTTATGGGGACAATGAGGCCCAAATATAAGGAGCATTTGTGTTTGGTAGATTATTCCTTATGTGTAACATTCCGTCTTGGTAATAAATCATATATCGCCTGTTAATTTCCCTTTTAAATGGTGCCACATTTGTAAGGAACATGCATTTGTGGGATGAGCAGTAGAGTTGTTATTTTATAGTCTTATTTTGCTGTTGTTGTTGACACTTCTATTACCTCCAGGTGCTGCCAATCAAGTGCCTGAAGATTTATTGTCAAGAAGCATCGTTACATCAAGGAAATAATCCACCAAACACAAAATTCCTTACTTTTTGTGCTGTTTATGTTGTTACCACTTTAAAATAAAAGTAGTGTTCTTAAAGTTTTCAATTATGCTTCATAACTGGGTTATTCTTGACATTTTGATACATCTGATACATTACATACAGAATGTTGACTACAAATGATTGTTCAATGGTAGCATGTAGGTTAAATATTCAGTGCAGGGCAAAAGCAGAAAACCTTGGAACAAAGACAACGGGGTTTTAAATCGCTTCCCTCCCTCTGTCCATCTCCTGAATGTCCTGTTTATCTCGATCAACCTGATAATACATAAAAAGTATCTTATCTGACCCAACAGACAGCTTCACAAATGGGGCTCCTACAGGGCCCAGCAGCACACTTCACAACCTTTGAGAAATGGGAATGACCGTGGCAGCTTGGAGACGCCAGTTGTGATCTAAAGCATTGGCCGAGGGCTGGATTGTGTCTCGCCGCACACCTTGAGGGATGAAAAATACCCAGGTGCTCTACTTAAAACTAATGGACAGTGTCTCAGGAAAAAAAAAAAAAGCGATGAGGAAGGGTTTGGATACCACAGTACTTGAAAATGCTCCGCTCAATCCCCGGTACACTGTGTTATCAATATGAGGATGACCAAAATAGCCTGTTCTTGACAAAGAGGCAGCTGAATGAAGGCCCTTCCATCTCAGCAGACTGATTAGTCAATCTCAGTATAATGTCTGTCCTCAAGGCTTCAGAATTAGCAACTGTTTCTGTGTCATGTGCTCTTCGAAAAGGGTAATGGCTTAAAGTATGTGCACGGTGAATGCAAGGTAACCGCATCACTTATTTAGAAAAGTGCTCTTTTTCTCCAAAACGACCTACTGACCCTCTTAAAGCAGTACATTTTAGATTTCTGACTTCATGTATTGCTGCGAAAATGTCAATACCCTTCTTACGTTTCATCGGCAAATGGAAGAGATGATCTTTTCTTGTTGTGCAAGAACCCATAATAATGGGGCCTATTTCACCACCTTGAGTCGTCACACAGCTAAAGGAGGGGGGAAAAAAAGAAAGTACTTGACTTTCTCCATATGTCAAAAGTGGGGCATCATGCAAAAACGGGGGGGAAATGCCTCGATATTGCTGATTGCTTGCATTATTTATCAAATGCATCACTCAGCCTTCTGCCGTATCTTTTTTCAGTTGGATTTCGGTTTGAGTGTTTGTGTACGTTTACTCCGGGGAATCAGATGAATTCCGCTGTGCTGCAGTCTGCCACGAGTACTACACACCCAGAAAAGGCAGGTTCGCGGAGGCAGAAGTAGCTAGCAGTCAGACCTTTACATTTACTCATCATAAAAATTAATGTCATATTCATTTGGAGCTTTTTTGTTATTTATTTTAAACATCCTTTTTTCCTCAACATAATATGATAATTAATGGTTGTACAACTTTTTAGCAATGCTTCCATACCTCAACCAGAAATAGTTGGAAACCAGTGGTGGAAACAGCTAATCAAACTATTTATTTTTGATGCTCTTAATTTGAAGTTAATCAGTCCACTAAGTTTTAAAAGTTGGCAAAAAAAAGCTAATCTGCTAAATGGGAAGCAATTTAAAATAGCTAATTAGTGAACTGTGCCCATCATTGTTGGAAACACACGTCTTATTATTTTTTTTGTATTTTAGGGCTGAAAAGCTGAAATATTTGGGAACCACTGAACTGGATGGTTGAAGTTTGGTTGTTCCAACAGAACAATGATCCCAAACAGAACAAAACAATAAAGAAGATGATCTACATTGGTGGTTTTTTACTTTTTGGCTTCTTCTACAGGAGTTGCCACAGTGAGCAAACTCAGATAGAAGATTTAACAACTGTTTTACTCTGAATGATCTTCTTGATGCAACCTGCGCTTGAACCCACAGCTTCAGGATAACAAGACCACAACACTTATTGAGCTACTGCCATCCCCAAAGCAGTGGATGTGTGTACTGTATATATTTTAATCTTGATTTTTTACCTCGTGGACCCAATTCTTGTTTTTACAAATCACTAAGGTTGCACCTTGTATATTTATTCCAACCTGGAAAGTGAATGCTTCAAATAAATCAAAAAAAGCCCCAAAATTAAGATGACATTTTTAAAATATTGAGAGCATGTGTACTTCTGTGTCTCGACGTCATCCTTTTGATGCCAGATATGTTCTTGCCCTCTGTACCTCATCTCTTTCCGCATAATTTACCTCTGCGCTCTCCTAAAAGGATTCCTACATACGTGTTTATGCCGACACACAAAGACACTCCATATACGTGGAGGCGCAGAAGCTTTTAAGTGCTCTCCTGCCCTCTGACGTCTTACTTTTCATACCAACAAAGTAAAAACATACATCCGATGTCCATGTGAGTAATGGAGTCTGCCTCATTTTTTTCCTAGGATACCACGGCTACTCACAGGGAGGAAATGGAGCGCCATTCTCAGCGTGTTCACACGCTGACCTTTGCCCTTGCTTTGCAATCTCGAGCCACAAATGGCTCGCAGAGACATTCAGTACTGCATGAATTGGTATCAGCATGGAGAAGGGGCTGTTTTGATCTGGAAGCATCACTTAAGGCTTTTTGCCGTCTTATTTTGCCCATGCTCTTTTCCCCCTTTTTTTGTGTGTGTGTGTGTACTGACTGTATTCAAAGCACTCAAATATAGAGCGCAGAGTGAACAACAAAGCTGCACTTACCCAAGTCTGTGTAATGTGATTTGCAGAGCTGCTTTTGTCCGCCAAAACACAACTCGAACTGAGGCTCGTTTGACCTGCGTAAGGTGTGTCCGTTCTCAAGGGCGGCGAAGGCGTCACAAGTGTAGCGGTACGTGAGGAAGCCGAAATTGTCCCTGAACAGGAATAGAAAAGAAAAAAGATGCGTCAGTTTGTTGCCGTGGGGGGGACAGTGACTCAACAGAAAGGCCTCGTCTTAGATGACGATCGCGCTATTTATATGCAAAAGAGAATCAATAAAGGTGTATCAGTTGAGGCTCTGCGAGCATAAAAGTCAAGGAATCAGGAGATGCTGCGAGACTGAAAATATCGGTCCCTGTCCGGGGCCTTAAATATAGCAGGTAAAAAGGATTTTTGTCAAATGCAATTATAGCTATAGTTTGAACCTGTAAACTACTTACAACCAACAAAAAGTGATACAATTAGCAAATTATAGAGGACTTTTAATGCATGACAAAATGCATTTTAATACTTATGATTGGTATTATGGGAGTTGAAGGTGATGCTCACCCCCCCCCCTCCTCCCACCAAATCAGAAATAAACTTTGTTTCTCCAAACTGAGTGATCTACAACAGGTAAGATATTAAGTGTTCACATTTCCAGAGCACTACAAAAGATATAAAGAGCTTGGGTTTTGCTAGTAAACCCCTAAACTAAACGTCACCCAGCCAACCAACACTAATGCTAGACTGCAGCGAAAAGTCCTGAGGCCTTACCCATCATCCCTTAAGTTCACTGCACATTCTTCAATTTCCCCAAAGACTTCAAAGCGGCGCTTCAACTCTGTTCGGCTGCAGTCGGACCTCAGTCGCCCCACGTACACCACCCGTCTCTCCTCCTGCTCGTTAAAGGGAAAGACAGAGGCGGGCAAAGAGATTAAAAAAAAGGGGGGGGGCGGGGGTACTGTTTTTCCTTTTCCCCCCCCTGTCTCTTTCTTCTCCAGGCTTTAATGAATTGGTCTTGATCACTCCTGTGGATACTGCTTCTACTGACTTTGGGCCCCTGTTTTTTCTTTCTTTTTTTGTCCCCTCTTTGCTGTCTGCTTGCTTGTGTTCATCTGTGATTGGTTCAGTTTGCTTCCTCTTATCTGATGAAGTCGCAGCTCGGGAGCACCTTCAATCTACCTTGACAGTACAATTCCTCTTTCTCTCTGCAACTCATCAACCAGAGGCAGAATGATTTTTATCAAATGATGCCAAGTCTTAAGTTTGTGCCTTCTCCTTCTTCTTCCTCTGTGAAGTCTAAAAATAAAGCCAAGGGGGTGACTAAGTCATATATCAGAAAGGCTTGGCTCTCTCCCCACCCTCTGTTTTTTTGGATAAAATACAAAGAAATCCTGTTTGCAAAAATGAGAAAATATGTTAATATTAAAAGAATATTCATACCCAAGAGAAAGGAAGTGTTTAAAAAGCCACGAGGCAGAAAACCATAGATTTTTTTCCCTTGAACCTCAAAGGACGTGAGGGTCAAGTTGGAATCATTTTAGGAACAAACTGCAGAAGGCAGCAATTATGGCTTTTGAGTGCTTTAATTGCATCTGCTAATCATCTAATACAGTTAAGCCCCGGGGCTACAGTCCATCACCAACATTATTTATTTATTCATTCATTTACTCGCCACAACTGGGGCAAGTCCTCCGAGGCCTGGTGCAAATTTTTAAAAGCCGTCCTGAGAATCACAGTAACATGTATGTAAATGAGTCGCCGTGCGCTAAACTCAAAGTTCACCTTTGTCCACTCGGCGTAGAGCCGAGAACAAATTAACCACAGATTAATGCTTTTCCCACTCTTTTTTTTAATGCTTACGTATTGTTTTAGACTAAAAAAAAAAAAAAGCCTTTGCTGAATTAAGAGTTTTGTTGCTGACAAGTGATAAATAAGTGGTCTTTCCTTGATGGCACCCTGAGGGCTGCTTATGTTTTATATAAATATGTGTGTTTATGTATGTGTGTGTGTGTGTGACTGCAGAAGGTGGTAGAGAAATGAAGCAAAAGCAAAAACGAGCGAGACAGAGAGACACTGTCTCATCTCCGGCCTCCCAAATCTTGTTTGACAGCTGGAGCTTCGCTGCTCATGATTGTTTTTCTCTCCGTCTCTGGGAAAAAAAATATGCACGCTGAGCTGAGCTGGCATTACTGTATCATTTAATGTGTGTTTTAGCAACGGGTGGTAAGGAGCGTTAGCCCCACTGGAAACCTGAGTAATTTCCCACTGAGACAAGGAGAGTGGAGGTAAGTCAGAAATTGGGATGTTCACTGATTTGTTCTGAATTTGGAAACAGATTCCAAAGATAAATAAAAAAAAGGCTTTGCTATATTCAAAGAAATGCACATTAGCATCTGCCTTTCATGTCAGCATTGCAGACTAAGACAGTCTTATTCTGGGAAATGACAAAGTTACAGTTGTTTTAGTCAAATACACTTTAATATAAAATAACTTTTCAGCACAAAAAAATTGAAGTTGTCTTTCATTGAGTTGGCACTTGAAAAAGAAATTGTGTGTAGGTTATATGTAAAAAAATTAAGTTAGAGCAACTCAACTCTATATAACTATAACTGTTGGTTTGCTAAACCAATTGAGTTAGCCATATCTAAAATTACATGTTGAGGTTATTTAATAATCACAATGTTGGTGGAAATTATTGCCACAGTTGTATTTCAGAAAGTGTATGTGGGGTAAATTACATCAAATTTGAGCTCAACATATGTAAAGCTGCATTTTCTACGGTGAAAAACACAGCCAGACAAAAGGCTTTCACCTTTCAGCAGCAGGTGATGAAAACAGAAAAATCTCAAAGAATCGGTGACCACTCCCCCCCCCCTCTCTTTTTTAACCTCTCTTCGTCTTGTTCTGCTATTTTCTGTTTTCCGTCGTTTTAACCCCCGTGGTGTGATTAATATGAGTTGACAGAGTTTCCAGACGACAGAGATGTTAAAAATACACAACCCAAAGATAAAGAGGAAGGGCCTGTCGCCTGAATCATTCAGGAACTCACTTTGTATGTATTTTTTTTTCTGTGGAGAAATGCTTTGGCACATGGCACGGAGCTGGAGGCTGTCTCATCCTAAGTGATCTGTGTGTCTGTGGGAGGGTTCTGTGCCACATCACTGATTACATGTGCTCCTTTATCAGCAGTAGTAAAGGAAAAGAAGTCGAGCAACAAAAAGGACCGGTGATAAAAAAAAAAAAAGTGACTTAGTTGACTCACTATTGCTTTTTGCCTTTGCTTTTCTCTCTGCTCGGCCCTTTCAAACTCCCGCTTCTCGTAATCCAGGCGGTACTCCTCCCTCTTCAGCCTCTCGTGCTGGTACTCCTCATAGCTGTCATACCTGCGGAGGAAAAAGATATGTACAACATCGATCACTGTCCTCCCCCGTCCCTTTTTTTAATACGTCGTTCCTGTCGATGCTTATGAAGAACAATTGCCAGTATCCACCAAGGACCAAGTCCGGTGACGGCTGAGGAGTTGGTTGCAAAGTAAAGGAGATGGACGTGTTAATAAGATGTCTTTTTCGCCGTTACTAAGAACACGGAGCCTGCAGGACAGGCCCGCGGGAGTGCCGGCGAGCAGCGCAGTCGGGGACCCAAGCAGCTGCAGCTGTCAGCACAACTTCACATGTCATTACTTTCTGCTTAGTTAGGGCTTCATCAAGAAGGAAAAGTGCTACTTTCTTCCCCTCCCCTCCTCCCCCCTTCTCTGCACTAGACTAGCACAAGACATGTCCACTAAGTTTTCCACTGATGAGCGACTCTCGGGCTTGTCGGGTGTCATTAGGCACGTGGGCGCCAAATCAGCTCGGAGCGCTGCGATGGGGTCAGTCTGTGCCAGTACTTCTCTGCATATGAAATAGGCCTGTCTGCAGTGGCTCAAGGAAAACTACAGACAGATACTCAGATGAGTTGAAAGCTGGAAGCATCAACTCGTGAGTGTAGCATGGAAGAGAGACGACAAGATTGCAATTTTTATTTTTCATAGTCGAGAGTTACATAATCTGTTCAAACGTGTTTTCCACTAAAGGGTTTCTTTATTTATGACAGGACTGACAAGCTGATGGCTAGTCCGAGCAAAGGAATATAGGGGATTGTTGCCTCAACACATCCAGCAACACATGCAAATTTATTACCAATCAAGGAGCAGCAGTAGTTGACGGGTTTCAATAGTTGTAAACACTGTCTGAAGTCATCTTATCAGATTCTAAAGGTCCCTTGTACTCACTTTATGTCTTCAAAACCCTGTTTTCAAAGTGGTTATTAAGACAAACTTTCCCTTTATTTTTGTCTTATTTCCATCACGTTATTTCAAACCATCCTAACTGTTAAAACATTCTGTCAGGACACAGCACACTGTAAACATTTGCGCTTGCCCGAAGCACATAACTGTACTAAGGTTAACAATGCATATTAATCAGGAGGCTAAAAATTGATTTCAAACAATTACCTTGGCCTGCGGCTGTGAGGAGATCGAGACTGAGGGTGGGGGCTCTTTTGGATTCTGGTGCGAGCAGCGTTCAAATCTGAGCTGTGATGAGACCTGAAGTAAAGAAAAAAGACAGAAATATTTTAGAAAAATACAGAATGATGTTTAGTTTTTCAGTTAAAATGTATCAAAGCCTTAAGCTTCAAAAACTTTGGACGGCTTTTTGAGCTTTGCAAAATACTACAAAAAGTACCACATGAAATGTTTTTGTCCCTCCACATTGGCTTCATGCAGCTCATGGCTACTGAACTTTTTTTTTTTTTGCACATACCTGAACTGGCTTCTGCATGTACCTACTATCTATGTTGTATGAAGAAGTGGTCAATAGTTTAAACCCTTGTGGCCTGACTGTACAGTTTACACGCCTGCACGCTTTTGAGCTTCTAATGCTCAATTATTGAAGTATTCCTGAAGAAGGAAGGCCTGAATAATGAAAAAGAAAGAAGTTTCCAAAGCGAAGTGAAGCGATGCAGTGCCAGTTTTGAAAGGTAGAGGATTATATGTGGCCAAACGAAAACAAAGAACGGCGTTTTGAGAATTGGTCGGCTGAAATTACGTTTTTCTGATTCTTGCATGACTTCGCTTCTTTTCTGTGTTTTCACAAAGCTCGTCAGTGTCAGATTTTGATCGAAAGCCTTGAGACTATTACTGCATAATTTGTTGAGCACGTTGGTGTAGAATAAAGAACAAGGGCCTGAACAAGATGAAGTGATTCTACTGGCTCCGTGGAGTAAACTGACCTTTCAGTAATCATGCAAACAAAGTGAGTCACTGCAGTGAAGTCTGACACTGTGAGGAGCTCAATGAGCTGCTGCTGACAAACTCAATTTATTCACATCGTTCTCAGTAACTAGTAATTGCTTTCTTCTACCATAAAAAAATGTTTAATTCTCTCAGCTCTGATCAAAGGGAAAGATGGGAAACGTAGTCCTCACAGAGGGCCATGTTAATAAGAGTTCTTTTTCGAAGGTGTTCGGAGACTACATTCCCACAGTCTGGATTTGTCTTTTATCTCCAGAGATGTAAAAGAGGAAGGTTTGCCACTCAGTTAAAACAACAGCTGCCGCTTAAAACAATAGCCCTGGCATCAAAGAGAAAGAAAAGTAAACGGGAGCAAGGGAGTGAGTGAGAAGGGACTGTTATTAGAGAGACGCTCAAAGAAAACTCCTTGCCTAGAGATGAAAACTCATCATGTTCAAAAGTCTAGTGCCAGAAGGAACTTTTAGAATTTCTTTTATTATTTCATTGTACTTTTGAGCCTTTTTTTTCCCCTATTGTCAGAACAAATTTAAATCTAACCTGTTTCAAATATTAATAAAACAATCCCATTATGGTTAGGTAAAAAACGGGAAAGTTAAAAACTCGTGCCTGAAGCTGGGTTGTGGTCTCATTGATTGAATTGTTCAGATGGACTAGGGGAATAATGGCAAACCTTTGAAAAGGTGTAGGTGAAGGCAGTTCTGATCCTAACAAGTTTGGACATGAATTTGAAGTCTTTAAGGTCTCACTCTATGGCTGAAAAATGATCAGACCCATGTTTTGCTCTAGAACTGGACCCCCTGCCAGCTCAAAGCCCCATGTAAATGGGATGTTTGGGGAGCAGCCAAAGTGCAAATGTGTGTGGCCCTGTGCTTCTACATTTTCATGTTTGTTTCTTTTTCAGACAGCTGGCCAGGCTGGGAAATGTAGCCTCAATATTGCCATAAAAAGTCGAAACCTCTACCACTGAGGCATCGCTGCTATTTGAGAGTAAAAACAGTATTTTATTTTGGTCAGAGTTCAGTAAAGATTTGGGTTAAGTCCTAAGAGGTATTTATGTCAATTGAGAGTACCCTACAAAAACATTGTTTTTAAAGAATGACAACTTACCAGGAGGAAGGACGTCTGTCTGGTGAGCTGGACAGAGAGCGCCTGCGGTACTGTGACGAGGAGCTGCGGGAGCCAGAATGAGACCGAGAGCGGGAACGGGACCCACTACTGGCCCAGTAGAAAGGTCTGCCGGGGGACAGGAGAAGGGAGGAAGGCGGGGAGACAGAGCCTCGTGAAGGGGAACAACTGGATGGCGGAGAACAGGAGGGAGAGCAGTCGAAAAGTAGGTCCAGGGGTGTTCCCTCCCATGGAAATATGAAGCGACTCTCGTGGCCCTCGTCCAACTCTACCTCATCATTAAAGGACAGAAATCCCAGGGGGACGTAGCTGGAACCAGACAGCCTGTGGGAGATCAAGTCCTTATCTCCCACTGAAAAGGACTGAGGGGCAGTAGGCTTGTTTGGTTTGCTGTTTGAACCTCTCTCTTTCCCACCCTGGCTGTAGAGGGCTTTTACAGGAGGGCCAAAGTGCTTGTTGAGTTCTGCTCTGATTTCCTGGTCACACAGAGGCCTACGACTGGTTGCAAAAAGTTGTGGTTGGTCCCTAACAGTGGCGGCCCCATGTGTGGGGATCTGAGTGGTGTGTGTGAGGGTTGACTCCCTTATGCCCCTGTCACAGCCTCCTCCTCCATCCACAGGGACAAAATTCTGCTTCTTAGTCAAATGACGAGGTGAAGATGACGATGTAGAACAAGAAGATGATGAATATGACGTTGAGATGGCCGAGTCCTTACATTCAGAATGCCTGTTCTCCCCTTTGCGAGCACTTGGCGTAAGAGCGGCAACGGCACCTGGGGTCATTTCCACAGCTGTAGTCATGGAAACGGTGGTTGTGCCCCCATCTTTCTTGGTACAAGCTGATGCCTGGCAATAGTCATGGTCACTGTGGCGACGAGATACCGCCCGCTTGTTGTTGCCAGTGCTGCAATGCTCCTCAAAACCACCCCCCGCTGCAGGGAGGGTGGTGGATGCTTTGCTCAACTGCGCGTAGAGCTCAGTCTGTTCAGGACCCTTTCTGATGGGACCCCCGGCTGAGGCACCTGGGGCCAGGATCAAAGCACCGGCACCCAACTCACTCAGCTTGGCTCTTTTGCATGTCAAGGCCGAGGAGGAACATGAGGACAACTTGGTTTTCAGAGATGCTTTGAAAGGATTCTCTTGACTGGCTTTGTGTGGGGGCGTGGTAGGTGGTGTCAGACCTGGGCAGAGAGAGAGGGGGGGGGGGGAGGTTGGGTGTGAGCAATAAAACGCAAATTGACTCATATAGACCTCTCACCAAGTAACCTGCTCCTCCCGTTCTTCCCTCACCCACCTATAAACTCCCAGGTCAGTTTATGGACAGTGGACTCAGATACATGCCTGATTAAAATATTCACTTTCGCTTGGTCTAATCCTATTTTATTGCAATCTTGACAGATTAATGTAATGCTTGGTGTAACTTAATATGGCAGGGCTGTAACACGGATGACTTGTCTTTCTCCTCTTTTCTGACCTTGAAAAGATTCATTTTGAAGAAAAAAAAATCACATCTGATAGAAAGAAAAGACACTAAATGTATCATCTATTTTCCAAGAGCTCCGTTGTTTTTGTTTCAAGATTATCAAGCAACATCTGTATTTTTTGTTCAGCATTGCTGGAGGACAGTGAACATACTATTCCTAATGCACATTTTGGCATTCCTGGAGATGTTCGCCATTTCATTGAAACATTGGAAGAAGCGGCGTTTGGGTTGACATTCTTCACAAATGTCCCTGCTGCTCATGCACCCCCCTCCCCACCCCCACCCACCTGCCCAATTCCTCCATCTCTTCCCTCGCCTTCTACAGATTTATAACCAGACAGATGGCAGTTATATGGGAAGTCCTGAGATGAGCCCACTTTATAGCTTTGTTACCGCACTCACACAAACAGCCGCCGCCATTACTTTTATTCTCGCGTTCCACCTCTTTCTTTCTTTAGTCTGGTGTTCTACCCTTTTTTTTTTCCTCTTCCCTTGTCTGCCATTTTCCCTGGATGCCCCCCCCCCTCCTACTTTTTCTGTCATTCTTCATCTTTTCCTGTTTCTATCTCACACAGAACAAATGTGCCCACACACAGAGGCACACTTGTCACCAATAGTCTCTCACCGGAGTCAAACTCAGGCACTTTCAAACACCTACGCTCGCTGTTCTTCTTTGCCATTCCTATAATCCACATTATTCTCTCACCCCCCGTGCCATTGAATTTCACCAAATGACAGCTATTAGTATCAAATCCAGTGTTAGAAATGTACATCGGTGAGACAGCTCGGCGGGACAGCCTGACACATAAACGTGTTTGTGTCTGAAGTAACTTGTTTGGAATGCATGAGCCAATGGGTTATCATCATTGCCTTGATGTGACTCTGAGGACTGTGAGCACCCAATACCCCTCCTTTCCCCTCTTTTCCACTATCAATCTCTTTTATCTCCCACAGCTGATAGTGACGCTGTATATATGCATTATGCCAATTAAAAAAGGAGCTAGGAGGAAGGAAAAGCGGATGTTAGACAATGCCTGAAAAAAACCTCTGTTTCATCAGCGAAGCACCATCTGTCCGAAACCATTTGTGCATGGGATCATAAACTAGGAGCCATTAGCAATGGCGGTGAAATAAATCAGAGTTAGATAAATATGTGCCTCTCAGTCAAACTTGCAACTGATGGATGATTTGCAGACACAAACACCAATCATGCAGACACCAGTGAGAAAACGGCGGAACAAGTGAGTGAGAAAGAAGAGAGTTTTATCTTCTCTCTCTCTTTTTTTTTGTTCTTTTTCAGCTATAAATCGCGAGGAGACCACAGACTGAATAACAACTCCAAGCTTAAAGGGTTGATCCTGCAGTAAGCTATGCAAATAGCAACACACAGACCACCTCTGTGTCATGAGATACAGTAATTAAAGACAACACAGCAGTACAGAGTAAATCTATTAGCCAGGCAGAGATTAGACCTGAACAGTTGCATCCCAAGGGGGCCTCTCTGCCTTTTGTAGCCTTTACAGTCCCTCTCAGAGTAGGGTCAAACAAACACAAAGGCGTTGTATGTTACTTTTATTTGCTCTTTGACATAATTTGGCTCATTATAATTTGTAAAGGTTGAAACAACTACTACACCAACCGGTCATAAAGGCATAAAATGTGCAAGATTGTTCTGCCATTAAAGTAGTACCCTGCACTCGACTAACCTCTGCCTGATTATCTGTAACACCACTATTATCTCTAGTGTGATGAAATGTTACTCTAAATCTACAAAGAACGCATAATAGCTTACGCCAGCGCTTACTAGGATCTATATCCATTTGTCTCATACGGCATGAGCCTCCGAAGCTAATCTCTAACTACGAATTGGTGGCTCAGTAACGCTAAGCTTTAGGGACTAATGACTTTCCTGCTAATATTCAATCCCAAATTTCACCCAGAATAGAAAATGTCAGGTGAAGGGGCTTTATGTGATTGTGCTTGTGAAATGGGTGCTGAACAAATGCATAAATCTGGCCACGGGTCAAACAGACTCGCCCACAGGCAGTAAAACAAGAGGAAATATTAACTGAACTTGATTGCCCCGCAAGCTTTAAGGAGCACCGCTCTGTCTTTTAATTGTCAACAGGCATCCCATTTGACTCTAGAAAGCTTATCTGCACAAAAAGGGGTTAAACATCACTTTAAACAAATACAGACTAAAGAAAACCTCTTGGGGTTTGAGTTTCTACCCCTCGTCAGTAAAACTGCAGGGGGGTAGACACAAGGTAAACCCAGGACTCCTCCATTTACTGGTAAATGAATACCTAAAAGGGCCACTTTCAGGGGCTAAAGGGCAGACAGTTTATTGTTATTGACCTTAGATGATACATTTTGGATAAATGTGTGGGTATAACTACAAAAATTAAATAATTAACACTTAGATGACATTATGATCTTGAAGAGAAAAAGCATTTTTGCTTAAGAAATAAATTTGAGCATTTGTGTAGAATAGCAAATCAGTAATGCAGTGTACTTTAAAGACCTTCATTGTTTTCACTGCTGACCTTTGATCCTTAAATATCTAAAACTTGTGACCCACTTCAAACTGGTTCACCCAATGAGGCCCCCCAAATTTTAATTCTGCACTTGAGGAGGCTTACGCCGTTGCACTTCAACTCACTAAAGTTTTTTTTTTTTTTGCTTCAACGGTTTTGTATTCGTATTTCTTGAACAAAAAATATATATATACATGAGTTTGAGCATGAAATATGTTACGTTTCTGCACTGTAGGCTGCTTTAATAAACATATAAACAAAAAAGGGCAGGTTTATAACATTTGGGTAAGTGTGCCCCACTATGCGACCCTTTGGTAGCGTCAGCAAAGAAATTGTAGCCCCTTTCATAATTTAAGTTTCCCATCCCTGATCTATAAGATGTAAATAAAAGTCCTTTGTTATTTATGGTGGTTTAGATTTTAGGCAACCAGAAAATGTGCTTACCTGGAGTTCCAGCAATCTCCACAC
>JARVGW010000001.1:7157678-7196187 GCA_031762495.1 Anablepsoides rubrolineatus | reverse complement strand
TTGCATAAAGTAATCATACCTCTTATACCTACACCTGATAATCATTTGGATCTAATCCAAATCAAGGTGGCATAGGTAACATAAAAATGGTCAGCTGCACCGAGGCAACCTTTTATTTTTGGAACAGGAGTGACGTGCTAAAACTAAAGTATTGATCCAGTAACTTTAGTATTGATACGTTTCGAGACCAAGGTTAGTATCCTATATTTCTGTGTTCTGGATGTTCATGAGGAAAATATAAAGAACAAAGACAACTAGACTTCTGTTCCATAGCTGCAAACGTGTGGAGTTACAAGATTTAAAATACACAAGGTTGGTATTAATATTCTAAATATTTGGATCAATCTACTCACCCTCACCTCACTGAAGTAAAAGTTAGATGAAATGCGATATGAGAGTTCAGACTGAACTGTCTTTGGAAAAACTCAGATTTGTCACATTCAGACTGTCAGGAAAGGTTTGGACATGGGTCGCATGAAGCAAAAAAAAATATATCAGATTTTGGTCGTGTTTGCCTGCAGTGTGAATGTAGCAATAACTCGTAAAGGTTTCACAGACCTGATGAAAACATCTCGACACATCCCTTCAAGCGAATTCCAAATGAGCCACAGAATAACAACACAATTCTACTTTGGAACAATTTATCCCCAGCCAAGACTGGAAGAATCGGTTTCTTTTGTTTAGGGTGGAAAAAGTACGAGGTAACTCAAGTCCTTTGGGCCAAATTTCTTTGTCTAATCGGAGACAATGAAAAGGACAGGTGGTAGTATGAGTCGTGTATATAGTATCAACAGGATGTGTATAGGCAACACAACCTCGGTGAAATAAAAACAAACGATTTGTGGATATTTCAAACATGGTTGGCTTTTTTCTTTTGTCCTGTTGGGAGGACTGACAGGTTTTAGTGCTGGAGTAATTGTCTCTCCCTGCTAAATGTTATTGTCTCCGTTATTTGTCTCTGTTATTGGTCACGTTGGGATTTTTCCTGGCGATCCGGTTAATTGTGCAATCAGATTTAGAACAAATAGCGCTTGTTAAAAATAATAGTTCTTTCTTTTGTTCTTTTTCTTGCATGGACACTGTTTTTATGAAGGTAAATTCTGACAATACATTCCTGTAATGAGAGACTCACTCCATGGAATATGCTAACCCCAATCCAATTTTTACTCTTGTAAGCCCATTAAGTCCACCTGAGCATGCAAAGAGCAATTGTCTTCCTAAATTAGTGAACCACATACAGTAAGTCTCATTAAACACAAAATTGCACAGAAACCCATAAAAACGCTCTGCGACTGAAAATGTTAAGTTGTACGGACCGTGCGAGAGTGAGCCAGTCATCTGCCGTAAAACAACACACACACTAGTGTTTACGCAAGTGTGTGTGTGTTTATGGTTATCTCAGGGCGTTTGTAGCACTAAATCTATACATCTGCCTCTCTACACGTGCCCAGAGTTGCCACCCAGGAGCCGAGGCGAGAACCTGATCGGAGCAGGTGGCGTGTGCAGTGACCTCACACGGCCCAGATGGAGCGGCACGGCGCAGATCGGAATATAGGGGCAACATGGGCGTTTAACTGTAGGTGGCTTTGTGGCTGGTAATAAAACACTACATTTCAACAAGGTGGAGTTTATTATTTGGTTAAAAAAAATGCAGTTTAGTCAAGATTTCGTGATAAGTGCAGGTGCAGGAGCTACGAGGCAGATAGAGACTTCATAATGTGGAAACTCATGCCAAAAGAGAGAGAAAAAAATGAAGTTTTTGGCAGGGAATACATGCTCATAAATGTTATTTCTGTCTCTCGTAAAGCTGCATGTAAGTCACGATTTTACAGCTTATCAGATTGTACTCTTCATACCAATTAGGACAACAGAAGCTGAATATGACTATAATGTTTTGATTCCCACTCTCAAATGGCCTTTGATTCTAAAAAAGAAAGTCACAATGGAAGATGGATATCTACACATAAAGATGGGGAGATTTTTTAAACATTATCATTTCAAATAGGGGGATCCACAGTCTGATGAACATGTTTAAAATGCCAAAGCTTCTGTTTTAAAGCTGATAATGAATGATTCAGGCCGAATGTCGTTTAGTGTTAACTGTACGGTAAAGTTTATGCCTCGTTCACAGGGCAAGATGTTGAAAAATGGTAGATGATTTCCAAAATCTGAGAGACTCCATAATGATCATCACAAAAATCATAGATATAGGTTTGGTCCTTTGCTCCGACGGGAAATCTTGCAAAGTCTCTCAAGATCGAACGTGAGTTCAGAGAAATCAGGGCCGACGAGGCTGAAAGAATGAAACTACTGGACTTTCTGGTAGTTGTTTTGTCTTCTGTATTTTTGTCGCCTTGCTTTCTGATTGGCTACACGTCAAGTCATGACTATAAAGAATCTCTATTGTCATTATGCCCGACAAAATTTAGTTTGGTGCTCTTGGCTCAGATTTACAAAAGGTCTAAACGAAAAACAAAAAGAACTATTGAGTCTGGGCAAATAGTTTGCATAAAGTACAAAGCTTGATAAAGCAGCAGCAATTGTGTTCAATAATGCTCAGCAGCATTTTAATGTAGCATATTTCCATATTATAAAGCACGGCCAGTGATAAAATGTGTGCAATGTTCAAGTCTTCAGGAGTTAGATGGTCAATTGATCGATTTAACTCCTGAAAACTTGCAATTACACAATTGCAATAACTTTCAATAATTACAATTATCTTGGCGTGTGTTAAGATTGGACAGAATGTGAAATAAGTCATGTTGGATCAATCTTATAAAGCTCTCAGATACCCTCCCCTTAAACAGGACTGAATCTATGGAACAGAAAATGTTTCATTATTAGCATATAGTGTTGGATAAATGCAATATTTAAAACTCTTTTTAAGAGTATTTATTGTTGCACACTGTCAAATGTACACTTTCAAACACAGCTCAGATGAAACTGTTAGAGAATAAATAAATCCAAGTGACCAAAGGTGTCTGAGTGGGAACGCACAGAAGGGTTTAAAAATTCTCCTGGTTGCACCATTTCGACAGAGAGTCAATTGTCAAGTGGAGTCCTCCGAGCCAAAACGAGACTAATCCACAGATGATTATCTTTGTTTGAATATTTAACACGGCCTGACTCGTGGCACCGAGCCTCCCGTTTGCATCGGAAGTTTTACTGAATCCGATAAAGCCACAGATTTGCAGTTTTATGGTGGAAATTCCACGTTAAATTCATGTTTGTTTTTAAAAGCAGCGCGTCGATTTTGACACTTCATTCATTCTTGGGTGACTGTGTCTTGTTTTGCTTTTTCCATAAATTGTGTCACTAGCCCTGTGAGAGTGTTGCTGCACAGCGTGTGTGTTGGGGGGAAGCGGTGGTGCTGGTGGTGGGGATGATTCATATCACTTTGTTGCATGCCATTGCTCCCAACAGAATCCATCCTAGCATCTGGCCATTTTAATACATGGTGGCTGGATTCATGAGAATTAATTGAGGGCAGAGGTAAAGCAGAGTGCTACATCTATTCATGTTTCCTTCAGGACTATAATAAGACAGCTTATGCCTCGCTGTCTGGCTCGTCGTCTGATGTGCTTTCAGATCTTTGGCGTGTGGCTCATTTTTCCACTTGATATGTCATATTGTTTTCACCCTGTTAGAGGACAGCAAAGGAAGTGGTTGCATTTCACTGAAGGCTTATAGTCTACAATAACACAGGATGTAAGGCCAGATCAGACTGGCTTCGGGAACCGTAGATGGGCACACGGTGCAAGTAGGTGGTTTGAAAGTGGTGTCAAATGATCACCCAGGACTGCTTTAAAGGGACTCTTTAATTAGGTGCAATAGCTGATTAGGTCACATTCTTGGACAGGGACAGGCAACTGGTGGCCCGCGGACCACATCTAGTCCGTTTAGGCTATCAAAGTTGACATTTTCCCCAAAATAAAACAATCAAAGCTGCTCTTAAAATCTAAATGTAAAAGAAAAATAAAAACAATTTTTTTTACTAAGTAAAAATACCTAATAATAATACAAAATAATTTCACGGATAAGAAAAGCACTTAAGTAAAGGCCATAAAACAGCTCATAATAATAATAATCGGGAAAGTAAAAGTACTTTTACACAAACTCTAAGAAACAAAATGTTGAGTTTACTTTAGTGGAACCAGTTGACACAACTTGGTTAAATAAATTCAACACTTCATATTTTAGAGTTCATAAACAACCTTTTATGATGAATTCTAGTCTATATTTAAAATTGTAGCATGTAACAAGGTGTTACATTTTAAAGTGAAGAAGCAAAAGTATCATTTTTATGTTTTGAATGTAACAAAAATAAAAAATTGGTAAAATTACAGATTCTCGACAAAATTACTGAAATATTGTAACAAATTAAATGTACTTAGTTACTATACACCTCTGCTTTTTAAGTGTCAGCACTATGTGGCCCTCTGGTAGTGTCAACAAAAAATGTGGCTCCTTCCATCATTTAAAGGGGACATATTAAAAAAATCCACTTTTTTAGCTTTTAAATACAATTTTTGTGTACTTGGACTCTCTAGGAGTACAGAAAAGTTGGCGCTGCAAATATATCTATATATTCTGATTGGGTCATATTTTTCAGCCCATTTACTTTTCTCTGTTTTCTATGATGTTTTCTGAACAATTATGTCAAATTATCTATAATTGGAACTGCCAAATAAGGTCTGGACAGTTTCCACCTCTTCATTCTCCATGATTCTGGGTCAGACTCTGGTCCCAACACGTAAGGCTGGAGGGACAAGTCCTCTGTTGTTGACGTCTTTTAATTAAACTGTTATTTAAATGTTTCTGCGTGCTACAAAATATTGAATTCCTCTCTTAAACCAGAGTGGACCGGTCTGGGGCTTGAAGTGCCTTCAATGAAGGAACAGTAACAAAATCAGCTGCTTTGAGACACACAGAGTGAAAGAGGGGCTGGTAAAGGTAGAATAAGAAGTAATTCAGACCAAAGCATTGTAGTTCCACTTTATATAAACCAAACCATAACATAAAGCATGATATGTTTGCTTTAAGGTCACTGCTATAGACTAACCACAATGGCCTGGTCTTAAAATCACAGTTATAAGGAGTAATTTAAACAACTTTAGTTTAAACAAGTACATCAACATTTGCCATCTGATGTACAGTAAGCTGGTAAATTCCTCTCTCTTTGTAGTGCCCTTCAGAGAACTCGTCGCTTTGCCGCCCTGCGTGCGGGCGTGTAATCCTTCCCATCAATGAACTCCACTGTGTCATTTAGCCGCTCTCAGGATGTCGGCTACTTCCCCCCCCCACCCCCCCCCCACCCCCACAGAGATGTTCGGCCCACATTATTAGAGCAAATGGCATGAAGAGGCTAGGACCAGTTAGCTCTAGCGGGGAGTTGGAATTTAAAAGAGCATCTGCCCCACGCAGTGACTGGTAAACACACACACACACAAAAAGAAGCCCGGGGGCCTAACACAGGACCCCCACCCACCCTTTTCTTGCACTCTAGCTTTGTTTTGAAAAAGCCGAAGAAAGGCGTCAGCCTCCTTCACCACAGCTGAAAAATATCACGCCGTGAAGCGAGTCGTCGTTTCTGGTCTAAGTCGTGAGCTTGTTATTAGGCTTCTTTAGGATCACCAGAGAGTCATGGAAAATGCATGTGAAAAAGTGGTGCCTGAAAGCTCGGGGAACTGTGAGTGCAGACCTGGTGTGTTACTTGGTAAAGCTAAACTAGCGCTCTGGGCAAGGGACTTGTGAGGCACTGTTTTTTTTTTCTTTTTTTTGTTGTTGTTTTGCTTGGGTATAGCACACACAAGGATTATTAAAATTTATGGACCACGAGGGTTCGGGCTGCAAATACATAAACAAGCCTTTCACACATGCCTGTGCTTTGAAATGCTAGCAAACCTTAGCTTGAAAATGACTGTAAAAAGTTGAGCAGATGCCACATGGCAATGCAACCAGCAGAAATGAGTGGCACTTATGAGGAGGAGGCGCAGTTAAATATGTTTTACTGACGGAGCATATATATCGTTCTGTTTATCGTTATCACACATATCAGTGTCACAAAAATAAAACAAAAGTCTGTCTTATTACGAGTGCTATCAGGGAGGGGCCGACACGGGTGTGTGGTTACCATAGGGACCCTAATGTCCGGCAGCAGCTTTAATTATTTATTTTGATCTTGGGTCTCTTTACGCATCTTATACCTGTGGTTCTCAATTATTTTCTGTCATGCCCCCCTTCGGGAACTTCATTTTTTTCATAGAGAACCTGATAATATTTAATTATTTCTCCATACAAACCAGCATTCTGTATATAGTCACCTGATAATGGGGAAGATTGAAAAGAAAGTTTTAAGAAGAAATCAAGCAGATTCCTGTTTATTCGGACATACCATTTTGAACAGCGCACATTTTTCCTACAGTATGACATCACTCTTTAAAACTTCTTCAGAAAAGCTGTGATTTTTATTCTTCTTACAATTATTTTGTTCAAAATCTAAACCGCATGTGAAATGCACAGCTCACAAAATCCTTTATTATATTGATTTTGAAAGAAAACGAGAGAAAACATAGAAATGAACTCAGAGACGGGAAAACTTAATTACTGAAATCACATCTTGAGCCACGGGCAAAATTAGGTGCATTTCTCCGCACGCTGCAAAAAAAACCCTCCTGTGAGCCAGGAAGAGGGCCCAAAGCACAACAGATGTTGCTTGATTTCTAAAATAATAGAGAGACAGAGCTGGATACCTTGACTGTGCAGTCCTTATGTATACTCTTAGTACTGGAAAAGTGCCAGGGAAGAATTAGGTCAGCTAAAGTGCATTGTGCCTGGTGGAACACCATGCTAAAGCAGCATCGCTGCAGAGAGGGAAAGAGGGTGACACGCAGGTAGAAATTTCTAGAGCAGCTCAACCAGTTTTTTTTTTTTTTTTTCTGTTTGTATCATGAAAACGCGAGCAGAAACATTACACCCAGGAGTCCAGATTGCAGCCTAATTATTTTCAGCAATGAAAGGAGAAGTAAAAAGGGGGAATGAGAGTGTGAAAAAAAAATGCATGTGAATTGCAATTCTTTCATAGAGCCTGCATACGGGGTGTATAACCACAACCCTGAAAAAAATCCTTACAACACAATAAAACTGATTGTATCATCACCTTTTTTTCCCCTTACAGGCGGCATTTCTACCACTCTTCACATCACCTCCTAAAAGGAGCATGTACTGCTGAAGTACATTGTGATGGGGGAGAGAAAACGACAGAGAGAGAGAGAGAGAAAAAAGGAGCAGGGCAGGGATGAGAGGAAAGAGAAGGAGCAAGTCAATACCCATTTTTGCCAAGACATCCTTGTGAAAAAGAGCAAAGAGACAAAAGGAGCAGATGGATGGAGATGGAGCTAATGCTGAAAGAGAGTGTGACAGGCAGTAACAAAAGCAAGCGGGAGCTGCTGTGAGTGATAGAAAGTGTTGGACAAAGATGGGGCATGAATCAGAAGCAGGAATGGAAGAACGGGGGGGACGGAAGATGGAAACACACGAGGGAGCGATTAGGGACAGGAAGTGTCAACTTTAACAAAAAAAAAAAAAAAGGGCTACGTCTCAATCTAGGAGCTGCAGCCCACGTAGGGCGCATTCGTCCGTCGCTTACGTCACTGCGACGCGCCGTAAGCCGTCCCAATTCTTGAGGTCGATGAAACCCCAAAAAAACGAAGGCTGCATGTAGGCATCCCATACGGTCGACGGTCAGTGTTGGGTAGTAACTATGGGTGTTGCTACTGGAGCTAATCCCAAATTATTAATGTTTTTATTTATTTGCGTGTAACTTTATTTTTTTTTTAAATAATACTCAATTTTGTGAAATTGTACTGTGGAAAGACAATTGAAGGCATGTGATATACAGTAACATGGTCACGCAATGGTTTCACAGTAGTTTTCACAGTAGTTTTATGCAGCCTTCATGGTCTGCCTACAGTCCACATAGGTTGTAGTCTTCATGGGCTGCAGCCCCTGAATTGAGGCAGCCAAAGCGTGGCCCAACCCCATCCACAATCTCAGTGTTAATCTCTTTTTGTTACCAGCGTCTCATTTCCCCACATAATCTGGTCACGGTCTGAGATCTTCCTGCTTACGATCTGTTTACAGTAACGTCTAGATATCCACACACAGATGAAACTCTCACTGCCTACGTGAACTCGCTGCCCTCCGACTGCGTTTAGAAAAAACAAAAACAGTGCTGCACTTTCTTGTTTAGGGGCTGTTAGAGATGAGGAGACAGATAAACAACATTTTTAAACTGGACACTGTATTCAAATGACTTCCATCCGTCAACATGAAAGCGTATGTAAGCATGTTTCGGCTTGTGCTCAGCAATAATTCTGGCTTTTCCTAGTGAGTAGGCATTGTTTCTGGCAGGGGCAGAGTTTTTTTTTTTCCAAGCCAAATGCCTCAAGCAATTTCCACAATCTGTAAATAAATTTATTTCCAAAACCTATTTTCATGATATCTGATCATCTGTGGGTGAAATCTAGTGAACCGTGAGGAAGTCATTCAATCAGGCCTCCCTGTTTCTGCAGCGTTCTCCGGCTCCCCTTCATAATCCCTTGCTGCATGACTTTTTTTTGTTTTTTTTATGATGCCGCGCGTCCACTGGGACTTTCATCGCCGCCACAATAAACAGGATTAATCAGCGCTGGCATTGGCCACTTTGGTCCAGATGACGCGTGTAATTAAGAAGTAATTGGCATGTCATCTGTACATGAAGAAATATGACATGCGCAAAGCACACGCACGCATGCCGTGCAGCCCCTGAAACCAGCCCTGCTCCAACAACTGTGTCCTCAAAGGCGTTTTTTTTTTTTTTTGAAGAGACAACTTCCTCAACACTGCTGACACTTCCACTTCCTTAACATCTTTATTCACCCTGCAAACTCCCTCGCATTGTAATTCACTTGCCTGTTCATTTATTTACATGCTAACGCACTTAAACACTAATTTGCTAACTTATTCATTTATTTACATGCTAACCCACTTACCGCCGCTTGCATCCTGCAACTTATTCATTTATCCACATCCAGGATGACACAGTTACTTTCTTAAGTATTCATTTATGCTTGTGGGAAGTCACCGAAATTCTCGCTCGCTTAATTAAGAGCCCCTTCTCTTTTTCGCTTCCACACAAAAGGGATGGATTTATGGAGCGCACAATGGTAGATAGCCAACATGCCCTTTCATGTTTAGGGTCAGGCCGGCTGCAACAAAAGGCGTAAACTGGCCTTATCTTGGCTTGTAAAGGGGACGCTCCGGTAGAAGTCAAAGACAGATTTTACAATTCACAGGGGGGATGTTAGAATGGACATGAGTAAAAGCAGAGGTGGGCTTCTTTTATATCTATTTGCACACACCACCTATGTTTCATCAAGTTCTAAGAAAAGTCAGTGATTAAAAAGCAAATCAATTTAAGATGATGCTCTAAGTTCTTTTTAAATGCGGCTCTTTATTATTCCACTCCTGTCTATCTGCAGCCATTTGTCTTTGTAAATGCAATCTTAAATTATATTAACGTAAGAAGTATCATTGATCCAAACTTGCATCTTCTCATCTCTGTTTCAAAGCAAAAAGATATTATTAATCATGCAGTAGGAGAGTTTTATTCAAATAGCAGATTTAAAAAACAAAGTTTGGGTTTCGAGGTGCCTGTAGGCAAAGCCTGTTAGAAACAGAGCCTCAAATAGTTTCTGGCTAATTTGCCCTCAGTTACAATAGAAAGCCTAAAACCACAATGAGAAAACTGACAGTGGCTTTAATGGTAAAATAAATGACTCATAGAAGTATCCCAGTTGTTTTTTCGCACATCACTTTCATGCCTGTGCAGCCAGTTTCTTAGAAATGTGACAAGATGAAGGTGACAAAAACAGAGACCAAGGAAGTAGTTAAAAAGAACAACCCTAAGAGTACTTTGTTTGGTAATACTCAGTTGTCCAAGGAACTACAATCCTAAGAGTTGAATAGCAGATAACTAGATTTCTTTACTCATTTTTTAAAAATGTTTTACGTCTCATTCAAAATGTTCCATTTTCGTTGTAGGATACGCCTACAATGCAGCCTTGACACTTCTCGCAAAGAGGTTTCACAGTTATTCACACCTTGAAACATGTGATCAAAGCCTCTAACTTGTTGGCGCTGTTGGAAAACAAGTTGCTGGTGACAAACAACCCAAATAATTCACATGAAAGATGGGTCAGTCAACAGGCCTTCACACAAAATTGTTTCAACATACAATACAGTATGTCTACAAAAATCTGTCCTTCTAACCGTGGCCATTCAGAAATCATCAAGGGATCCGGGGATGTGAAAGTGTGAACTTTCACAAATAAGTACCATATGTTCGCATTATGGAAAAAATTGGAGGTGCTGGGTATAACTTAGACCTATACATTCTACAACTAGCTGGTTACACAGACTTGTCTTTCCTCCCTACATCTCACCCCTGAGTGGCAACACTGGCTTGCCCTTACACATACCAACTCTTTCAACACTGTAACTACCTCTAATGTTTGCCTAAAGATGTAACAGTGCTGGGTATTAATAAATATACCAAGACATCATAAAGGTGATTCTGAGCAGGTTTGACAGTGTCCAGGGCTTCGGTGTAGTGGCCTGGCCTGAACCAGCTTTGGTTCAAACCTGGGTTTTGCATGTTTGCATTAGCCCTTATGGCTCAGTTCCACCCCAATTTCTTGAACCTCGTGAGATGTGATTCCATTTAGGCCAATGTGACATCAGCTACTGTTGCCCATTGATTGGTTTCCTGACCGGAGGTTTTATATCACAAATGGTATTAATTTACCATGAATCATTTGGAATGACTGTAATGTAGCAAGTGACCAAGCAACAAGCTAACATTAGCTACTATTAGCTTATGATTCTCTGTTGTCTTGGTCTCTCGTTGTTAGCATCATACAGTTCAATGGTACAGAATAATCTCTGTTATTTTTTCTTCAAGTTTTACATAATCCATTGTTGTCACAAATAAAACAAAATGAGATTTGTTGTTAGATATACAAAATTAGCATCAATAATATCAATGCCTGTTCTAAGTGTAAGTGAGTGGTGTTATAGTAGGATGGCCAATATCTTTACTGATAGTGTTTTCTACTTCTCATTTTACTGATGCAACACAGGATTTTTTTGAGCAACTGAGTCAAAATCTTTATGGTATGTTTGCAGATAATTGAGATAATTGGCTATGCCATTGTTCATGCTGTAGTTTTTTAAAACCACTAAGGTTTGTTATACTAAAAAACTGTATTACTGGTACAATTCTCACTGCATTTAAATATTATTTGATAAATTTCAGGCACATTAAACTATTGCTATTATTTTTCTCAATAAAGTTTCAGTCAGTTTTGTGCTGACACTCTTTTGAGGTCAGCGCTCGCGTCAAACCTCAAAGGAAAAGTACCCAGTCTACAAAAAAAAAATAGAAAATCTTCCACTAAACTCCAAAAGGTGTTTCAGCTACAGGCATTTAGCTAGAGGGGCGTCTTTTCGACACCCTGGACCGATTTATGGCGCCCTGTGGCTTCGTGACAACGCCCTGGTCTGCTTTACGGCACCTCATGGACGTGCCTATATAAGACGCGAGGCTGCGCAACTCCATCTTAATTTATCAACATACGACGACGCAGCGCGAGAACAAAGCAGGAGGATAAGTTATTTTATCAAAACGATAACTAGAAGAAAGACCTAGAAATCCAAGAAAATCATTTCTCATCAAAGAAAACATGAAGAGAACGAGGGGACATGCACAGCAGGACATTTTCTGGTTCTTCTGTAAAACCCCGCCACGCACACCCCAGCTTTAACGTTTTATCTATGGTACAAACACTTATGTTTCTATAGCTGAGATAGCAAATATTTAACCTGGGAATTACTTTACGGTCTCTAGTCAAAACACATTTTACAGCAGTTTGGATAGCTCCTGTCTTTCTTCTTGTAAGCTTGAAACAAGCCCTCTTACGCAGCATTGTGACTCAACACTAAAGCATGAAACTGACATCATATATAACCTAAGAAGGTGATATTGAAGTGAAAAATCAGGTTTAATAGAAATAAACTAAGTTTTTTTTTTATATATATATATATGTCTAAAGGCCCTTGCATTGCAGATAAACAACAAGAAGCACAGACTTGATAAAAACCATCTTTTGTTTTCCTGAGTTCCTGGTTGAGCTCTTGCTTGGGAGGGAGACAGTCAACAACTCATTGGGCAATTCACCATCCAATATAATTAATGACGGTACATTTTTAATTACCCCTTTGCGGCAGGAGGCACTATGGTTTTTGTTTATCGAGCCCCACTGATACCCATATTAAGAAAGTTAGGTTAATGATAGAGGTATTTTACTTAATAGCATTTTTATTACTCCCGCTAAGCATGAAGCAATTAATTAACAATGGACGAATTAAGTTCCACTCCTGTAATGGTCTACCAACACAGGACATCATTACCAATCGTCAAAATAATTCATAAAGCAATGACTCAGGTGGCAGGACGGTTATGAGGGGGAAAAAAATGAATATTCCCCGGCATACGTCTGGTTTTTCATTTTAGAACAGAATAAATTATGGATACGGTCTGTCAGTGGACAGGTTGGTGGTGCTGCATGCAGAGTAAGCTGCAGGATCAAAGATGCACAGCGTTAAGTCACAGATGTGACATGGATTTATATTTTAAAACGTGCCAATATTACCAGGTGACTATTATTTGAACAGATAAAAGACTGAATTAAAGATGCACGGAACAACTACAAAAGAGTTAAAGATGGGCAAAGTGTGAGAAAGCACCAAACGTTCAGAAAATGACATAGAATAATGGGACCTCAAAGACATATATATGAAAGCACATAATCTTTTAAGCTTGCATTTGAAGGTAATCTCCCATTAAAGAACACTAGCTATTTCTTTGTGGGGGAAAAATGCAAAGACAGCAGAACTAATGGGGACTATTGGTGTGACTTTGAATAAAGACTGAAATGGCAAAAGGTGCATTTTCTCAGGCGCCGGACGTGTGTGGTAAATTCTTTCATTCCGAAAGAACTACTAAAACAGTGGCTGCTGGAGAAATATAATCCCCCTCCATCCCTCAGCCCCAGCCTACTCCTGCACGCGTGCAAACACACACTGAGCCCGAGTACACATGCAACAAAGAGGCAGAGATTAAAGCATTAATTCAGTGAGAGGGAATGGGATCCTGGCATAAATTTAGAATGAATGTTTTGGGGTTATCTCTTCCACTGACTGCCGTTTCTACTCTCTGTACTCCGTTGCACTTCACATACAAATGTAAATCAGGGTCACACCCTGAATCCAGCAACATAGAAAGCTCTAAACTCTTGTTTTTCTTTGATAAGATTGTGTGTGTATGTGTGTGTGTGTTCACAGTGACAACAGGTGCGCTCTTCTGTACGAGCATGGAAAAATACCAAACCAGTCATATATGTGTGTGTGTATATTTGTGCGTCAGGGCATGTCTGTGAACGTGAATGAACGCCGCTTGCTCCCACCAACCCCCTCCAACCAAAAAAAAAAAATCCTTCCTTACCAGGCACACCCGCTTTCTCCTGGGCTACCAGGTGGCGGTCTTTGGGGCGCCACCAATGTCAAACCACCAGGGAAGCATGCCTCATCGTATAAGAAACTATTTTGGCAGCCTCCGGTCGTCATTAGAAATGCACAGAAGTTGAACGCTCCCATTAATTTAGGCGCGCCGTATTCAGCGAGCGTAGCGTCGTGTACAGTCTATAAAACAGAGCAATTAAAACAGGTACTTCTGGCTTCATCAAGGCCTAGTCGAGTGTAATGGGTCGGAAATGTGAAAAATACTTCAAGCAGCCAAAGTGCGATGTGATGGCAGGCAGGATGCTGCACGTGGCACAAAGTTAGATATGGAAGCAGAAGATGACATGATTTAATCTTCCTCCTGTCTGATAATGGGGGGAAAAAATTTTAATATTTCTGCTACGTTGTTTTGGATATTTATCTCTAAGGTATGACTTCTTATTTTAAGTCAATCAGTGATCCTAATATGGAATAAAAATGAGGTATTAGAGAAGCATGTGCTGTGTCAGTTTACTACGTATTAACTACCTATCCAGTTTATCACTAGATAAAAATCCAAGATAATTTTTTTAATGAAACTTTTTGTTATTTTGTTACACTCCACACTGGTTCACAATTTTAGTGTAGGAGCCTTTTATGTCTGAATGCCTCAAAATTCTGAATTATGTGGTTTAATAAACAAACAAACCAAAACAATTCACTGAAAGTTGTAGCAGAACCCTTCAAAGGTGAAATAATAGAGTTCAAAAAAGAACTTTGAAGGACCTTCAAAAGGCCTGAGCAAATGTTGATCAAGACCGTTTTTTGGTTCCTTTAAAAGGGAAATAAAAGAAAGAAGGAATGTCTTCAATTTTCTGTGCACAGTAATGGGACTTCGTACCAGCCGTCGATTATTTTCTCTGTGGTAAACAGACAACATGTTGTTATTTGCAGGACAAGGTTGAGGGGCGTTCATAAACTGCATCTGTCATGACATAATTATGAACTTCTCACAGAACGGTGGTAGGTGGGTAGGGGTTCAAGGAGAAGTGCTAAGATGCAGGCCATTGAAGTATGCCTTCAACTGAAACCCGAGTAGGTTACAATGTGGAGCAATCACATGTGTAGTAGTGCCTCTAAGACTTTGATGAGCGCTCAAAGGGATGGATAGAAAAGCTTGCATCATCCGCTCCCACAGAAAAACCCATCTTTTTCTTCTCATGTTTGAGCCCAGACATGGGAATGCTTTAAGATTTATGCCAGTATCACTTCACAGGGACTCATGGTCATGTTGTGTCACTTGGGTTGGACAGTGTGTCAGGAATCAGTGAAAAAGTGCAGGAATGAAGGTGGTTCAATCTCCTAACACTAGTGAAGACAGAAAGTAAAGTTTCCCCCATCTGGGGTAACTTTATTTGATACATACAAGCAACTGTATCACTAGCGTTACAGATTTCAATACATGTCGCACTGCGGCCCCTACAAACAAGTGTTGGTTACTGGATCACTTTGTGATCTTCGAAGTCATGTTGCGAGCAAGGCAGGCTCAGCTATGTAAAGCCTCCACATTTCCATACCCTAATAATAATTCCCCTTTATTTATCCTCTAACCAACAGACATGGGACATAAACAGACAGAGAATATGGATGGATTTATTTGAAAATGTATTTTCGCATAAGGAGTTGACTACATTAGATGGAAGACAAATCCTTTTTATAGCAAGCAAAAAGTTGCCTTTTAAGCAGATCACTTGTTTACAAAGCTTGTTTTTTTTATGAATTTTATTGGAGGTTCATGACCTTGAGTAGGATTAACTAGTCGATAGGGTGCATTCGTCAAACTGCAGTGACTGATAAGAGCACACCACAGAGTTGTGTCATAATAAATACTTCCGATGGATAATGAAACTAGAATGTGATTAGGTTTAACAGTAAAACTGTAATGTCTAACTGCTGTATAATGACTAATAGCAGTGTGATTTTAATGACTGCTCCTGCTGCTGCCATGCACTAATTCAGAAATGATTAGTTACTTCCCTTTTTTTTTTTTTTTGCTGAATAGAAATGGAAGTACGATCGTGCTGTGGGGTAACAGGGTGGCCTATTATCAAATGACCAGCCTGAGCTCCTGAGAAATATGGCAAGTCTGGGTGACTGCTTAGGGGGAGTTCTAAGTGCTTAAAGAGTTGGCAACAGGATTTTTTATTGAAACAGGAGACAAAGAGTCCATTTACTTTTTTTTTTTCTTTAGCCACTTTGAATTACCATAACTGGAACACTGAAGATCTACACAGACATTTCAGGGAGTTAAAAAGAGAAACCTTCTTTATGTTTTTGTCTTCTTTCTCTTTAAAGGACAATGGTGTGGTGGAACTCTGGGAACTCCCTAAAAGCTAAATTAAAAAGAAATCTTTGGGTTTTATTTTACCAAAGTTTGTTAAATACAAAAATCAAACTAAATATGTAAATTTTCTTAAAACAAATTGGCAAAAAACATGTCCTCATAAATGCAGACTTACTGTACAGTACTGCTTCTGTTACCTCATATTTGCATCTATGTTAATGATCGTCATGGATCTGCTTTAACACCTCCCCGTATGGCAAAATATTCAACAGGGCTTATAGTAGTTATTTTAGGGAAATATAACAATTGAATATCATCGTAAATCATAAGTTGGTGGTCTCAACAAGGATCCTAGTAGCATACCCAAAAATTCCAAGACATCAAATGCATAAGCTCAATTGTTTATCAAAGTCATTACAATATACCAATTAAAAATTCAAGTTTCATGGTCATAGAGAAGTAACAATTAAACATCAATACACCAAAAGTAAAAAAAAGTGAAGATGAGTCGCTTTCTTTGCATTTTGCTGTTAAACTTCTTCTGTTAGATTAACTAATTTAAGATAAACCACTTTTCCCAAGTTTGTAAAAGAACTAGAAACAACCAAAAATAATAATAATAATAAATAAAAACACTTTATTCCTAACCAAGTATTAGATTTGTCTGTTTTACCCCACTGTAGTAATACAGTCTTTACTTGATTTGATTATTAGCTTTGTTTTTCTTATGACTTCAAAAAACAATATAACCATTTTTTTTGTGTGATTTTTAGATAAACAACAAAAAAGCTTGTTCTAACTGTAACACATTGGAACAAAGGGTTTCAAGACAAAAGGCCAATTTAACTCCCAAGATAGCCTTAACTTTCCGTGAGTGCTCTACATACACTTTCAGCAGCTGTAGTGTTGTCCTGCTGTTCTGCCTGAATTAGCATAAAGTAGACATTTTTTTTTCGTGAAGTGTTCTGCTATGTGACACACTCAGGGTTTGGGAATTGATGTCTGGAAGCATTTGTTAAGGTATGAAGAAGACAATGCGCATGGCTTATGTGTTTTTCTGTCAAGTTCTCCGAGACTATACGTCTCCTTTGGGATGGCCAAGCTCAAAGCACAACTGTTACTCAACCATTTTCACATACTGCTCAGAGCTGGGCAAGGCAATTTGGCTCTCGAGCTATCTATACTGTGCCTTGTCTGGGAATGGATTTAGTGATTCTGATCTTTTTTTGTGTGTGTGCCCATGCTCTTTGTCTCTATTGTGAAGATTCGGGAATAGAGAGACAGAGAGGGAAGGAGGTTGGGGAACAAAAAAAACCAAAAAAAACAAGTTTGACCGAAGCCCAGTCAATTATCTCCCAGGTGTTTGACTGAAGTGATTGTAAGCGATCGCGGCAGTTCCCACGAGCCTCGGACTGAGACGTGGCTGGAATTAGCCACGAACAAAACCCAATTCAGCAGAAGTGAAGAAACAGCAGTTTTGAATAAAAAGAAGCGGAGAATGTGAAAGAAAAGGTTCCCCGTAGAAGATAAAGTCGAGTCTTGGTTCTCTTTCCCCCAACCCTCTTTCTCCGGTCCCCTGTTACACACATCCTATCATATAGCAGAGTCTTTTAAACAAACTATGGGTCTGGAATTGTCTGTGGGGCTTCCAATACCTTATTGTGCAGAGGTTAATTACTGGCAAGGCATGAGAAAATTACATTCTCAAAATAAAGCATTATGATTGGCCCTTCCGCTGGCTATTTTAAGTTATGTGTGGTCTTCATCCAAGATAGCTAGGAAACCAGATTTTTAGACTTGTTCGATATCAAGTAACCTCGTTTTAAGTTCCCTATTAAAGCAACTATTCTGACTTGCAAATTACCTTTTCTTTCCCAGGCTCCAAACACCATTTCCTCGTGAAGATTAAGTTATAGCCTGTACATGAGTGCACACAGTGTTGTAATAACACTGGACACTTTTCTATTGATAGCAGAGACTTTTCTTGTATCTTCTCACGTCTCCCTGAGAGAATTCAGTCAGGCTGAAGGGCAGCATTTCTATCTGGGGAATATACTTTGGAAGCTGACATTTAGAAAGGGAGGGGGGAGGAAAGTGCTGGGTTTCTCAATCACAACCTGTAGTGGTGTAAGGTTTATGTAAAACATAAAAACAATCATCGGTGGTAAACGGTCATAGAGGTCACTATAAGTGGACACTACAATAAACGGTTTTGTTTATTTTTTGGTGACTTCTGAAAAAAAAAAAACCTACAACAAAAAGGAAAACCCTGTTCAAATTGACCTCCACTACTGAGCCAATCCAGTGCAATTGGATTAAAAAAATGAGGCCATGAGTTATCTTGTGGCCATGAGATAGTTAATGCTCGTGGCCATGCATTCATTTTTTTATCCATCGTTACGAGAAATGCTCCGTACTCCACAGCTGATTGACTGTAGCAAAGACAAAAATGACTAAAACAGTCAATTTTACACTCATAGAGCTGAAACAGCACATAACCACATGTTTGTAGGTTTGACCATTACAACTACTAACTTTGTTTGCTTAAATAAGAGAAACTTTAGCCAGACAACTGGAATGAAAAAAAAAGATTGTTATGCTAGCTACAGGAATAGTTCACAACCTATTCACTGCGAACTCAGATGGAGCCTTGCATAGAGCTGCCTTTGTAACCATTTTGTTTGTTTGTGGGGTAGAGAAGGCCTAATTATGAAAATCTCGCTGCACCACTGAGAAACATGTAGTCTGAAGTAGCGGCGCTGGGACACCAGGCACATTTTCTGAATAAGTTCCTACCGATAAAGAATGGTTACCTGGGCAAAGACTTTGACTCTGTGTCAATGAAAGCTCTTAGTAGGAGCCTGCTTAGGTTTGCATGAATTGCATGATGGGAGGCCCCCAGTTCCCAGGCAATGATTGTGCATTTTCCTCCCTGCTGGAATCTTATTTACTCTCGCCTTCCACATGAGATGGCCACGTCAAGCATGGTTTGTGTTCGCTGTGCTTTTGCTCAGTTGCTCACGCTGCACGCCAGCTCACACACATCAGGACTAATAAATATGACGCCAAGGGGAAACTGGCTTCTCTGAGACTGGAGATATTCGCTGAACTCGCAGCCCAAGGAGTCAAAGATCACATCGCGTGTGAGTTGAAGCTCCTTTGGTCTGTGATGAGCGTGTAATTGTAAACTACTACTCTGGCGGCTGTAAGGTTGTAACGCTGCACAGTATCCTCACCCATCCGTGACCAGAAAATGTCATTCAGAATTTTTTTTATTCAATAATAGATGAGCAAGTCGGAGTCCTCCAGCTGTGTTTAGTTAGCATTTTATCCTGTTAAATGGCTTCTTTTAAAAATAATCTATATACTTTACTTTGTCATGTTTATTTTAACAAAACCACCTAAATTAAAACTACTTGAACAAAACCTTAAAAAGTCCTTAACATAATATTACAATGAGGGCAACCAATGCTCAGGGCAAACACCTTCATGGGAGGAAAGTTGCTCAGGAAGCTCCCTTGAAAAGTGATTCCAATGGCAAGGCGACGACTGGAGTTGTTGATGAACTGTGAGAGTCTGTGAGGGATTGAGTTCACTTTTTCCCACCCTTAATGACACTCACACTTTTTCTGACTAGTCCCTTTCATCAAGCTTGTGTGTAGTGTCACCCTTCACCATGGGTACCATCATCCCTCGTCCTTGGTTTTCTTATGCCTTTATACCATAAAGTTCCTTACGTATATCTATTTATCTATTTGCATTTGCTTCATGATTTGTCTTTGAAATATGACTTGTTGCAAAGGTTATGTAGAAGTACAACTACAAATAAAAATCTAATATGGGTATATATATATATATTGGAAGAAACAAGACAGTATATAGACAGAGAAAGACATCAGTTGCTAAAAGTAACGGTTTTCTCAGTCCATCCCCTAAACCTGTTTGTAACATCTTATTTCCAGCTTGTACCTAGAGGCCACTGCTGTGTGCCTTAGAAGGATGCGCTTTGCAGCCATGGCAGTGTGAACCCCCTGATGGCTTGTAGAGCCCTCTGATCTAGCTGCTCACACTCTAGTCCACACTCTGGGGATCAGGGATAAAGAACCCTTTTTCTCCTCTCAATCCCACTTTTTCTCCTTTTCCATCTCTGTTTCTCCTCCCCCAAACATTTGTCCACCAACCTTTGTTTTTTTTGCTTTTTCCTATTTCTGAATGCTGCTCACTACTGTGGCTTTCTTTTCTCGAGTGTCAAGACGGACGATAATCTCTGTTCGGCAGTTATCGTCCCTCCACACCAGGCCTGTTAATTAGGATTAATAGATAAAAAAGAAACTTTTAAGGACCCACTTGTGCTGCTATGAGACGGCGGTTATGAGCTGCTACTTGTTTGCGGGTGACTTCCATGAGTGTTTTTATTGCTCGCGTGCACGCTCGGTTTGTGCATTTTGTTGGCTGAGCTAATCAGCGGGGAGTTGGTTGTAAGTGACACGTCTGTGGTTTATCTAGTCGGTGATGTGGCAGGTGAACAATAGTGCCAGAAGCAATAGACAGAAGATGGGGTGTTGGCTGAGATTGCAAACATCTCGGGGAGCAGCAAGAGCCATTGGGGATGTCAAATCACTACATTGTAGGGTAATGAGACGGCAACACAATATACAAAGGTGTTGTCATTTTTTTTTTTCACCTGCAAAGGCTGGTTCACTGGGACATTTCAGAAAGGGGCATACTGAGGTGACGAAAAATGACAAGGTGTTTTCAAGCTAACTAGATATATAAAGCATAGCCATGCCAAGGCATGGACAAGACAGCTTACGTAGGGTCTCTAGGCCAGCAGGGCAAGAGTGCTTCTACATGTTACATTAATTGTAATTTTACAATTTCAACTGTTTGCAGTTAGATCTCAAAACTGAGTTAGATCTCACTGTACACCGGACTCAACTAGCAGATTAATAATAAGTCAAAAAAAATAACTTTCTCCCCAGTCATTATCAACAGTTAGTTCCTGAAACACAGAGATATTTCTACACAATTTATTTCTATAGATCTGCAGCAGGTGGGTGATGGGGCTATCTGAAAAAGGACCTCCAGTTTAGGGCTGCACGATATTAGGAAAACCTGCAATGTGCGATAACAGTGCAATAACAGATAACATATTACGATGACAATATGACTTGCAATAAATGGACAAAATATATAAGTATATATATATAAGTATATAGTGTTGATATTCAGAGCTAAAAACAACTAATAAAACATAAATACATAAAACATAAAACATTTTCAGATGGTCTACATACAGAAAAATGCCCATTACTATCAGATTTTTTACACAAATGATTGAAAAAAATCAAAAATTTTGTTCGAGAAATTAAATAAAAGTTAGCATAACATAACTCCAACTGCAAATTCTCTCATTGCAGTAGTCTAATATTTTGTTTAACTCACCAAGTGATTTGATGTGGGTAACTCAAACATTTTGTTAATCAGACTGACAAAACCCTCTCTCGTGCATCATGTCCTTTGCCAAATAACATGCACTGCTCTTTGTTATGTCTTTGTACCACTTTAATGATTTCTCATAAGGAGTTCTACTTGCAAAACTCTGATACAAGGACGTCTGCTGGACTGTTGTGCTCTGACTTGTCCTAACGTTTGCAACTTTGGCTTTAATAGTGCTAGCTTTTTGGAACTCTTCATACAGGTCTTTATGGTTGCATTGACCATAAGAAGAGAGATCAGTTATGTTAGTTGTATCTTCCAGAGTACCTGTATTTGAAGCACATCTATTGTAAAAAGATCCATTCAATTGGCCAAATACTTGAAGAGCTCCATTTCGTTGGTCAAATACTTCAAGCTTCCGTGTGATTGACAAAAGGAATAAATTCAAACATTTGAGCCAACTATTTATTGTGGACCGTTCTAAAAGAGTATCTTTGAAGGCAAATTGTCCAGATTTTTTACTGCTACACTTAAAAAAAACAGTGTTGCAAAGTTTAGTTTTGATCATTTGATCATAATTTCTACAAGAAGCCCAAGTAAAACAAACTCCCAAATATTTGGAATCAGAAGGGGCTTACGTAGCAGACAGCACGTCTTCCAAACAAATATCGGGGAGAGTGTTGGGGAGGGATTTTGTTAATTGATGCTGCCCTCTTCCCCTTTTAATCACATAAGCCCTGGATGAATCTTAGTTTGATTCGCTGATAGAACGCCTCTTTTTCCAGACGTCTAGCCAGCTCATGGCTGAAAGCTTGAAGGGATCAGATCTAATCCAAACCAACCACCCAAAACACGCGCACACATATCCCTCCCCAGTCCCTCACCGGCATCCCCATGGCTGGTCAAGAGCCGGAGAACAGGGAAAGAGCAGGAAAACTGGTAGGTGGAGGTGGGGGACTGTTTGTCGGACCTGGTTATTCCGCTCGGTGGATCCCATCAGGCGAGCAGTGACATGTTTCGTCCGAGGCCACGTCCCACCTGAGCACCACAAAAGGGGGTTGGACTCGGCGAAGAGGAAGAGTGCTTTAGCTGTCGCATCTGGTCACATTTGGTTTGCATCAGTGAAGTAGGTTCTAACATGAAGTCTTTCTGTGCCAAACCTACAGTACTTTTGTTTCAGTCCACCTTATTTCTTTTCATTTCCTTCAGGTATTAAAAATAAAAGATCCAAACTTTAATATTAATCTCAAAAGTCTTGGCAATGCACATAAACTGACCACATTATTCCCGGTGTTATATTTTCTCATCCCTGGTCACCAGCTTATTTTTTTACTGACTTTCTCTTTAATAAACTACAACCCTGGTCCCATCTTACAGCCTAGAAGTGAAACATTTCAACTTATCCACAACCTTTTCAGCTCTAAAATGTCTTATTTAGGGCATTTTTAAAGGACTCTACTAAGCTCCACTCAATTTGAGTCTATTTTAAGTGAAATGACCGACCTAAATTGTGCTGTAATTAACAGTTGCTTCAAAAGATAGTTTGAGCTTTATAAAGTAAGAATCTGTGGAATATCTTATTCATTGTAGATAGCTCTTTGAAGTGGATTCCTGCTGTCAAACACTCTGTTAAAATATTCATAGTGGTTAATAAGAATGCTATTTTATAAATGTTTACATCTCCACTCTTTTCACAATTGTTATTAAGAAATACTAAGCTACTCCTGCTGGATGTCAAGCAACTAGCTCCTGCTCTCTTTATTTGCACTAATAATAATAACAAGTAATGTAAATTTAATGGCAGCACGGGGCTCTATAAAATAGTGATCACATGAACTGTTACAACATTTTGGAGACTGGAGTCATTTAAAAATCTCTGCAATCCGTGCTGGTCTTGTCCCATTTGGAGTAGTTGTTAGCTCATCACTCCAGTCTTAATAAAACAGTTTTTCCAAACTGGAGTCATTCAGAGTTATCAACAACAGGTAAGATGTATTTGTCTTTTATATTTATGCAACAGAATATGTCTTCAAAAGATAACTAGCTTTTGTTTTAATAAGAGTAAACTGTTATAACTGTTGCCATACATGTCATGTGAAAGGGAAATAGGAATCTTCCTTATCAGAAACATGTTGGTGCTTCAATTTGTTGACTGTCAGTCAGTGTCTTTTGTTCTCTGGCAAGTAAATCAGACAACAGGAAGGGAAGGATGTAATGGAAAAAAAATTGCAGGAATGGGTCACGCAGCAGCACATTACAGAGACAAAAAGGGGTAAAGATAAGGCCGTTGTGTGACAAATCATGCGTGTGAATGTGACATCAATTAAGCAGATTTGCATTGTTTTTTATCGACTGAAACAAACATGAAGCCCATGTCAGCAAGCAGGAATGCCTGATGGTATGAACGCGTCTATTATCGTCAGACGTGCATGACTGTGTGTGAACACATATCCATGTACATGTTTTTGTTTGTATCTATATTTACTTGTCTTACTGTGATTACAGCATGAATGTAGCTGTTTACCAGGGTTAAACCTATATCCTGTTTTAGCTGCTAACATAGTGTGTTAATCTCTTCATATCACCTTCTCTGAAGGTTGACCTTAGCACAGCTGTTTGCCTTGCAAGCTACTCATCAAAGCGGCAATATTAAAAATACTTCTTTGAAACTGTTAGAAACATAATAAAACAACAAATGTAGTCAATAATTATTTAGTATTTCATAGCCTGTCACCAGTGATGCAAAGTATGTATTAAATGGGTTTGTCTGATTGTGTGTGTGCATCAGTGGTGTGCACAGCTAACCGAATGGTTTGGTTAGTGATTAGTGAACCAATCACTAATCTGCTAAGCAAGAATCTTGATTCTGCTAATGCTAAACAATAAAAAAAATTAGCGGAAGCTAACGCTAAGCTTCAAGACGACTGTCACTCAGTAACACGTCTTAATCTCCTTCTAGTTGAAAACTGCTGGGACTGGTTAAAATGTGGGTGGGATCATCTGTGACAAATCAGCCAATCCAAACAAGATATAGCTTTGTCTAACTTGTGATACTTCCACCTAACCCCTCTCAGAATAGAAGCATTTCTAGATCAAATTTATTCTTTTTATAGATTCTATTTGAAGTTAGTGAAAGTATAAATAGCAAATTCTTTCTCTACCATATTTTATACACAGTCAGTTTTTTGTATATGTTATATAAATACTGTTTAATGTGGTTTTAGTTTGCTATTAGTTTGACGTTTAGCTGCTTAAGATGCTACATGCTACACATGTCCAGCACTGCTTGTAAGATTTTTCATTTGTTTCAGGATAAATGGCAGTTTTACACTTGTGAATTTTTTAGTGTCCACTAACACTTTCGAAATTTAGCATAAAAGCTAATCTGCTAAATGAGAAACTACTTCTGCCATTAGCAGATTAGCAGAACTGTGCCCACCACAGGTAGGTCTATGAATGTTGCTAAGATGGATTTCCATCAAATACTCTAAACACCAACTGATTGTGCAAGATGTTTGTTAAAAAATTTGCAGGAACTTTTGGAGTCAGCTCTGTTTGTCCATTAGAAATATATTTCAAGAACTACTGGATGGATTTTACTGAAACTCAGAAACTAATTCTTGCTAATACAGCTACTGAAAGGTGGGCAATATGCATTCCTTCAAGAATTGCTAGGACTTCAATAAGTAGTATTTTCTTTTATTGAGAATGCCAAAGTTAAGTTCATCATCAGACAAACTGTAGCTGGAGTGTGACGTTGTGTTTGTCACATTTAAAGTGTCAATCTGGTTTGTGTGTGAGTGTGTTTGTGTGCGAGCCAATGTGTTAAAAATCTAAAGGGTTGAAGTTGACAAACTGCAGACGCCAACATTACAAGAGTGAGAAAGCAAGAGTGAGGGAGGGCAGAAGATGAAGAGAGAAGGAGCAAAAACGGTGGGAGGAGAGGAAGACGAGGGGGGGTGAAGAGGTGGGGAGGTGTCTAAATCTGTGAGAAAACGTCTAATCCCTGGATTGCTGAAGCCTCGGAAATCCTGGAAATAGATTAGGAGCATCGCCGGCCCGGCCGCCTTTAATAAGAAAGCCCGTTTGGCTCCAAAGTCATGGCACAGCACTTGCATAATGTGCAGAGCCGCCACTTCTTGTAATTATCGTTTCCCCTATTTGCAAAATGATTCAATAAACACTGATCCACTGTGTTCCACGCATACCGACAAGCTGCAGACGGAACACGCAGGGACCTCGGATCATGTGTTACACCCGCTCCGGTCCGGCCCTTAATCCAAATACAAGAGGAGGACGACGGCACTAATCAAATGAGAACTGACCGTATCGATGCGACAATCTTTAGGCAGTTTCTCTGGAGTCGGACAGCTGCGCCAAGACCGGGGCCGATACATTTAGGATGATCCACCATCAGATACGAAAGAGTTGAGACACTACTCCCAACTTTATCTGTCTTTACACATCAGCAAAGTTTGGTCCTTATTTCTTTACCACTAACATCATCTCAGATAACTCTTTAAGAGTCAGTGGATTGAAAAGATTAAATTCATCTTTGTCTGTTTACTCACAATGAGATTTTGCTGCCATTTTCACTACTTGTAGAAGATACCTAGTACTTTTCCTTCTCATCTTGAATATATCAGTAATGTTTGCCTCAACTAAAAGACCTCAATCGTTGTGATGAACTTAGTGAACTTGTAGAAATGCCTTCCCAGACTCTGACCCAGTAAGTAATTCCATCTATGTATCATTTTCAACATGAGCTCAGTGACTGTTTTGAACTTATTTATAGGGTCAGAAGCCATACAACCCATGGTAAACCTGCAATCACAGTTACTACATGGGTGCAAAACAAACTGTAAAAGGAAAGGTCCAACTTTTCAAAAAAAAAAAAAAAACTCAGCTTGGATTTTTGATCGCTATTGTTTGCAATAAATTTGTGCCTATTGATGCATCTCAAGTAGACGACGCACCTCTATAATTGACATGTCAAAATGACAAATATTTGCCCTTCTTCCTCAAGTCAATTACGAAAGACAGTCAATGAGAGCCTATCAGTGACTGGACACAATTGGCACAATTCAATATTTTTTTTTTTTTTTTTTTAAGGGAAAAAATATATTTTCAGTTTGGTCTAAATAATTGCTTTCCTTCTGTTTTGCTTCTCTGGCTGTGCAGCACTGTCTTTCTCTTTTTGCCAAAATGAGGGTAATGTGCTATGAAAGGTATCCCAGATTTTACACCTTCTGGGGCCCTTGGAGATAGAGCGACCAGCTGTCCATATCACAGCACCCGTGTTCCTGGCTACCCCCGGCCAGAGAGAGCCACAGGCAGCCAGAGAGAGACAGCTACAAACTGACAGGAAGAGAGAAAAAAAGAGAGACAAAGGCAGAGGAAGCCAAAACTGTAAAAAAAAAAAATAAATGTCAACCAAATACATTTTCACAGGTGGAAACCAAATCCCACCTATGATGCATCACTATAGGTATATTTTACGTGATTTTTACCTCTAAATCATAATGCATTCATTATGTTTTTATTTCCAAGATTTTCTGTCAAAACAACCCAGTCTCAACTTTCTTCTTAAAAACCTATTTAAAATTAAATTTCCTTTACATTTTAATTAAACTTCCAATAAAACTCTTCTTGACTTGCTCCCATTCAACAAGCATAAATGCTGGTGCCAAACCTTGACTGTGTACTGCTTTAGGGCGTGATTTTCCAACCTACTTTATATTGCTGTCTTAAAGAGTTGGAATGCTGTGATTTCAGTGAGGAAACTAGATTATTCTTCTTTGGTCAATCAGCTTTTGTGTCCATGGGATCAAATGCAGGTGGTGGAGCTAGACGAGGTGGGTTGTTTTAGGAGGCACATACAATATAGAAAAGCACTCTGGATTTTAAAAATTCCAAATGGCAGCATTTTTAAGAAACACTGAGCTGAAACTCTATGTGATCAATGATCCAAAAACATGCTGAATGCTAGTCACAATTTATTATTCAACCATTTTTAGATGAACAAAGCTGAAGACTAGTGTAGAAGTAGCCAAAACCAATCTTTACCAAACTCTAAATGCTAATCAAAAATTGAAGATGGCCACCACAGCTAATTTTAAAATGGCTAGAATTCAGCCATTTTAAGACTTTGTGTATTTTGTTGTGGAGTAGCTAATGATGATCATACAGTCGATTACCAAATACCAAATTAGACTATACTGAAGCTAAATTTAATTGCACAAAGGCACCTGGGGTGGCCAGTCAAGTGCCAGGGTTAGTACTCGCCACCTTGGCCAACCCTCTGGCTCCACCCCTCTACATATGTGATATGCAAATCAGTCTATACTGATTAAGCCAATTCAGAATGCTGAACTTAAACATTTGTTGATAGTATTTCACATTTAGGATGGAACTACATCTGGCAATTACATAACACATAATCTTTAAAGTTTTATATGATGCTATCAGGAAACACATACAGTATCATGTATCTTTACCCCACAAAATGAGAGCAAATTATCTGAGAAGTTGTCTTCAGGGGGGAAATAATCACCTAGAACTTTGCAAAAGAGATGGTTTCTGTGAGGTTGCGTCATTTAACCCGGTGATGAGGTCAATGGAGTTTTCACCTGCAAAGAGCAGCAGCATTTATTGATTGAGGGGTGCTCATTGGACTATATCAGTGAATGATTGACTGCATGCTAATCCCGCCCATGCATGTGGTTCAGTGGCTTCATTTTCCTCCTCACTGCTTTCCACCAGTGATCATTTATGCTTCATTTCTGACAACACGTTTTCAATGTGAGAAACTAAAAAAAATATTTAAAAAATTGGGGGAAAAAACTGTACTTGCTGCACTTAAATCACAAGGATTAAGCATGTGAGAAAGTTAAAGAAAAAGAGCCAGAACACAATACTATTCTAATCACAACCCCACTGGTTTCTACAAAACACAAACCTTGCTATTTTTGTTCAAATCCACAATGGAGTTTTTTTAGGCAATTGTAAATGAAGACTATGGAACAAACACAGTTAGAATGCAGCATCTCTAATTATATGCTATTCATGTTCTCATCACTTTGCAAGAAAAACAAGAGCTGATGAAGCTGTTTGATGGAGAACTAATTGTGTGAGCAAAAGTCTGTGCTGCCAGTTTGTCTTTTGTATTGAGAAATAAACCAAAATTCAGTCGAAGCATTCCAAATTTTGCATCGCTGTAGCTTGTTAGTTTAAGCCTTGTAGCAGTTGATATGAGCATAAAAGGCCTGTTTGTTTCAATCACCTACAGTGCTTCCTTTTAAAGGCCAGCAGTCGCAGCGGCTTGCCTTCCCCATTTGCACTGATTGTGGTGGCTATTTTGATTCTCTGGTCGCTCAGGCCAGACAACCTGCTGCTCATTCTAGTCACGCGCTCACCCAGAGCCAGATAGAAGAAGAAGCCATATTAAAGAAGGGGTCAGCTTCGGCAAATGAAAGAAAAAAATGAAAAAGACTGAAAGGAATACAGTAAAAACCCAGTTTTCTGTATCTTTGTTCCTCTTCCTGCTGTTGTTCATTTCTGTTTTCAATGATTTGACTCACAACATCAAAAACCGAGTTGACTGTGTTCACAAAACTGAACTACTAAAGTCGACGTGATGCTCGGACTGGCTCAGTGCTCCTGCAGTGTGACGGGGCACCAGGTCCTGGGTCCTAACCCAAGACCGCCAAAGTCCTTAAGTGGCTTTGAGATGGAAGAAGTGATAGAGGCTAAGCCCCTAATAGCCATTTCTCTGTAATCTTTCCTATGAAAGGCTAAACTACGGGGGTATTGATTTGTTTGAAGAGGGGGTAAAAACGAAGGTGCGGGTGAGAAAAGTACTCCATCAGGACGGGACATCTTGAAATGTGACAAAGCTGTTCGCTGGCTGAGGAGATAAGCTCAGATTGAGCCCATTTTATCCGATAAACGCTGCACAGTTTGCTCTGAGAGAGCAAAACAAAGACAAACTCATCAAACCTGAGTTGACAAGACACTAAAAGTGTTGCTTTTCTGTTTTCTCTTGGCTGTTTGTTTCTGCCCAGTCTGAAGACCTGTACATGGTGGTGGTCACATCAAAGACTTTTTCCCTCTTCATCCTTGCTTTTTGTATTTTGTTCTCCAGCTCTTGTCTGCTGATCACATGATCACTGTTAGCAACAAGTTTATTGTCACAAAAACCGAACACTAACATTTTATACATTTTTGACTGGTTTTGACCAGGTAGGTAGTCACAGAGTTGAAACTGTTGGTATGTGTAGGACACAGCCAGTGTCATATCTTTACATTTAGTGACACCCTACGTCTCACATGGTTCCCTAATGTTTGCTTCATTTATGAACTTTCACATTGTCACAAGGTGTGACTGACTGGACTGGTGATTTATTTATGGCCAAAGGCAGCCAATGTACCTTGGGATAGGTTGAGCCAAGAAGGATCCTCCAGATCTGTCTCTGAAATTGGGGGAAAAGGAGGATGCATTTGTGCGCTGAATATGGAGGAGTTTTAGAATTTGGACAGCCTTTGGTGCGTTGCAGTGTCGTAAGTGGTGGATAAATTTGGCCGTCGAAAAGATGCTGTCTCTGAATTTGGACACAGCCTATGACTTGAATAACTCTTAGTAAGGATACCAATTACGGTGATTAGCATATACACAAATGAATACTCAAGTAATTGCCTAAAACGTCACACCTTTCTGTTCATAACTTGGAAAATACCTTCAAGAAAAAGCAAAAAGTCTTCAAAAGTCTATCAAAAAGTTTAGTTGCCTTCAGTTCAACTTGTTAGGATTTTTGTACGAAACTAAGACATTTAATCTGTTTCCATAGGGTTGTCTCTTTAGATTTTTGAATCCATTTGTTGGGCTAGACAGACAACTCCCACTTCCTTCTCCCCTTCTATCTCAAAAAAGATCAGGACGTCTCAACCCCTCTGTGTGAACTCACAAAACTCAAAGGTACTGCTTTGGTAGGTGTTCGGATTCAAACTGGCTTCAACATAAGTAATACTATACAAGTGCAGACTGGCAAACATTTTCCCATAGGGACAACACTGCAGGGTCAGGTAATTAGACTAATATTAGACACTACATAGAAATAAAATTATATACACTTACTTGTGTGTGTTTGAACTTTTACAAGAAGAGTTTGGCATTGCAGTGATTGATCTGAATGCTGGGAATGTCTTTTGAGCACACATAAAATCTCACAACACAGGTTTATCTGTCACCTGAGGGAGAGGGCAGGTGGTCTCAGCCATGTTTCTGGCCTTAGTATTGATCTTCACTTCACCTGGTTCTTTCTTTTCCCTATGGACACCAGGGCATGACTTACCAGCACCTCATTTGTAAAAAAAAACATTTCTTCTTTTTTTTTCCGATTTGATGTCATTCTTAAAGAAAAAAACAGCTATATTTAGGTTTGCCAATATGCAAAAAAAAATAAAAAAAATCCCTGTATTAGTGTCTTTCGTTTTTGCATGACCTCTGTCATCACTATAAAGAGATAAAGCTTTTTCCAACAGCTTGCACATAAAGCCAACACAGTTGTTCCATAAACAAAAATTTCCCTCTAATCCTCAAAAAATGTTGCATCTGTTGGTTTACCTGTAGGCATCTAGACCAGTGGTGCCAAGTCCTGGTCATCGAGAATCTGTGTATGGTTCGTTCTTTGGTTTCTCCGTTTCAAAAAGAGAAAAAAATAACTAATCAGGTGGGATTTTTTTCAGTTTCAGAAAATGACAATCGCAAAATTAAAAAACTCGTTTTAAAAACATTTTATTGGGTAAAGCAAAGAAAAGCTTCATATTTTGTTTGGGCACTATTTTTGGCAGAAACAGAACTCATGGCCTTAACTTCCGTTGCATTGTGTCTTCACGTAAAACTTTAGAAATGGTCAAATTAGTCTCACCATGGATGTGTTTGTTCTTATTTAGAGGAAGTCGATGTTCTCAATAAGAGCTGATGATCTTAACATGAATAAAGTTGCAGAACAGAGTTCAACTACAGCCATTGCCAATATTTTAAGGAATGGTTTCCATTTTTAAGCAGTCTTCCAGCGACTATAAGCTCTTCTTCTTCGGTGACCTCAATCATTTCCGGTATCACTATATTTTAAAACAACCGTATATTTTACTTTGGATTTAGCTGAAGCAAAAATCAAACACTGTGCATTTTTAATGAATTTGATTTAATTTTTTTGCATTTAGATTCAAAAACGGGGAAAACAAAAAGAGCAATACGGTTTTATTTTAGCAATGTTGCTTTGAAACAGAAAAACCAAAGAACGCACCATACACACATTCTAGGGTTTTATTTGTTTCCCTGCTCTTCAGCAGGTCTTCAAGTTCTGCAGGAGCCAGTTAATCACTAATTCATTTAAATTAAGTGTGTCAAATGAGCGCAACACCAAACACATGAAGGATAGTGACTCTTGAAGGCATTGCATTACACCACAGTTCCAAAGGTTTAAACCACCCATTTAATATTAAAACTGGACCCTTTATAAATAAACATCTTATTCCTAACTTGGACACTGGAAGTAATGTTTAGACTGAATAGAACTGGACTTTGGTCACATTGGAACAGTGTGTTATGAGTCTTTGGTTTGTCTTAAGCCAAGTTTGAAAGACTATTATGAATATTTTAAAGATGGAGCCATAAAAGTCAAAAATCACATGACAGATCAGTCTATGATTAGTTAATGCTGAATATATTTGAAAAGCATATCTTATAGGACAAGTATAATTAATTTTATAATTAATTAGTTGCTTTTATTTCACCAAAGTGAATACAATTTTATTGGTGCAAATGACGGCAGAGGTTAGGTTTCTTGGTCAACAAATCTATCGTTTTTGGTCCAATCACATCCTCTTGCATCACTCGAGTCTCTTTCGAGGTAAGAAAGCATGTTCTTGGAAGAAGAGGCGAAAATAGAGTCGATAAACACAAGTTCAAAAATGGTGAATTGTCACCATTCTGGGAGCGACAAAAACAAAACACAAAAAAAGCAAACTGCTTCGAATGTTGTAAGGACTGTGGAGTGGTCTCCTGTGGTTTAAAAGCACTTACAATTTGTATTTATACTGGAAAAAAAAGGTTTTAACATTGTAAGTACATCACCAAATCACTTTTATAAAACGTATTTTTGGACTTGCTTTTCCTTTCCTGTTTACTTTCCATCTAGCAGTCATTAACTCTCATGTCGAGTTTATCTTCCACACACAAGGTCTTTGACCCCCTGTCCCCCCCCCCCCCAGCTTACCCATTATCACTAAGAGGCTGTGTCCAAAATGGCAGGACCCAGTCTACCCGGTCTAGGTGGGCCGGGTCCTTGGTAGATCGGGACGACCGGAAAAAAAGTGTCTGTGAATTTGGACGGTCTAGCCTCGCAATGCATTCTGGGATATGCAAGGCCGGGAAGGATCCATCGGACCAGTCCTTCAATTCAGGTAAAAGGAAGGACGCATTTGTCGGCCGCATCGAAGGAATCTTTGGTTTGGGACGGCCTTTTTCGCGGTCGACAAATTTGGCCTTCGGAGGACCTGGCCTCGCCGTTTTGGACACAGCCAGAGAGACTGTCTGGAAGTGACTGTCTTTGAAAAAGCAGACAGACTGAAACTAATCCAGTGAACGAGCTCCCATAAAAGCCAATGAGTGGAGTTCATTATCATTTATTACGATCTAATAAAAGAACCTAAATTCAATGTTTTACATAAAAGTTAAGCCTATTCAAAAGGAGTTTGTAGCAGTTTGTTGCACAGTGAGACATAAAAGACTTTGAATATTCATGAACTAAAAGTACGCTTCTTTTTTAATCATCCCAAGACATTTTCTACCCCCGCAAAACTCAAAAGAAAACACCAATTGTGAGAATTTCAAATCACTAAGCAGAATAAGAACAGGAGGTTTGGGAGTTGTTACCCTCATTTATGCGCCATCGTGTGTGAGCTAGAGCTGGGGATCAGGGGTTGAGTGTCCCTGAGGTAAAAGTCCACAGTGGCCGTAGTCTGCCTGAGTTATTGGCTAACAGACTGTTTGGCCTCAGAAAACTAACCTCTCTCAGACGTCACTGGTACGGCGCTTGTGCAAACACTGTAGTGGAGGAGCAATGAACACATCGGCATACAGTGCACACATATAGGGAGGGTGGAGGAATACCAGCCAATTACACAATCACACGGCACTGGAGACGTGAGAGGGAAGACAATCATTGGCACTCGCCGCCTACTTTCTCTCTTTACAGACAAAAACATCAAATTTCACTGTGTACAAACCTTGGCTCTCGCACACACTGTGAGGAAAATCAATACTGATCATAGGACCAGCTGTTTTGGGGGGCTCTCGCTCCATTGTGATGCTGAAGGTATGAGGGGATTCATGACAGGCCATGCTTTCCCATTCCCACGCCTCACAGGACGACTGACAAATCTCCCCCCTTTGTCTCATCCCCCCCCCCCGCACACATCCCGTCATCCTTCATGCACTTCCTCGCCCTGGCTCTCGCAAGGTTCGAGGTGATGAGTCTGACATTGCACAGAAGGGGTTGTTATGCAAATTAGACCAGCCATCCTGCCCCCCCCCCCCGAATCTCAGAATCACTGCGCGACGGAGGAGCAAAAACCTGACCGGAGCCAGAAAAGAAGCACTTAATGTAGACTAGACACCGACAGAGAGAGTAAATGACCGCCACATCCCCTCTCCCTCCCAGCAACCTGTTTCAACTTGTTAAAGGATTCACATCAAAAATAGGCAATAATCCATAAAAGGCAGCCACATAACTTTCAGGTGTGGCCTCTTGTGACTTACAGCATCTATAAAACAAAATTAACCAAAGAAATGCGATGGAAAATAAATGGAACATAATCTTTTATATATATATATATATATATATATGGAAACGAGCTTTTATTTTGCACAGAGCGTTACTACAGTTATAGTAGCAGCAGAAGAGAAGATTTGCGGGTCGTGCATTAATATTCAAATCACCTTTTATACTGCCAAAGGAGTGCATTTATTGGATGTTTTACAACAGAATTTAACGCGACTTGCTCATCTATTTCCACTGAAAGGAATATAGGCGTTTCCCTTCCGATGCCTCGTCAAAGATGTTTTTGTTTTGGTATTACGATGTCAGCGAGCCTTCGTCCTGCTACCCAGACACAGCTAACATAAACACAGGGCCTTGATTTGTGCTCGTGAAAATGTCATGATATGGTGAAAATATCAGTTATGGAAAGAAACAAGACAGAGCAACAATCATTCTGTCCTGTTTGACAGAAACAATATGCATTTGCTTGCGTACAAAAATAAATACCAGGGTTCATAGTACAGGCGGAGGAGGGTGGGGGTTGACTCACCTGAAAGACGTAAAATACTCTGATAAAACATACAAATAACAAATTAACTGGCTAAGTTGTGCTTTCTCAATATTTTATGTTGAGTTATTGCATGGCATGTGTGTAATTTGGGCCAATTCATACACATTTAAAGGAGACACATGCATTTAAATTTTTCCCATTTAAATCATTCCGTTGGGTCTGCATAAAGTGGAACTGCAATGCTTTGGTTGGTCTGAACACCTCTTTACTGCAACTCCACAAGCCCCTCTTTCACCCCCCTTCTGAGGTGTGTCTCAGAACCCGTTTTGAGGCTGTTTCTTTAATCCAAACCAGGCGCTTCACACCCCCGCCCCCCTCCAGCTTCCAGAGCGGTTCATTCTGGAGGGGTATTGCTGCACAGAACAGTTTCACTTACAATTTAATTAAAAGATGTCAACAATGGAAGACTTGTTCATCCAGCCTTACATGTTGGAGCCAGAGGAGAATGAAGATGACAAAACTGTAGCTGGTAAGTCCTTATTTAGCAGTTCTGTCATAAATAATGTGAAGTAAACGGAAAATAGAGAAAACTGAACAGGGTTGAAAAATACGACCCAATAAGAATATAAAAATATCTACGCAGCTCCAAGTACTCAACAAAGGCATTGACAGGTAAAAGCGTGGATTTTGCATAAGTCCCCTTTAAGATATTTGAATGTACTAAAGTAGAGTTTTTAAAATGTCTGGTTTAATACTGTGTCATGGAAAAGGTATTCAATAAAGAACAGCTTGAGCCTGTGGACCTCTGTGTGGTCCTTGCAGGGTTTTCCCCATGCAGAGAAACAACATATGGTAAGTGCTTGAGTGTGAAATGGTGACCATTTTGTACCCAACTGGTACAAAACATCAATAGCTGGGTACAAAATAACAACTGCTGGGTACAAAGTGGTTTAGTCAAACATGAACTAAACTGTTTGAAAGCGGTCAATAGTTGTTGTTTTTTTCAGTACTGCTGAGCGAGACACAAATGTGTCTGTTCAGCAGCAAAAACGGCTTTTTTTTCTTCATAAGTTTGGTTGCACAAACAGTTTTTTTTTACATTTGCGGACGGTGTGTTTAGGTCTACTTTAAGGCAGCAACTCTACCTGTGGCGATGACTCTGTTTTGGGTCCTGACTTGTCACACTGTGTGAGAGGCGTCAGGTGAAGTGCCCAAGGCCAAAACTGGCCCTGTTTAGCCCCGCAGTATGCCCATTTGTAATTGGCCAAAACACTAGGTGGCCTGTGGCCATTTGTCAGTTTGAATAATTGATACCGGCAATGGCCTCGCTAGCAAACCGCCTGGCACTGTACGATGGTTTGTGTATAGTTGCAGGAGAGTCTCTCTTTTTACGTTGCCATTTTTACAGTTCAGCTCAACGTGATGCTATGAATAATATATCCAGTTTTGTTCCAATTAACATCTAAAAGCAGACTCATGAGCCATTAGTAAAACTAATCAATTATGAGACGTTGGAAATGAGTGAAGATACAAGCAAATGGAGATTAAACTACAGAGATAACCAGTCAAATTAGCTGCTTCTTGTTAGGGAGGAGAAGATGAGATTCTTGTCTGCTGCTGTCCTGATAATGCAGCCTTCCTTTATGACGCGCTCACTTTTCATATTGTCACTTTGTGAAAATCATGAGGGATTTGAAAAACAGCCACCCTGCTTATCAAAGGATTGTCAGTCAGTTCGAACTTAAACTCTTCTTTTTCTCGTTAACTTTTCATTTGTGACATGTTCTTTCCATGCTAACCAGTCAAGAGAAGTGATAGTTTTGATGAATGCCTTTTGTTTCTTTTACATTTTCCCCATTTTCTTCTTGCCCTTACATCCTAATTAACTCCCTTTTGTTTCGCCGTGTTTTCCAAATGAATGCTGTGATTTTCCATCTCTGAGTTTGTTTTTTTTTGCCTCTAATAAATGAAGGTTGAGCATGCATTGCCTTGTAATGAGTTGAAGAAACAATGCAAGAACAAAGGTTTTTTTTTTGGCCGTGGTTTGTTTTGGTGTGGTTCAGAGAGTTGGAGAAACAGAAACAGAGCGATACACAGAAACAGATAGGAAGCACAGCCAGAACCCCATGTTGAGAGAACATAAGCTGCGTTGCAGGACTACAGAATTATGCCGGCTGGCTTCTAATACCAGATTAGAAGCGACAAACCATTGTTTTGCATGCCACGGCATCCCGAGCAGGGTTTGCATCTACACTGGCTAATGTATTTGCAACAAAGTTTCAGACGGCTCAGACTGCTGTGGAAATAAAATCAGAATCTTTGGTGGTAGAAGTGGTCGTGACAGCTGCAGTAATAAACCTTTTTTCATTTCATTTCTATCAGTGTGTATGTCAATAAATAAGTCTTGAACTTCTAGTAGTGAAGATGTTGCTAAAATGTTTAAATGCATAGAAATCCATTGTTATTCACTGTGTTGCTAATAAATGTTAGCACTTAGCAAATCCAACTGGTTCTGTGTACTTTTTGGTAATTTGTTTTTCATTTTAAAAACACATTGAAAAACTTTTATTTTTTGCTCCAAAAATGGGAAAATGGTCCATCTTTTTATTTTTCTCAAACTGGAAATTTAACAGTATTGTTAGACTATTTAAGGCGGAGTAGTTAAATAACTTTACAAAAACAGGTAAATAAACACTAGCTAACTAATTTTGCACTTATTTACCGGTGACTAACTGCAGACTGTATTTTTTATTAATATAGATTGGGTAGCTACAAACCATTTTTCTGTTTTTGGATTGTAAAATGAAAATAGAATAACCATCTGGTTTTTGTTTTTCAATTTCTGTTTTCAAAATGGAAGGCGAATGACCAAAAAGTACACAAAACAAGGCAAATAATACGTACTGTCGTATACTCATAAGCAACTCCATATTTTAGAGCAAAAATAAAAACAAAATAATCTCACATTCACTTCATTAATTTGGCTTTGTAGCAACTGACTATTAAACTAGTGAAAATAAGAACTGCAATAAATTAATTGTATTGCCAAGTATTGGTTTGCTTTAATTAGCAATTACTTTAATTAAAAATAAAAACTTTGAAAAGAATAAAATACAACTTCAAGCTGTTTTTCTTTTTTTATATATACGCCTAAATAAAACCCTAACAGATGTTGTGAAGTACTGAGGTTTCCCAGCAATAACCTACCAATCTAGAAGGACAGAGATGGAAAAAAAAATCAAAAACAAAAACTGCTCAGATAATTATCACAGCATGCAAATTTGAAACTAAATTCAATATCAAGATATCTTTCCAAACCAATTTGGACCTGCACCAATGTTTAATGACTTCTTCGTTTGCCAGAGTTCTACCTGAAGTTTGTTTTTAAACACCTGCTGACACACAGTGACAAAAATATAAAAATCTCCGCCTCCTCAGTGTATCTGTTTCTTTGTTGATGGACGCGGTGACAGGGAGCACCACATGGATACAGTCATAGCTCACATTCAGCATGTGCTGCTCTTTCCTGTCATTGTTTGGTTTGTTCCTGTGTGTGTGTGTGTGTGTGTGTGTGTGTCTTTGATGCACGTGCATTTTAGCATCTGAGCCACATTTGCAATTCAGAGCAGCCTCCCTCGCACATTGTCCCAATCTCTGTCTACTAACGCTGCTGTTTTTGTGTTTTCCTCTGTGCATTGTTTTGGCCTGCAGCTATTGTATCTGTTTAGATTGACTGCTGGTTTGGCTTTACTTTTCTTGGCTGCAGGAGGGGCGGGGGGGGGGGGGGAAAAA
>JARVGW010000001.1:7073741-7154142 GCA_031762495.1 Anablepsoides rubrolineatus | reverse complement strand
CCCCCCCCCCCCCCCCCCCCCCCCCCCCCTGGCTCAAACACGCGCCTACAAATATTTGGCCACATACGAAGCGAGTGATGTGACACTTTGGCAGGGGGGCTGCAGAACGCAGTCTGGCAGAGTCTTCCAGGGCGAAGGGAAACAGAGGTTTCGGTGGCTTTATCAGCTGACTCTCCGGATTCCTGTCTTTCACTCTTATTTCATAAAGTTTATTTTTCTTCAACAGAGCAGCAGCAAGAAAAACGGCTGCACCAGTCTGAAAACATGGGACTAATGTAGTGAACGCTCTTTAAAATTGGACTTTTTAATTGCGGGCTGATGAAAATGAAGGACAAAGAGAGTGGACTTTATGGAGAAACCAAAACAAAAAAAAAAAACAAAACTCAAAAGTCAGCATTTTTGCAGCTTTAATTTTATTATTAGGAGGCACCAAAACAGACACAAGTTAGCTGCGTCGCAACCGGTGTTCATCAGTTATTCTGATTTAACAAAATCAAAACGCATTGCTTTCAAAAATAGCCCCGGAAATTTAATAAAAGGGCAGCATTGTGGATCGAATTATCATACAAGTCTCTTTATTTTTGTCTGTTTCTCGCCTGCTTTGTGCGCGTTTTAACATTCGCACCTTAAATCTGCACTTCACTCCTCAGTTATGTGGATGGTGTAAATGATTTCCTTTTTAATCCTCGCGCCGGCCCCACACGCCTGCCTGCTAAGTGGGCCCCGGCGTGCTCCCTCGCTCACCTAACTGTATTAGCAGGACAAAAGGGAGAAAGGCGGCGCGCGCTGCCTGCATGCTCTCATTTGCAGTGGCCATGCATCATCTGCTTAGAGAAATCAGAGCGAGCCATCAGAATATTAAGGAGGCTGACATTTACTTGGAAGGTAGTTGTGTGTGTCTGTGTCTTTAGTGCCTACTTGATCACAGTGTTCACTACTTTTCACTTTGGTTTCCCTCCCATTCCCCCTTGCTTTCCTCTAACGCACAAACAGGACCGACGTGCCTATTAGGGGTGCGTTTTAAGCTGCCAGGGTTTGCCGGCGGTAGACTTGCTGTGACACAGAGAGAGAGGAGAAGGATGGAGGATGGAGAGAAGAGGAAGCAAGAAAGGAGAAAACAAACAACAACAACAAAAAAAAAAAGACTGACAGTGGAAGTGAGTGGCTATTCTCTCATGCTGACTGAGTGGAGTGTCAAAACAGGAACGGAGTGTAGCAGCGTCATGAAAGATTGAGTGGCTCGGCGAGACTCCATGTTCCAAATAGCGTGTTCAGACAGACGGGAGCAGACAGAAAGACAGGGAAGTCACAGAGATAATGTAGTTTGAAGAAGCACAGAGGCACTTGATGCTTTAAGGGATAGTTCAGATCTTTTGAAATAAAAAAGTTACGACGATAAATATCCTACCTGCTGTAGATGGCTTTTTGAACGGCTTCATTTCGATGAGTTCTAGTTTAATTCTGATCAGACTGATCAGTATCCCATCAGTATGGGATAAATCTTGTGCCAGCAGGAACTGAATTTGAATTACTCAGATTAAATCTGAATGTGCATAATTTGAAATTGAATGCATTGGTTTGAAAATGAATTTTACTAAATTAAAACTGAATTTAAAGTTTTGTATCTGAAATAATTTGCTTTGAAACTGTATTTTGGTTCATTAAAAATTCAGTTTGACAACTTTCACTTTCAGTTCTAAAATTCAGATTTTTGTGTCACACATCCTGGTCCTTGAGAAAGCCAGCCAGAGTAATCAAACACAGATCCACAGATCTATGTTTTACTTCGGTACAGCTTCCCTTCTGTAATGTAACAGAGTTGATGCAATCCACCATAAAAGTGACAAAAACAGACAAAGTTATATTATTGCAGTGATTAATTTTACCTATATTTAGAATTTGTAACATTTACATCACATCATGGATCACATATTAATTTGATGCTGCTGCTGACTGATCCATGACGGGATGTAAATGTAACATTTTCTATAAGTAAAATTAATCACTGCAATAAAAGAACTGTCAGTCAGCGAACCTCTCATTGATTGGTTGTAGCGCTGTGCAACAGCAATGAATGTTTCGCATCGCAAGCCTGCATCTGCATCATCTTCATGTACGATTTTGAAATTTCACATGATCGAGTTTCGCTGGTCGCTTGGCTGGAGGAGGGCGAGCGATTGTCACCTCATCGCACAAGTTCCATAGGAAATAAATGGAGAGGGAGTGACATCGCCTCCCGTGTGTTGACACAAGGAAAATCCACCCTGTTGGAAATCATCAAGCTGCCACGAATAATAACAGTAATATAGTTTATTTCTGAGCCTGAGTTCGGTTTCTTTAGTCGAATCTTTGCTATCACACTGCAGCGAGCCATTTCCAGACACTCCCCTACTCGTGATTGCTTTACTCTGCTGCTCAATAAAGCAGCAATGCTATAAAAATCATCTTAAAAAAAGGATCATCATAGTTATGGAATCGCATAAGCTGGGAATTTAATGAAAAGCTGAAAAAGTGAATCGCAAATGTAACTTTCGAAAAAGCACTCCACCTCTTCTCCTGTGACCAATGCTTATACCTTTAACCATTAATTGGCACTTACAGGACCCCCCCCCCCCACACACACACACACACACACACACACGCACACAGACAGTGTTTCCATCTCTCTTTTCCCCTCCACATCCACACACACTCCACGAAACAGATTGACCTCATTCGCAGGGCTTAGGGTGGCTACATTAGAGGGTCTCTCGCTCTCTATCTGGCAGATTGTCAAAAAGTGGGTGGTCAGTGTAAGTGAGAATCATGCCCTAGTTTGGCTCGATCTGTTGGGAATCAAGTGGTCTTTTGACAAGGCTTTTTTTTAATGGAGAGGGGTGTTCTGTGTGGATCAGGACCTTTGCTCTGGACAGAAGCAGCTTTCTGAACCTTTAGCACGGTGAAGAGAATTCCTGTTATTATTCTGAAATTGGATTCTTGTGGTTTGTGATAAGGCCTCCAGCTGAACCTTGGGATACTCTCTCTTTTTCAAATACTCCACTAGAACTTTGGACCATTTTACAAAAAAAAAAAAAAAAACTTAACACTGTCCACTGTGCTAACTCTGCTTAAGTGATTTGCATTTCTGGCTTCAAGGAACCATGTTTGATCCACCAGCGCCAAGTGTTCCGTGATGCAAACGCAGTGCAAACATGCGAGCGAACATGCCTTTGCACGACTCTGCCTGTACGCAGAGATCTCCTCACTCAAAGAGCATGCAGCCATGAATCATTTAAAGCACGAGTCCTCTCCGAGAAATGCTTTGGATAAAAACAGCCCACCTGAGTCGGGCAGCGCAGAGATCAATCATGTATCACGAGAAGAGCAGCAACGTGCAGAAAGAGGAGAGTGCATAATGCATCGGACGTGCAATCTAGCGTACAATTAGCTTTCGCACAAACAGTACTCAAGTCTGTTTCCCTCCCTCATTAAAAACGCCTTGTTTTTTTTTTTAGTTGTTGTTATTTTAACATCTGGTCAGAGGGAAGAAGTGGGGGAGGACGGATAAGATAAGGCCAGGCTGTCTGCTCTGTTTGGCCTCTGTTTGAAAGGGGCAGTGTAGCACCATGTAGAAGAGGAAGAGAGAAACAACAAAGGAATCCCTATCATAAAGCAAGCTTGTTTCAGGTTATCGAAGGGCACTCAGTGACAACATGCAGTAATCCCTCTTCCCCATGCCTACAGAGAGAGATGGAAAGGAATGGAAAAAAATGTAGTTGCAAACATATCAGCTTACCAAGTTTAGGAATTTGTCTTTGTCCGGTGAAATGTCGATTTAAGTACAGGTTGCTTGTTAATTAGGAAAAAAACTTGCCACAAAAGATGAATGTCCAACAGATGTGAGGAGAGATAGTTTTAATTCTGTACAGTTCTCTGGTCCTTACTGCGTACGAACAAGGTGCCAAATGTAGTACATCTCTGATGCCAAAAGGTCCAACATAGATAAATCTTTGGGTGTCAAGCTACTGGATGTGTAAACATGAGGTGAGGATAGGGAAAATGAGGAAAAGAGCAGAAACGAAACATTGATTTTATTATTTATGGGTTTTTAGTCTGAGTTTGCTTAAATTTTAGCCATTACAGAGTTGGAGAATAAACGCTGCATGTTAGGCTGCTAGGCCTCCCGTAATAAAAAATAAAATAAAATATTAGGACCTTGGGTAAAAAGAATGAAAAGGCTTTCATTTCGCAAAAGCCAACTTTATGGTAATAATTAAAAAGTTACAAATATGGTAGCATTTATTTGAATATCAAAAATGCAGAACCTGATCAGTATTATTTTGAAAAACCTAACCAGAAACCCATTTTAAAGCATCTGTTTTATTTATTGTATCTTCAATTACCAATACGGACATTTGGTCCTACCTTCCACTTAAAGGGGACATATCATGTAAAATCGACTTTTTTGCCAAGATACATGCCTGAACACAAATTCAACACATAACTGAACTTTTGAATCTTCATTAGACTAGATGATGGTTTGTCTGGTGACATGGCCCCAAGCAGTTTTAGGGACCCCTTCCTGATGATGTAATCAAATAGGCGGAGTCATGTCTCGAACCAAAGGGTTATATTCAACTGTCTTCCTGGTTTTCGGTCTGAACGCCACCCATTAAAGAGGCCTTCGGCAGAGCGCTCCTGGTTTCTTTAATATTCATTTTCCATGCATTGGTTCAAGCAAACAAAATGGTCAACGAACACGCCTGACAGCACTTTCTTTCAGTTGTTTGTCTCCTTTGTCTATATATATGTCCCTGATGGATGTTTGAGGGTGTACCCTGCCCCTTTTACTTTACTGGACATGGGCACCAGTGACCCTTGCAACAAAAAAAAAAGAAGCAAGTAAAGATAACAGATGGATTGTTATTGGGTTGATTTACTTTACAATTTTGTCTTATTGGGGTATCAGCCAATACTTAGCACAACACTTGAGAAAGTCATAACCCTTCAGTTGCCTTCAGCTAATACATTTTTCTGAATAAACCTTTTTGTGCTTATACACTATTTTATTTGTCTATCAAACTGTTATCATTGGTATTATTTATTGGTGTCACGGTTAGGTGCCTTTGACTATAAACCAAACATGAGTGAAACATCAGTCAGAGTAACGCTTCAGAAGATTGCAAGAACATCTGGTTCTTTGGAAGTAAAATATGAAGAAATATGGAATGACTAGACGCTTATACATTATTGCATACGTTAAAGTCCTAGAGTGCCTCATGTCCTTGTGAGGGCAAACCGACTGTAACTTCTTTACACACTCTATGTACAGTGTTCCAGATCATCCATCTCTGCTGCCAATGAAGCTACCTTGCCCGAGGGTGGAGCTCCGCACTACATTGCCTTCCAACTGGGAACAGGGCCACTGACACTTCAAGTCACCTTTTCCAGTTCTAACTCTATACCGTCCTCTCTTCCTCTTAAAACTTGCTTTATTTCTCACGCTGCTGCAAATAAACAGCAAAAAAGGCTTAGGGGTGGATTTCTTTTTTCTTTTTTTTTCTCCCTCCTCCACGCTTCCTTCCATTTCCTTTAAAGTTACGGTCCCCCACCAAAAAAGTAATGGGCTATAATGGGAAACTGAGGACAAGCTAAATGGGGACTTTATCTGGCCATCAGTTTGGCAGTTAGAACTGCTGCGAGGAGGGCTTTGAAATCTCCTTAAGGTAACTTTTAGGTGGGGAGAAGAAGAGAGACATGGCTGAGGGTCAAAGTAGAACAGAAAAGGAGAGAAAGATAGGAGCTGTATGTAGGATGGAGGGAGGATAGTGAGAAAAAGATGGGAGACAAGGGCAGCTAAAAATGACTGTGTGAGCTGAGCATATGGGAGAGAGGAAGAGGAGGTGGAGATATGATCGGTCTGTGAGGACTAGAGCAGGTCAGAGTTGGATTAACCTGAATAAGGATTAGACAGTGCTGTGTGCAGAGCCTCATGCCTAAAGCAGCTGTTGCCCAAGGTACCGGTCACTTTTCACGGCTGGACGTTTGTGTAGTCGCTTTGGCCAACAGAAAATACAAACTTGTGGTGTGTGTCTAAGGGAGTTCAGTTGAGGAACCAGCTTTGTTTTCAAGGTTTACCATGACGCTGCAAATTAATGTTTATTTCCAAAGAAAAGTATTGAGAATATTTTATGTTGAATTCCCAATTAAATTTTTGCAACTGATTTTGAGTGTTGTACATGTTTCATTTAGTTTAGCACTAAGTTGACTTAAAACAGCCTTTGGAGTATCAACATATGTTCAATCTCTTTTTAATCTAATATTTTTGCTTTGTCTAATCACACAGGACATTAACCCTAAGGTCCTTGCAACACTACCAAAACCTACAAAATCTTTAAGAAAGAGTGTGCTGTTACTCTCTAACTCACCAAATGGTCTTTTTTCTATTCGTTCTGAGATGCTCTCCTGCACAGTCAGAACACTTCATAGACCAGCCCTAGCACGACTCTGTCAGATCGTGTCAAGTTCTTGACATTGTCACAATCACACTTGTCGCCTAATCACCAGGTCAAAGTGAGCTGTACTGCCTTAATTTCTCAATGGGCAACCTACAACAAAGTGCGCAAGTCCAGCATTATGGATAATCTGCCATTAATGTCACTATACTTCATCCAGTACCTCAATATTCTGCCACCACAATAGTAAACCACCATGATCTGGGTTTGGATATTTTATACATTTTTCAAACCATCTATCTATTCTACCACACATCATGGTTAGCCTAGGCACTAATTACCCTTACGGGGGTAAAGTTCTTTGGGGAAAACTTGGTGGCCTAATATTTTCCACCAACTATTGTCAAGTAGAAGTGAGAGATTTTATTTTTAAATAGTTCCCAACTAACAGTTAATTTCTGCTCATTTGTTCACAACAAAATGTATACTAACGTTATTGCTATGCCTTTAAGTAATTGATTAAATTATGCACCTAAAAAGTAAAATCACCTTGCTCTAAAGTCAGCCTCAAGTGATTAGATGCTCTATTTTGCATTTGACTTTACGCTTCTGTCAAGATTTATGTTTTTAAATATGCATAAACATGCAACCAAGTGTCATCCGTCACACATATAAACACGCTAACCATCTCACTAAAGTCTTCCACCATCTGTGGAGTTGCCAATTTCTCCACCTCTCTTATCTTATGTACCTGCAGTGGGGCTTTGGGCTATGTCATCTAGTCTCCGAGCACACACACGGACACACAGATCCTTCCTCCATCACAGTGGGAAACAGTGGGCTTGGCTTTCACTCTGATCTCGCCATGCAGCCTCCGAGCCTTGGAGATAGGGTCAGCAAAGCGCACGATGGCCTTCCCATTCGTCTCTGATACAAACAATTCTCCCACACACCCCCGAGCACGCACAGCCTCAGAAACTCACACACAGCACGGGTCAATAACCAGGGTATACTAACAGCTATCACAGGACTGCTGGACGTGGGGGTTGTGTATTTGCGTGACATTCGATCGGATGGATTTGCCTTGTTCTCTGTCAGTCTCCCAGGGGAGGGAGCCTGGGGAGGGAGAACCGATCTGTGGCATTCTTTCAAGGATGATTTTCTCCTCTGTCTCTCTGATGATGGTGGCCTTGGCTCACGATGGGCACACCACGGACCCTGCACTGAAACAATTGCTCCTCTCCAGGCTCTTGATGTTCTTCATTGACACAGAGGGGGGTGGTTTGCACAGCGTTAAAGGTTTGGTTTTCATTTTCACACAAGCACGTGGGGCATTTTAAGTCAGTGTATCGTGGTGCCTGTGAGCAACACGTTTAGGAAACAGAGAGAGAGCAGAAGCTTTTATCTGTATTGTCAGGGGATAATCACACAGAACACCCTTGAATATCCCGTACGATAACATCAAATGTGACGCTGTGGGATAGCAGGGATGATTGAAATCTGTTGTAAAGAAATCAAGCAAATCCATTGCTGCTCTGCTTGAGATAGATTCGACAAAACAAAGTCAAATGACTATGATTAGAGTATGAGGTAATCAAGGACAAGGTAGGCCTGCATACCTACCTTGCGCACAAAGCTTTGCGTACACTACAGACAATTTATCTCAAACCATCTTTCAGTAAATTAAATCTCGAAGACAAATTCTGCTATCTCTCTCTGTGTACGGCTGAATTAAGCAAGTAAAATGCAACAAAGATGCTAAACAAGAACTGGCTTCAAAGAAGGGACCAACTTGATCATTTGAGAACATGTTTGATATCCAAGCATGGTTGGGATTTTTATGAACAAATTAGAGCTGGAAGAAAATTCATTTTTTTTCCAGAAGGGATGTCTGAGACATTCTGAGAAATGAACGATGTTGCTTGTCCAATTCCAACACTTTTCCCTGCATCTGCTATCCAAGTTTAGAAGGGGAGGGATTAAGAGAAACATATAATAAATATGTTTTTTCACATTGAAATCCTTCACTTGGGGTCTTTATAAAGTGAAACTGTAATGCTTCGGTCTGAATTCCTTCTTATTGTAACTCCACAAGCCCCTCTTTCACCACTTTTCCGAGATGGGTCTCAGATCAACTCGTTTTGAGGCGGTCTCTTTAGCAAATGTAGCACTTCCCAATCCGCCTCCCTCTAGCTTCCAGTGTGGTCCATTCTAGTTTGATAGAGGGGTTTATGATTATATAGCCGCTCAGAAACACTTTATTTACAAATTATTTCAAAGATGCCATTAATGGAAGACTTCTCCCTCCAGCATTATATGTTGGACTCTGACCCAGAGGAGAATGAAAATGACCAAGTTGTAGTTGGTCATTTTAAACTACAACCGTCTCTTTGCTGTCAGCAACTTGGTTCCTATTGTTCATTATAAGAAACTGGTCAAACAATTCATATCGTTTGCGAACATCACAACGGTAAAAGTACATTTTTGTAACAATTTAGTGCTTATAACAATAAAACTACTTAAGACATAGAAGCTACAACTGCCATTGTACAAATGAGTTTCTAACATCATAAATTTGCCCCATGTCATTCATATATTACCAGGAACAAACAGTCTAGAAATAGCAGCCAGTGTCCATTAGCATGCAATTTGCATGCTATGGGAGAAAAGCCAAGCCCATAAAGTCTTGCTTCTCTTGAAGATTCTCCATGCTTGACCTTACGAATAATACTTCTGCTAGGTTTTGGAGTGCTTAATAAGTAATACTCCGCTAAAGGCCAGCAGCAGGTATTTGGAGCAAGGAATCATTATTGAATGAGGCTCAGACCAACTTTATAGTCCCAATTATGCTACGCTATAAAAGTCTAAAACTGGTTGAGCTTAAAAAACACGAAAAGTTTTACCAAGTTTGAAGGCTGCTGAGGGAAAGACTCCAGATTAGAAATGCATTTGAGAAATCAGATGAGCCATTATAATTGTAAGATGGAGGAAAGCGTTGCATCATACTTACAGCAGCTTTTATCTCTGGTCATATTAAACTTAATATCTGATTAAACATGCAGCTTTCCAGACGGTAAGTGATTGAAATGAGACTCGAATGAGCTACGTAATAAATTTAGACGAAAAAGGAATGTAAAAATTCCAGTAAGCAAACATTTGAGGATACGATCAGTCCCTAAATATCTATAAGTACATTTAACCCAGCAAATGAGCTGTAGGTATTTCCTTTTGATGTCTGAGGTTTATTACAGAGGATAAAATGAGAGCATGTATAAGATGTTTTTGTAATGCCAAACACCACCACAGGAAAGTTCAGTCATCCGTCCTCTGTCTACATAATATCACAACTTCCTCAATTTTCAGTCAGATCTTTTTCCTTCTGCCTTTTCAGAATCCACACCTGCTTCCATATGCACTGCTGTTCCTCTTTCAAGGTGTCATTTGTCTTTTTATGTTACTCTCTGCTAGTTTCTGTCAATTCTTTCATCGTCCTTCCCTCTCATCGCTTCATTTCCTACCCCTCCCACCCAGGAATGGATTCAGGTGAGCCAATTTCATCTTGGTCATGCCTCTTGTTTGCACCGGTCAATTCAGCTTCTCGGGAATGGCCTTCTCTCTTCATCGAGGGCCTTTTCATTTGGACAACTTGGCTTATTTGCCCTAACCCTGAAATTACTTTTGGGAGTTTGTGAAAGAGGTGATGGGTTAGAGTGATATGGTGCTGTCTTTTCATGCCGGACTGACATCACTGACCGGTGGCAATTGTTTCCCCCCTTTTTTTTTTTGGTTTCCCTAAGCACAAGGCAAAAGTTTGGGGCCAATAAAGTGATTATTACAAAAATGTCATCAGCTAAGGTAGAACAGTTGCTGTGACTGGGTTCCAGGTGTTCAGTAACCTTTGAATGATGTTTATTGCTATTTAATTGTAAACCAAACATGTCAAGTACTGTATATAAAATTCAAAAGGTCAAAAGCATGTTGATGTTATAATATGCAACAACAAAAGTTGACTTTCAAAACTAAAATCTGATAATAGAAGCTAAGAACAGCTGGGGCTCAGCTGCTCTGAAAGCTAAACGCTAATTTTAAATGTTCCTGTGTCATTTGCACAGTGTTCAATAAACGCAGTATTTGACTTGGAAGTGACTTTCGATAAAAGCAATGACATTTGTAAGGGAGTCGTCAAAACTATCTCGGGAGGAGTTCTCAACTTTATCCTGAGAAACGAAGAGGTTCTAGTGATGAAAAGTTCAACACTTTTCAGAGAGCCCGATTTTGTGGCAAATTTTGACACAAAGCATTTGTATTTTCCAAGTTAAGCTAAATTATGAGGCTACATATAATAATAATTTAATAATAGTTTGGGAGCTGAGAAGAGCCAGCTTCTTTGGGGGTTGATCCACAAAATGGACTGAACTTGTATGGTGCTTCTTAAAGTCCCTACTCCAAAGCGCTTTACATGGTGGTAAGCTATGTTGTAGCCACAGCTGCCCTGACATAAAACATGGCTGCCAGGCCCTTCGACCACCACCAGCAGCCAAGGCTAGTAAAGTGTCTTGCCCAAGGACAATAACTGAAATGGATGAAATGGGGATCGAACCACCAACCAGTTACAGGACAACTCCACTAACTCCTCTGCCACAGCCGCCCACAAGTGTCAACTCTCTGAAAAGAGCTGATTGTTCCATCACTAAGAAGCTTGTGGTTTTGTCACTTGACTTTTGAACACGTTGAACAACACTGTGCAACAAGTTTCCCCTTAAATTAGTCCACGTATTCTTGAAGTTTCACCAACAAGCGATTTTACAAATAAAGCAATTGTGATCCTCTCTCCAGTTGGGGTTCTTTTTAACTCACCAATTCTGCTTCATTTTCAACCAATATCTCCTCCTCTGCTTGCTCTGTTGTTTGTTGGCACTTTACAAGGGGGGAGATTTGATTTAGCAGTCTACTCATACAGCTTCATAGGCTGCTGGATACAATGTCGTTTGGGATTACGATATCATCTGTAGAATCAGCAATGAATGCAACAACAAAAAAATCTCCTATAAGCCATTGAGGCTATTCTACACATTTCATACAACTCCAAGTGTGAAGATGTCTTTCTCATCTGTCTTCAAATTGTTTCTGAGGTCAACAATGACTAAAAAATAAGGACTTGACAGTTTAATGTGTGCCTCCACACACAGACCAATAAAAATGGAGAAGTGCCAAATAGTAGAATCAGCATAATCAACAAAACCAGTTCTTTAACAGTAAATAAATGTGTTTTAGACTTCATCGAATATTCTTTGTGTATTATTTTAGTCCCATGCACAAAACTGTTCAGCGACATAGTGGCAAAGATGAATCGCCCTTTAAGCTGTCTTTAAGGATTCATAAATTACCAGTCAAGATTGTCTCATTGTCTCAAAAACAATATGATCTTTTATAAATGAGGGTGGCTCCGCATAACCATTGTTGAGCCTCGGACTGTAATTAAGCTGCATCGTATCAGCAAGCCACAATGCCGGGTTACCCTTACACGTATAGATTGTTTCAGTTCTGTTGTTACCTCCCATGGTGGTTCAGAGGCATACCAGTGGTAATTTGACCCTCGATTGCTAACTAGGTTCACACCAAAACATCAAAAGAGCATCCAACCATTGTCTACCGCTTATCCATAGTCAGGTCAGGGTCAGGGAGGCAACAGGTCCAGAGGAGAAACCATGTCATCCTTTGTCCTGAGAAACCCCAAAGCATTCCCAGGCCAGCAAGGTTACAAATTCAACCTATCTCTTCCTCAACATGTCAGAGGCGGTCAAGTAACCCCATGAAGCCGAGGGGCCTGCCTACTGCCTTTTCTGAACTTTCTTCAAAATTTGCAATCTTTGCTTTTCATGTGTTACTTTATAGACTGATACTTTATTCAATAAAGGTTTTTCATAAACTTTGACCTGCAGGATGAGAAAACAGGCTCTTCCCAGGAAAGTTGGATCAAATTACCTTAACTTAAGATCCCGAAACAGAAACGGACGTGTCAGCTTGGATGCTTTGTCACACACAGTTTTGCCAAGCAATTAAGCTGAGCTCAAACCATGTGAGCGCAACACAACTATATTTACTCTGAAGTAGCAGTAAACTTAACAAGTCTTGAGGAAAAATAAATAATCTTTTTCTGAGGAAATGTTGCAGCATTGCACATTATGCTCAGAAGACAGCAGTGGCATACAAAGTGGGACCAGATGTTCCCTTGACATAGTGCTTTAAAGGGAGGATGATGTAGTCAGCAGCTCATTAATGCTTTGTTAACATTTTCTGTAATGGGAAATAAATTAGACACCAGCAACATGAAGGCATCCTTTCTAAGAATATTCTCTCACCTGCTCATAAGCCTTGACATTTCAGAAAAGAGAGACCTTTAACTCTCCAATAAAGTTTCACATTGAGTAACAGACATAAGTCAGATGCAAGGATGCAGGTACGTGTTCAGGTATGCTTTAGAACAAGCTGTTTAACTCATCTGTAGTTCTACCATTCCTTTTTTGATCTCTTATCAGAGAGATCTCACTTTGTCCACATGCTATAACCATCAGCTAATTATTCACTCCCATTATGAGTCATCTACTTCATTCTCTCAAAAACTGCCATGCTCATCTAATTACGCGATACAGGCATGTGCCTCTCACACAAGGGTCTGTGTGTGTTTTGGCGCATGTGTGGGGATGGATCTGTAACCTGTGCCTCCTTCACGTGTCAGTGGCCATCGAAAATTAGGAGCCTCCCCAGGAATAGGAGTCGAATGGCGCCCAGCTCTGACCAAAGGCAATCACAGTTAGCTTTAATGGTCGGAGCTAATGAGAGAGGGCTCACGATGTGACTGTGTTAAGAATGTGAAGAGCCAAAGTTTGTTTCAACACATTTCACGCATGCAAACATGAAAAACACATGAGTTTTATAGACTGGCCTTTAGGAAGATAGTAAATAGGCAGTATATCTATTGAAAACTCTTTTAGTTTTTTAAGTTTATGAAGAAATCTACAATATGCCTTCTTGCAAAGAGGGCAGGGGTTATGTTTTTTCCTGAACATAGTTTGATGAATGATTGAATGAAGCAAAGCAACACTCTGGATGTGTTTTTGATCAGTTTTGCAACCAAACACTTTTACATTCCTGAAATGTAAAACATGTGTTTACACTGTTGGAGTAAGCCACATGCTAAATAGAAACATTTAAATTCTCCGTTTAAAGTAAAGATTAGAATTAATAAAGTATAAAATTTAAGCGTGTGTCTAAAATCCAATTACTCAGTCAAAATATCTTATGACTACTTTAATTTAGGTGGTGCCAATTGACAATAAAGAAATAACTAATAAGTAACAATCTGGCTAAGGTGCCTGATTCTGCAGAAAGTTTCCTTCTGTTAAACGGGAGTCATTCCTCTCCACCATCGCCTGCTGCCTTGTGCTTGTTCAAGATGGGGGATTAAATCAAAGTAAAGATCGATGCAATTTTCTAGTTGCTTTAGATAATTAACGTTTAAATAATTGGTATTGTGTAACGCACTGAATAAAATGTACTATTACAATATAAACCTGTGTACTATGGCTGTGAAATAGCTGTAATTTGTACTTAGATTCCATCTTAAAACATAATCAGGCACATATGAACAACCTCAATGGGTACACTAAAGAAGAAAAAATATTAGACCAGTTTTTCATTTGATGCATACATGAGGAATTAACTCAATTTCTACTAATTTTTTATGTTTGTTAAAATATTAAAACAAACAATAAAGATTTGACACCGTAAACACTCCTCCACTCTCACTCACTGACAGGATCACAATCAGATAAAACACACACACACACACACCTGCACATTTGTTTACTTCCTTCCTCTAACCTCTTCCAGGAGAGAAACAGGGATATGGAGACAGACAGGGGGGAGTGGGGAGGGGCAGGGGGAGGGAGGGACAGAGGGAGGAGCAGAATGGCATTATGTCTATCGGTGTGGATAATTGAATGTTAGAGCGTTTTTCTCTGAGCCTTTGTTGTCCAATCAATACCGCAGTTCCCATGGGAGCTAATCTGTATTAGCAGAATTAGCCTGCCGGCTAACTCAGATGTCTCAGCAGAGGGCCTCTTTTTTCCTGTCTGTCAGAGTGATTTGAGGAGAGTGTATGTGAGAGATGTAAGGAACTACATACATGTGTCATGCGTTATTGTTTCGATTCAATTTTTACCAACTTGAATTTTTAGGATTTAGGATTTACTGCCCATATTTAGCATTAAATAAAGGGATAGTTCAGATCTTTTAAAATGGGGTTCTGAGGAAAGGTTGTGAGCAATGAATTATTTACCTGTTGTGGATAGTACTTTGAACAGTCTGAACAAATTGAGTTTATTTCTGGCAGTCAAAAAGTCAGCAGTTGCTTGTGTGATTGTGAAGTTGCATGCTGTTCAGCAGAGACAATGTCAATGTGCAATGTCAGGTTACCCGCATCCGATTACTGCTTTAGAGACGAAAAATAAGAGGGAGAGAGTTGTTTCGTTTTTCTTGAATTCCACTTCAAAACATCCTAATTATTATTTAAAAAAATAATGTTAATGCAAACTGTTGTGCTGAAAAAATAAGCCTTAATTAAGTAAAAATATTGCTTCAGTCAAATGAAGTACGAGAAAAACAAAGTTGAAATTTAATTTGCCCTAAAAAGGAAAGTAAAACACATCCCTGACTATTATCATAAACTATGCAATATGTTCAGTTTTGTCAGGTCATTTGAAAAGATAAAGTTAAAAAAATATGTGAAATAACTTTTTCATCAGTTTGCAAGTTCCAAACACTGTAGAAATCACAGCACTGACTTTTAAACACATGAGAATTAGTGTAGTGTGTGTGTGTGTGTGTGTGTATGGTACATTTGATTTTGCTCCTTTTGAGTTAAAATGTGTGCACCTCTCCCTACGTGTTTGTGTGTTTGTGAGTGTGAACGAGCATTAGGAAGCAGCGGCCTGCTCGTGTTAATGAGAGGTGAAAGGAGACAGTAATTGAAGCGCAGGGGACAGCAGGAGATGAAATCTGAGCAGGGGGGGAGAGGGGGACAAGTTGGGGAGCAGAGTAAATGAAAAACAACACACTCTATGCACTCCTTTATTTTTTCACCATGAATCTAGGCAGCTTGTTTTCCCAGCGAGACACAGCTGGAGCCGAGGGTGCTCGCCTTCACTTTTCACACTCTCCTTTCTTTACAGTTACACAACAAAACACACAGTCAGGACCGGCGACACCGCTTTTTCTGCACATCTTCCCTCCTCCTGTTCCCTCGTGGACAAGAGTGGCTTACACACACCGGTACCAAAGTGAAGTGATCATCTGCCACCCACTCTACGTGGATGACACTAGGCCATATGTCAGGAATGAGCGAAAGGCTGACACACTTTATTCACCTCACCAGGATGTACCGCAGCGGCATCTGAATGACATTTGGACGAGATAAGTGCGGTTGATAGGTATCCAAGAGAAGCAAAGGTGTTGACAATTGAGGGGGGGATGAACTATAAGAAGGCAACCCAGCAGATGTTGAAAACAACTACATGTATCGTGTGCTCCAACAGTGTCATGACAACCATGAAGAGAATGCAAGGAAGTCAGCAATGTTGAAGTGCCTACGAAGAGCAAAACAGGTCCTGAAGAGCCCGCTGAATGGCAAAAACAAAGTCCAAGTCGTTAACGCGTGAGCCCTGCCAGTTACTTGAAACCCCACTGGTATAACAGCATGGCTACAGAAAGGGTAAGGCACCTCCTGATATCGAGACAGAAAAGTTCCTCATGGTGCATCGAGGACTTCACTCGAAGTCTAATTAATGGAAATAAGGAGGTCGGATAAACCCACAAAGATCCAGATGTACGTCATATAGATGGTCCCAAGTGATGGAAAGCTATAGCAACAACCAACACCTAGAGACTGCAGCTTCACAGTTATGTGTAGACATAAAGCTGGATTGTCTCTTGATGCATCCTGTACCTAAATGATTCATTTATCTGTTATATGACTTAACAAAGCTATATTTCTCTAACAATGGTCAGGGATATGGACAATACCAAAAAAAAGTAAAAATTAAAACAACAGTCTAAGAAAACCTTTTTAAAATTTTAAGGTTTTCTTAAAAACCTAAACAAAAACTTACAATAAAGAAGAAAAACTGCCTGAAAATAATCATTGAGTGTACTGTACAAATGTTATGGAATTAATCAATTCCAGCTGGCCACCACAGCCATTTGACACAATAAACATGGTTCTAATGCAGGCAATTTAACAAATACTACGGTAAAATTTGTCACGGTAGTAGCTGAAAATCAATCCTAACACATACAAGCTAAACTCATTGATTGCATTGTATTTTACAGTTTTACATGCAAAATAGTTTTTATTCGACTAGAAAAACAATAACTCCCACATTTTGAGGATATGATTAGGTTAAGACATGATAGGTGGCTGGAGATTTGGTTCTTTCAAGGAATTCTAATACTTTAAATTACCAGGAATCAGAAATTATGCAAGCATACTGTAGGTTTGTGGTGTTTTTCTTTGTTGGGAATGTTGCTGATGGCCTTTCAAATTCTATTAAACAGGAAGTTTCTTTGCAAACTCTTTGCAATGCATGACTGATGTCTACTTATATCTTGACATGTGTTACTCTTGCTTTTCACACTGCTTTCTTTTAGTTTTTTTTTTTCTTAATCCAAAATGTGCAGCCCGTTCTTTCCTATGGGACAAGCTGTGCCTATGTAGGATTTCAACTTGGCTGTGATGAGACACACCCGCGAGTTTATTTGACCCTGGCCATATCTGGACACCTCGGTGCTTGCTACAGGGGACCGAGCTGTTGTAACATTGTCACCAAGTAATAACTCACGGCCTTGGACGGTGACAACTAAGGTGCTTTCCACACACTCACTGACACCAACTTGAGCATCTGGGCAAGGCTTTGGAAACCAAATGTAATTACAGTGTGAACTATTTTTTGTGAACTGTATGCTACGAACTTGCTTTTGTTAAAGTGTGAGCAATGCGTGGGGGGAAAAAAAGTAAATAAAAAGATCAGGGAAGGTCTTTAATCAACCAGTCACTTGGAACAGACCAAGCACTAAAACTGTGTGTGTATGCTTTTACTCACACACATACACACACAGTTTTGGAAAACTTCCCAGGAAGCTCCAGTAATATCATCCCCTCTGGCCTAATAGCCTACAAAAACAGACTTGCACACACAGATGCATCAAAACACATTGACCAACAAACACATGTTCAAAAACTGTACTAAATGGTATGAATGAGCAAAAAATGACAGATCCATAATAATGTCAATGGTGACTTTCCCATGCCTTGCACAACTGAAAAACTTTATAGAGCCAATCTTATGTAGGTTGCCTTTCAGGGACAAAACTGCAGTTATTTGATCAGTTGTGCCTGGCAGACAGAGTTAAACCTTTTAGAATTTGTTAGCACTTTGTTATAATTCCACTCTTTGCACATCATTTTCCCCCACGCCAAATTTAGGAAAGACAAATTAGCACATCAACAAGTAAATCGATCATAACCCCTAAAAGCAGGGGTGCCAAATTCAGGTCCTCGAGGGCGGCTATCCTGCATGTTCTCCATGTTTCTGTGCTCCAACACACTTGATTCAGTGATTTGCTCACCTCTTCAAATTCTGTAGAAGCCTGTTAATCATCTATTCATGTAAAGCAGGTGTGTTTGAGCAGGGAAGCAAGAAAACATGCTAGATAGCGGCTCTTGCGGACCGGCGTTTGATACATGTGCCCTAAAGTTAGCCTAAGAGAAAAGAAAAAACACATCTAAAAAAAGGAACACAATGCTAAAAATAACTATTATTGGGATGTTCATTATGGGGGAAACACATTGAGAGATTCATTAAACAACCAATCAACAAAACTGCACCTTGAAAGATAGTTACTTGAGTGCCATGCAGTTGAGAAAATACCATGAAAAAGCCATGCTATGACTGATAGAAGATAGGAGGGGTTCATAAATAAGTTGCCATTACACGACTAACACCCTTAACTGAGAGAATGTTGCATGGGTCAGGATAGCCAATTTAGAATATAAATAATGGTTTAAGTTTCAATAGCAGAAAACTCTTAACAGATCATAGAAGCATGGAGCACTGAACAGATGCAATCAAAGTGCCACCGTGTAAATCACAGATCAATTTTAGAAAAGAAGTAAAGAGGCAATGTGAAATATGGCTCACATGGACACGAGGACCTTTTGTTTCATCCCTGTTAGCCAAGGACACGGTCTGACTTTTCATTTGCGGTCCTGCTGGCAACTGCACAACAACTGCTATGAAAAGAGACTCATAAAATGGTGACACTGCAATCAACAGGGAGGGTGGGCCAACACATCAAGGGTCTTATGTTCAGAGGACATATCATGAGTCATAATTCTAAGAATATTTTTAGGAAAAGAGGGTGCTGGCCAAAGTTCTACTGCAACACGATCACATGGAAGGCAGGGAAAAGGGCAAACCCGCAGATCTTTTCTTTCATTCGCTCATGGTATTTTACAGAAGAGTTACAACAGGTGTACTGCCACATGTAAACTCCGGTACGGTCCCAGTAAAAGCACAACATTCATAAATCTGCGAAGGTAAAACCGCAGGAAACAGTCAGCAGCTGGTGTCCTCGAATCACACCCAGGAGTTTCATCAGACACAGCAACCAGGCTTGCATCCAAGAAAGGGGGTCAGAGTCTTACTTACCCTGAGCTAGTGCACGCATTTGTTCATGAAAGTTGATGCGTGACGCAAGGCGGTGGCCGCCAGCCACTCTGTGAGCTGCGAAGCCAAGATTCCACCATGCAGCCAGCGGTAATTTAGGAGCCTGCTGGGTGATTGGAAAAGTTGAGGCCGAGGACAACAGTTCACATCAGTGACGTGCCTCGGATTTAGCAAATTACATGAAACAGCAGCGACACATGTAATCCCTTCATATATTTGTAGTTTTTTTTTTTTAAAGCTCCTCAGAGTGATGATTCAGGTCGTTTGAAGTAGGGTTTTGTGGAAAAGTTATGAGCAGTTGCAATCTTGTAGAAAGCTCTTTGAATGGAATCTGAAGACATTTTCAAAACTAACCAGAAAATGAGCTAATTGCTGGTAAAAAACAAAAGTTATAATTCATGCAAAGACTTCTTTATACACCTTTAGAGTGGTAGTTTGTTTCACATCGCAGTTATTCCAGCGGAAACTTGGGGAAGGGTGGGAGAGGGGAGGGATTATCCAAAACTGATTTTTTTGAGCTTTATATCATGGTATAATGTCACTCCCTCCTTTAAAAACATACCCATGGTGTTGCTTTTACTCATTCCGGCAGGTTTGATCCTTAAATCTCTTGGGGTAGCCATGTGGAGCTGCCTAAACGCTTGCTGGTACAAAGCACCTCCCTGGAGCTCAGTCTGCGGCTGAGCTCCTGCAACACAGAACACGCTCCCCCCAAGTCAATATTTGAAATTGTGCTGAAGTGGGAGCGTCAGAAATGGTAAGAGGTTCTTAAAGAGAGGCCACTGTCAAGGCAGTTAGATGGCTATGATGCAAAGACAAATTTATTTTGATATAGAGACCATTTCTATAACAACAGAAAGTGACAGTCGGCTAAACTATGTGCCTGGAAAATACATAATACCCCCCCCCTTTTAAAAACTGCAATGATTTTCGAATAATTTTCAACCTAAATTGAATTGAATACACTACAAAGACATGGTATTTATTGTTCAAATTGATACACTTTATTGTTTGTTTGCAATTATTCACTCACAACTATTTGATGCCTGCAACACCTTCCAAAAGAGCTGGGACAGGGGCATGTGTTCCATCACCTTTCCTTTTAACATCATTCAAAACTGTTGAAGCTTTGTAGCTGGAATTATTGTCTAATGCACAACTTCAGTTGCTCAACAGTTCAGGGTCTCAGTTGTCGTATTTTGTGCTTCATAATGCTCCACACTGCAGGCAGACTAGTCTAGTACCCGCACTCTTATACCATGAAGCCACACTGTTGTAACACGTACAGAATGTGGCTTGGCATTGTCTTGCTGAAACAAGCAAGATGTCCCTGAAAAAGACTGGGCTTGGATGGCAGCATATGTTGCTCCTAAACTTGTACCTTTCAGCATTAATGGATTCTTCACAGAAGTGATGTTACTCATGTCATGGCCACTAATACCCCCATAATATCAACTGATAAAAATCCAGTCTTTTATCTTTGGCAGGGAGGACACAACGTCCATGATTTACAAAAGCTATTTGGAATGTGGACTCGTCAGACTAAAGGGTATACTCTGGGATATAGTGGATGGTTCAACTCCTTTTGCCCACCTTTCCCTCCGTTTTTCTTTCTCTTGCTTCTAAGAAATGATAAAAGACTTAATCTTTGGTGCTGCCTCATCAGTCTACTATTCTAATTAAGGGGGAAAGTGGGTGTTGGGATGGATTAACATGTTGAGTTGCACCACACCCCTCTACCTTCCCCTGCTGAGACATTCCTTTCCAGGAAGAAAACATCATCCCCTTGTGGGAAAGACATAGGGGACAAAAGAGGGGGCATGAAACAGACATTCCCCCCCAAAAAGTTCTGGTTTACATATTTCATGGCACATTACAGATGTCTTGCCTCAGCTCCACGACAACTCGTTAGGACCCTCATGAAAGGCGAGAGACGTGAACGGGAGGGAAGAGCGAGAAAAGAGAACGCTTCCCTTAAATGCATCTGTGTGTTTGCCTTTCTTTTAGATCTTACTTTTAGAGTTTAAATTTAAGTTTAAAAGGATTACCCAGGAGGGGCTTTAAGTGCAGCTACTTCCATCTGAATTTACAAATTATGTACAGTACAAGCTTGATATCCTCTCAAGCATACATACAGCCGTGCACTTTATCCAGAGTAAATTTAGACAGCAGCAAGTTTTCATCTGAAGAGAAGTTTGTTTAGAGGCTTCGGTGCTCATAGGAGTTTAAAGTGGATTTTACAACTAATTTCAAGGAGAATTTAGTGTAGTAGAAGCAAAAGCTCCCCCAGGTTTCCAACAAGGAACTATTTTTATTTTAATTAAACACATACTAACATTTGTTTTTCTTGCTTGATTCTCACAATTCAAATTTACAGAATAAAAATTTTAGATGAACAATTTTTTTTACTATAGATTTTCTTTCAACAGTAAACATTTAAACACAATAAAATAGGTCAATAATAAAATAGACTTTCACCAGTTAGATAGTTTTGCACGGTTTAATTTCCTTAGAGTTTCCACTTCAACTGTTGTTTTATTTTGTGCATTTTAGTGTTTTCTTTCTTGTCTTTCCCCTGACAGTACGAACTTTAATTCACGTCTCAAAAATAGCATAAACACATTTTTTTTTATTTATTGACTCACTTTTTCACAAAATATTTATAGACTTTTTTATTCATTTGAGTATTCCTTTTCATTTTCTGTTGTTATTCAATAAATATTGATGCAAATCAAACATGCAAAGCTACAGCATTTTAATATTAACAACATTAAAGCTAACACAGTGTCATTTGCAATTTGTTTGCTAATCTTTGGCGTATAAAACTAAATCAAAAATAACTTGTAAAATGTTCTGAAGTTGCACATCACATATGAATAGTCTTATTAACCAGTCAGCCAGGAATGAATGAAGAAGACAATTAACGTGTGTAAAAAAGAGCTTTTAAAGTCAGGAAAATGAGCAGCGTTCTCGGCCCTCAGGCAGCGGGGTATGAGGTCAGCTGACGATGCTGACTGACATTTATCAGACCAGCTCATTAGCACTGCACTAAAGAAACACAGGGCCAGTTTGGAATGCCTTTTCAATGCTAAAATTCTTGCTGCTTTGGCATTTTTCAGTCAAGCTGTAATGAAAGCAAAAATAGAACATTGCTATCTATCTGTTTTTCTGTCTTTAATTATGTTTTAAACAACTGTCATCTCAAACATGTAATACTTTCTAAACATATTAACTTTAATTGGACATTCAAAACATGAGCTTCCATTTATGTCAACATCAAGGTAAAAAAAAACTAATTACATTTAAATTTCAAGAACATAACTTTTCTTTTTTTTTGATTGACGAGTGCTATTCCGCCCAAAGCAGAAATCTATTTCTACACCAGAGATGTCACTGAAGATGGATTCTGTTGCCAGGTGTGCACATCACCTGCAGAGCGGTACAGTTGCAGGAATAAATGTGTGTGATCATAGTTATGGGATAGATGGCGGATGTGCACGGAAGGCAGAGAGCTTAGCAGATAGCTTGCTGGTGGTCTGATTGCTGTGGCCTCGTGGCCCACTGAGCAGTGATTGCCACAGCTGGGGCCTCTGGGACAGATTTCTGCAGGACTCCCATAGCTCAAAGCTGACACCTCCCACTAAGCCCGGACTGCCCAACCAACGTCTCACCGTGCCATTTGTCCTGAGCGATGGAAAGACAGGGGTTTGAAACTAACCTATATCTCCTTCCACTGAAATGTCTTTTTTTTTTTGTCTCTGTCTTGGCCGATCCATCAATCAGTTTCGCCCTCTCTTATTCACTTTCTGTTTCCATCTCCTACTTTGTCCAGCCCTGCAATCTTTTTCCATCGACTTTCTTTCTTCATCTCATCCACCTGTCTGATTCAGGAGGAACACGTGGGCAACATTTACCTTTCCAACATTTCGCTTCGGATCACTTTCACCTCAGAGGGAATAATCCGCTAACTGGTTCATTCATACAGATGACATCATCAAATCCCTTCCTTGCCGTTGGCTGGATTAATCCTGCTCATTCTCCTCTCGGTTCATTATGGACGCACAAATCCAGTCGATTTAAAGAGAGCAAAAGGCATCTGGGATATGACAGAAGGAGCTTTGGGGAAAGACTGCGAAGTGAAAGAGATGGGAAAAGTGACTGAAAAGAAAGAGGAACGAGAACAGAGAAAGTGTGTCACCTCAGGAAATGGTCAAAGTGTAGTATTTAATCAAAACAGAGCATTTCTGAATCTCCATTGGCACACGGCTGAATCAGTTTGAGTCAATAACCTGAAGGGAAAGTGTCTCAAGAGGTCTCCAGTTCATTATGTGCTTTAATTTTAGTTTGACAATGTTTAGAGCATGGCCAGTCCTTTCATCAATGAAACACTTGTGGCTGAGGCAAATGGTTAGTGGCATCAGGGTAGAGGTGAATTTCGCCAGTTTTAGCCACATAACTCAAATCTGTGCCATTGTTACAGTTTTTAGTGATGGTTTTAATACAAAAAGAATTACCCTCCCATCCTTTTAAACACAGATACACAAGATCCTGGACTACCATGATGGATCGTATTGAGATATAATGTCTTTCCCCCCAAAAAAACACTTGTTAAAAAAAACTATTGACCACCTGAAGTATTGACGAATGCAAAATAATTACATGAAAATAAAATAAAGGTGAGTTTAAGTCAAACAAGAGTGGAACTGTAATTTCATTGTGCTTTGTACAATAACAATAAAGGTTTATAAGTTGAGTATGTCCTCTGGACAGGTTCTTCTTTGTTGAAACACGTCATCTCTTCTTCAAGAGACATGTTTTAGTCTAAGGAGTTACAGGTAAACTCAGCCAATACGTTATACCTTCGCACAGTGTATTATCAGGTTTAACAGTAACAACCAAAACTAGTTGTTCACATGCAAAAGAGGATCATCACCCAAACAACTAATTGGTAGAGCCCTGATTGCAGCTAATTGTTCAAGAGATGATTGTTCATCCCAATAAATTTAAGTGAAATACAAGCTATGAACTACGTTTTTTGATACAATGGTGAGAACTCTTACTCACTTTCAACAAAGAATGATAATCAGTGATAAGACCAAAAGCCAGGTCTCTGCAGGGGAAGATTAATCAAAATTTAGGAGCTGGTCTTACCATGGGAATACCACCAGGGATTGACTTGCAGAGTGAGATGGGGAGGGTTTTTTGTCTTGTCCTTGAGTGACATAATAGGATTGCTTTGACAAACATGCATTAAAGTGGTAGTATGTTGCAGAGTCAGATCATGAGGTCACCAGTCGGCCATGCCATCGGTCAAATATAGAGTACTATAGGTTCTGACATCCCAGCTATGTGTTTTGTTTGCATGTATTTATATATCACTAGAAGCATCTACAGAAAGTATTCTGAGCACAAATGTATTTCCAATGAGGTTAGTCCTTCAGATTTGATCAAAATATAAATATATAGCAGAGAAGCACAATGGGCTCATGGCACATTTGTATTGTTTTTTTATCAAGGTGCTAATATTTAGTATGGACAGTCATGTTTTCCATGGTAATATGCAGGTTTGTTGACTTGAAAAAAAACAACAGATTTTTACTTTTGCATTTGCCACAGATCATCACAGTAACTGAATACCGTTCCCAATGTGAACATTTTCTGTGAAACTTGGCGTGTTTCTCTCATTAAAAAGTTGTTAAATTTGCTAAGTGCATTTATGCAAATTACCTGCTTCCTCTTTTGCCACCATCATCAACTTTAAAAAAAAATTGCCAACATGTTGTTTGCTTCATCCAATACCTCTGCAAACTGTGGGAGGTAAAGAACACTGCAGTCTCTAAGTACCCTTTATCGTATAGCCTGTTATTATGCACAGGATTATAAAGTGTCAGAGAAAGGTTGGAATGCATCCCTCCTGTATTTTTATGGATCAAGGTTTTAATAAAAGAGATATTTTGAAGCACTTTTGGGTCGGCTAGATGTGCCCAACCTTAATTAAACATTGATGTCAAAGGGAAAAAAGGGTGATTTCTACAGAAAGTGAGAGACTGCATTAAGCATCTCCCACACAAACTACATGTCATGTTCCTCAACTGATCTGCCACTTATGTGAAATTCAATCTAATGTGCAAACGTTACACCTGTTAGCAAACAGAAGACAGCTCAGACACAAAGTTACTAGATCCTTAATTTGAAGACATAAACAGGAGGAGTAAAAGTATTGCATGGTGATATTCGATACCTGTTCAACTAAATATATTTAAATGGAAAGTTTAGAACTAAGAATTTTCTGCAAAAAAAAGTGCAGTTGTCTTAAAGGGGGCATATCATGTAAAATCCAATTTTTTAGCCGTTAAATGCATTTTGTTATGGACAGAGATATATGGTAACAAAGTGCATTTACTTCATTACAGTACTTAAGTAAATTTTTACCAAGTATTTTCTAAAATCCTAACTTTTACTTTTATTTTCTTACATTAAAACATAAAAATTATACTTTTACTTCTTTAATTTAAAACATATCACCTAGTTGTATGCCAAAAATTTAAATATGACCTGAACTCATAATGAAAGAAGTTGTTTATGAGCTCTAAAGTGTTGAATTTATTTAACCAAGTTATGTCAACTGGTTCCACTATACCAAGTAGAACAAACTGAGAAATTTACAATTGCTTTACATTTAGTCAATTAGTTCAGTGTCAAACAGCTTGTTTATTTGTTTAAAGAGACAGCATCAAAATGAGTTGATCTGAGACACACCCCAAAAAAGGGTCTTAGAGTTGCAATAAAGAGGAATTCAGACCAAAGCATTGCATTTTCACTTTATATAGACCCCAAGTGAATGATTTAAATTTGAAAAAGGAGGACTTAAATGTTTGTTAGGATTATCCAAACAAGTTTAACTGAAGGCAAAATGACTTCTTTTTTTATTCTTGAAGGGGCTTATTTCTCATCCGAGGAGCTTTCTTAGTTCCAAACTGTTTAAACTTCTTCAAGAATTGAAAAAGAAGTCCAACTGCCTTTCACTGAACCTGATAAGATTACAAAGTCTTGGATGACTGAGAATCCACACCAGCATCTGGTTACGAATAACTGATAACAGTAAACGTAATACACCAAACTTTAAACTGTACCCTTGACAATTTTGTTTTATATTTAGGGCTAGAAATCCCCGCCCCTTTGGCTTCACCTAATATCCCAAAAAGAATTGGGACGCCCTTTTCCCCCTACACAAAATGTAGAGGTAGAGCTAAAAAGTAAGCAATAAGGGTGAAATGAGATTCAGCCTTAATGCCGTGACTTAACGAGGGTGATTATCCCCGTCTATATATCCCCTCTACCCCAACCCTCATTCCTCTGACCAGATGAATCAGACTGAGGCTGATCTGTCAGTGCGCTGCTTCGTTGGAGGACATGCATGATCTGTCAGAGATAGAATGTCAAACTAGAGGGTTCAGGATGAGGCGAGAGAGGGAGGGATAAAAGAGGAGAGAGATGACAGATGAAGTGAGATCAACAAAAGAGAGCCGTACACAAAAGCAGGATGGAGGGAAACAGGTGGATTGAAGGTGTTAGGCAGAAAAAGAAACAAGGATGGAAAGGAGGGATCAAGAGGAGGAGGGGGGGGGATAAGCACAGGAAGACAGATAGAAAGAGATTATTTTCAAATACAGGTTGTGTACGCTCTCCGCTTAGACATAAGGGTGGCAAGGTGGCTGCTTGCGCAACACACCGAGATCTACACACGCATGCACAAGAACCACACGTAGCCGAGCAAACCTGCTGGATGCCTGCAGAGATACATGAGTCACAGTATCCATATTGCCATGCCGCAACACGCACAAATAAACATATTGTGCTGCTTGAGTAGCAGCATTACAGGCATTTTGACATTTTCTCGACAAAAAAAAAAAAGCAGAAGATCTGAGGGTTCCACCGAGTTGTGTTGAGGGAGTGAGATGAGAGCGGCAGCTTTGCATTGTTTCAGTTGGTACAGTACAGGCCTCATTCAACAAAGGGAGACTCTGGGAGTTCGGAAAAATGTTCTGTGTGGGCTGGTGTGTGTCAGTAAAGACATAGGTAGCTAGTGGGTGTATTTACTAATAGAGGATATAGTGTGTTAAAGCTAAAAAAAAAAGTGTGTGCTGTAGTGAGGATTTAATGGGATTTCCAGCTCAGCAGAATGTGCCGTCTTGTCCCACACCCTCAACATGCCCTGACGTGCACACAAACACACACACTCCTCGTATCGATCCGGCTGGCAGCCACAGGGTCGTTCATCAGATGGCTGGACACACCCAGGTGTGTTTTACTATTGGACAATGCTCACACCGGCGCAGTCAGGGAGCAGACAACCATCACACAGCAGACATGCCAGAAAAGAAACAGAAACAGCGAGGTGGAAAAATCTCATCAGACTCTAAAAGAAGAGAGAAAGAAATACAGTTTGGTAGCATCAAGACACATACAAAACTAAAAAAATCATACAACACAATACAATTTATGATATACAATAAAATATGAAATCATGTCATATATATGTATATATATATGACATATCATTCTATTGTCTTTATAAATTAATCCAGTGGTGGAGGATAATGCAGTAAATGTGATGCTAGTTCTGCTATTAGTGGATTAGCAGACCTGTGCCCACTACAGACTATATCATTTTGGTAAAAGATAAGATAGGTTTTTTAATATTACAATCCAGGGCAATGCAATACAATACAATGTGATATTCTAAATACCGTATATCATGATCTATTATGATAAAATACACATAGTAGAAAAAAGTATTTAATATGTTTAAGTCCACCATGCCAAGGACTATATAGAGTTGGTCCTACTTTAGCTGCTATTACAGCTTCCACTCTTCTTGGAAGGCTTTTCACAAGCTTTTGGAACACTCCTGAGGGGCTTTGGGCTCGCTCATTCTGTAGAGCATTTATGAGGTCAGGCACTGATTTTGGATGAGTATTTCTGCCTTGTAATCTCTGGTCCAGTTCATCCCAAAGGTGCTCAATGGTGTTGAGGTCAGGGCTCTGTGGGGGCTAGTCAATTTCTTCCACAACAAGCCCATCAAACCATGTCTTTATAGTCTTTGCTTTGTGCACTGAAGTATAGTCATGTTGGAATTAAACAAAAATAACTAGGGTTAGAAATAACTAAAGTTGGAATAAAACATTGTCTAAAATATATTGGGATGCTGGTGCATTAAGATTGTTCCTCATCAAGCAACACTGACAAAAAAGAAAAATCTCCTAACGGTCAACCTCTAGTTCTCAGCTACTGTACACAAAATGACAGCAGAAACAATATAAACATAATCCTTCAGCATTATGACAATGTAAACCTGTATATTATGTAGAATGGTTATATACATTTGACTTACTTTGTTATTTTGTTTCCAACTTCTGTTCAAATAGAAGAAGTTCCTAAGATACTGAAAGCCCAAAAAGGCCCAGTATACTCGATACGAAGCCAAGCAGTCAACATGAGGTCACATGGTTCTTTCATGTTTCATGTTTGTTTTCGCCCACATCTTTCATAGAGATAAACTGCCCTGAGCCTATGGTAAACCCTTCCCACAGCAGTATAAATCTGTGTGCAGGGTACCGCTGGAGTCTAAACTACGAAAACAAAAAATCTCCCAATATCCGCCATTACTTTGGCCACAAATCTGTCACAGTTAAAGTGCCACACTTTTTCCATGCAAAACGTCTGTTTTGTTTCCATCCATGAGTGTTTAAACAATTGACTATCTTTATAGATGCTTCTTCAGTCGGATTCTGGAAGTGAGTAGTTGATGCAACTTCTGAGAGCTTTCAGTACAACAAACACAGCCACAAACTTCTGACCAATCACGTAATCATTTCTTATGAAAAGTTCTCCTGGTGAGTTCTGTTAAGAAGGGGTAGAAGACTCAAAGCTGCGAACAAAATGACGCAATTTTTGTCACGCAACAATGAGAGCAGATTTCAGCAGTTTGCAAGCAGAAAGTGGAGATCCTATTGCTATCGACACCAGTGTTTTATGTTCATTCTGTCTTTTTAATGCTCAGACTAGCTCATTAACTTATGGAAAATCACTTCTACCAGTAGCTGAGTGTAACAGTTGCCTTTGCCACAAATGGCCGATCTCACAGATGATGACCGCCGTGTCTCTAAAACACAACAATGTAACATGACACACGGCAGCCTCGACCTCCACCTTAATGGCAGGTTAACCGTTGCCCCCGAAGTCACTGCAGTAACTCTTTGGCCTCTGGATTGCTGTACCTCTGATTCAATTACTTTGACCTCGGCGGGTGCCGAGCCTCCCTCCCGGTCTTGTTCCTGTAGCCAGGGAAGGTTAATTGAAACGGAATGCAACATTAATTTCCTTATTAATGAGAGCAGGTGACTGGCTGCTAACTGTAGGAGACGGTGACCTCAAAGAAATGTTGTTCTTTTTTTTTTTTGTTGTTTCACCCTGTTAAGAAATTGTACATGATGGATGACAATGAGTATTTATGTAGTGAAAACAGACTTAAACAAACCTTATTTAAAATGCAGCTCAGCTCAGGCTGTGTCCAATTTCAAAGGCTGCATCCTTCGAAGAACCTGGCCTACGAGTTCAACAAAGACCGGAAGTAAGGGGTCGTAAATTTGGATGGTCTAGCTTTATTCATGCAAGCTTAATTCATATTTATTCAATTTTGTTGTATTGCATTTCTTATTTATTGCTAATCTACCAATTACAAATGTTTCATTTTCCTACTTTGCCCCTTTTTTGCTTTCTGTAAATCTGCTTTAGAATTAAACATTTCTTAAAATTTGTTGAAGTCATGCAGCGCATCCCTCAAAAGTCACCCTCCACAAAAAAAAATAAAAAATACACCAAACTTTGCCTTTAAGTCAAATTTTCATTCATCTGCACACCCACAGTGCTTCGGCGCAACACGAGTGTGCACCCCGGCGCCTCACACCTCTCATCTGTCAAAACATGATAAGATATAAAACTCCACTGTGACAGAAACAAGCAGCCTCCTCTTCAATCTCCTTAAACAAATACCAGGCAAATGAATGAATTTTGAACAGCCACCGCTGCCTCTATCATGAGACAGATCTTTACTTTATTTCAGTCTCGCACCTTCATACAATCTTCCAGAGGAGGCAAGAAACTTGTTCTAATAAGATCCGGCGCTTTTTCCTCCTCCCTCTCCTCCTTCCACTGTTTTGTCTCTCTCGCCAGCCAAAGCCCAACTTCCTTGTTTAATCACAGAGTCTATTAAAAAGGCAATTAAACATCATGCAGGTAATATGTATAATCCATTGAACAAATCCTGGATCAAATATGCAAATGGGAATAATGGAATGTTGATTAGTGCACCATTTTGCCTGCACTATTGATTCAGTAGAGTTGGAGCAAGACCTTTAAGTGGCATGATGCTTGCTTTTAAAGTCTTGCAAAAATATGTCCACAAACTTAGCATTTTTCATCATTTAGCCCAACAGAGGTTTTTTTTTTTGGGAATGCGTATTTGACATAAGGGTTTATATTTTCACATTAGTTGTAATTCTGATAACCTAAGAGTTTTGTTTAAAATCTATCTACTTAATGAGATATTTTGCGAACGCTACAGATGTAACTGGTGATGAATAAAACTTGAAAATGAATTTTTCTTCCCCAGTGTTGGCGTGTCAGCAAACTCCTCCAACTGTTACTATCTCAGGTGTAAGACGATAAAAAGATCAAACAACCTGAATGCAACGATGGATACGTGCCGTTATCACAGTTCATCCACAGAAACGGTAAACTCAAAGCAACAATCACACAAACCCAACAAAAGCAGCAGCCTTACCACTGCAATCACATTTAAAGCGGTAGTTCAGCTCCTGCATGTGAAGGTCTGAAGAAAAGGTTATGAATAGTTATAGGTTCACCTATAAATAGCTCATTGAACAATTTAAGTTTGGTAAAAGTAGTTTAACTGCAGGATTAACTAACATGCTGACTATGACTGAGTTTACAAAAAAATTATGTCTTTAGTAATCAGAACTAAAGGCACCAACAACTAGCTTTAGCACTTCCATATGTGGCACTTCCACTAGAATTATGTGATTTTGGCCTGGTAAAAACCAGACCCTCGTCCGAAGCAAAGTGAAGGACGAGGGTCTGGACTTGCGGCTATAGTGAAGCGATTCTTGCTGAAGGCGTGGCCTCTGAAGTTTAAAATGATTGGATTGGTTGGCCGCGACGTATGTCGCTGTGCAGGAGGCTAACCTAAGAAGCTAACCAGAAATCGCGTGCGCTGTAAACAACCCTACTGAGAGGAGAAAAGTACCGAGCCGAACGAGACGACTGTAAATAAGAGCTGCTGCTTTGTCAGACAAATTTATTTTATTTGGAAGCCTTATCAACATGGACTGGCTTTGTTCACTTCCTCCACTGCCATATGCTAAACTAACTAGCAGACACTGTACAGAAAATCAACGTTTTGTTCTCTGATTGGCCCGGACGAAGATTTTCCCGAAGACATCCTTGTCTATGGGAGAAATCCCAGACGCAGCAGTGAAGGGAAACTAGAATTGAGCGGAACTGCCTCCAAACTTAAGTTATTTAAAAATCCCTGCCTGAAACAGTTAAGATGTTTAATGTTTATAACCTTTCTACAAAATCCTAACTTAAAAAAGGAACAAACTATCCATTGAAGTTGAGTGCAGGAGGCGTTTGTTGTCCGAAAGCAACTGGTTTACATCTGTCCACCGTTGCAGTTAGCTAAAAATAAAATTAATTATTTGGATGTTTCAAAGCAATCAGCACAGCCACTAAAAATAAAATAAGTAACTACAATTAAATGGTTTTTCTACTTTCTCAATTTAACTCTGTTTCTCTTCGGGGTCTTTGGCATTTTGTTTTAAAAGATTAAAAGTGGAGGAGCGCGAGGAGAAAAAAGTAAAAAAAAAAAAAAAAAGGGAAGCGTGGGTGTTTGGTGACAGAGGATGGAGGGAGGGAGGGTGGTAGTGTTTATGTTATTGATGTGCAGCGCTGGCTCAGATAAAGAATTGGTGGGAACCAACCAACTCCTATCTGGCTCCTCCAGCCAAAGGCCTGTTTGCTTTCAGGGAGTTGCCAACGAGCACGGTTTGTGTGTGTGTGTGTGTGTGTGTGTGTGTGTGTGTGTGTGGAGGCTGGAGAACGGTAGGACAGATAGCAGGGAGGGTAAGCAAGTAGATGCTGTTTTCGGAATTAGATTCTGCTCCTCTAACAGCACAATTAAGGTACGATTGGATAAAGCCGAAGGGAGAGGGGAAATTCTCCGGCTTAAGTAAGGATAGTGTATCGTAATGGACGAGTGAGCACAGTGACACAGGTGGAATATGATTATTATAGATCCTTTTGAGTCATGCTTACGAAAAAAGACAAAAAAAAAAAGCACAAAACAGAGAAAGTCCAAATGGTCATGTAGCCAAAAATAATCTAAGGGATAAATCAATATGGTTGGCAATGTGGCGTCAAAGGGCTTCGATGAAGAGGTTGTTTTATCAAGAAGACACGGTTCATAAATGTAGACAGGAACAAGAACTACTGATGGCAGGGATAGAGGGATAACAAAGCATTGAGGTAACTGGAGAAGCACCGCAGGGTAAATATGAAGGGACGATAGCTTCTCTTTATCAACATTTATACATTTGTCTCTGCAAAGATTCAAGAAAGAAAACCATAAATGTATTAAGGAAAAAGTTGTGATTGTGTGAAGGATGAGTCAGCATTTGAAAGAGGTTGTGAAAGGATTTTGAAATCTACTTTTGGGGCTTGCCATAACAAAAGTACAAGTTATTTGAAAATATCTCATGAACCACTCTGACTAAATCAATGAAACTGTCCCAAAATCATTGTTACACTGTTTAAACAGCAAAACCCAAGATGGTAAGCCACTGTCATAAAACAACTATTTTATAAACATTTACAATGAATATTTTGGCATAAATGCTATATTCCTGGAGTAAGCGATATCACTCATAAAGCTACTGCTTTCAAATAAATATAGAATCATAAATAAATGTGGAGTTAGAAACCGATGGTTAAGTAAAAGTTTATAAAATATTGTTTGAGTGAAACATTTTGAATCTTAAGTTTACATTTTGAAATGGCAGCAATTTATCATATAAATTGAACTATTTCAATTTTATATTTATACATTTTGCAGGAGTTAGACGTGGCTTTTCTGGATTTATTTAAAATTTACTGTAATTGCTAACAAACAAGGATATAAAAGTACATAAATCCTTGACTAAAATAGGAAATAAAAACTGTCAAAAATAAACAAATCAAAGACTTCCACTGTGATCCCCCCACGTTTATTTCAGTCGAGAACAAAGAATAAAAAGATTTGTATTATAATTGTTTTAATAGAATTTTTCCCCTCGGCCGTTTCAAAGCTCCTGTGAGTAATCTGCAGCTGTAGGTCGATAGCTGTGAATGTGGACAAAATTTGTTTTGCAACAAATTCCTTCCAAACACAATTAAGAAAGGTTATTTTAACGATTTATTCTGAAATACCAGAGGAATTGTAGCGACTAAGTTGAAATCGATGCACTAAAAAACGAGGACGAGTTAAAAAAAAACTGGTGAAAATGGTTGTTTATCCAGATTTGTTATGAGGATGTTAGTTTACTGTGTTCAAAAGATTCCTTCTGTTACAAGGTGAAGGTTTTTAAAATTTAAACATGGGATAATGTTCCACCACAAAGCATGAAGGCAATCATTTGATGGTGCAGGTTTACTGTGCAAATGATTGACTGTTACAGTAAATACCTCTGCAAGCAAGAAATATTAAACATTTATTAGCAAGTGATTGTATAGATGCAATATTTAAATTGAGATTACAACCTTGTTTAAAAAAAAATGTGACGCTTAAAAGCTGAAATTACGTCCTTTTTTAATTGTTTGTTTTCTAAACCAATAATCAATTTCCTGCATGCATTAACTTTGAAACGACAGAAGTGGCCGTCCTGGAAATAAAAAATAAAGGGGGTGTTGTACTCATCCTCTCGTGCTCCTCTCCCTTCCTTGCTTCCTTCATCATGACTGATGCAGTCTCTGCGTTACCCTCCATTTATTTGACTCCGCAGGAGGGGGGAACTGATGTGCTGATCCATCAGAACCGCACGGCTCCATTTACGAGATGGACCCCCGCCTCTAAAGCAGCTCCTCCAGCCGGCGTCAACAGCTGCCCGCCTGTCTTAAAAGCCCCCGTCCACCAAGGGCAAGGGCAGATTTTCTGATGAGGAGCACGACGCTGCGTCGGCACCAACCCCGTGGACTTGTTTCGGTTATTTAGGGGAGGGTGTTCTGTCAAAAACAACCGAGCGCAAAATACCTCTTTGTCAATCTCAGGGACGCAATGACGAAGGAGGCGTTCTATCCTGTTGAGCCTTGACTTGACGTTAACTTATGAGCGCTTGAAAGATGCAATCAGTTCGAGTTTTGTTTAAACACACAGAAGTCGTCGAGGAGAAGTACGTTGGATGACTTTAATCTTTTCGTCTTTTGTCCAAAACAAGTTTTTGGTTTTTGCCAGTGTCCGTCTGTCTTTTACCAAAATATTTTAGGAAACTTTCAGGAAGGAATTATACTCAAAGATGTTACAACTAATTATTTCTTTGTTGACGCAATTCAAAATAGCCAACATAGTAAACTGACGGTAGAAAACACAAAAATGGTTATAAGTAGAGGTGTCCCGATGAAAGGTTTACTCAAACCAAGTGCGAGTACTTCAGTTTGGGTTCTTACGGACAGCAAGTACTGATACAAAGTACTTAGAGCTTAGAGTTTAAACATTACACAATGACTTTAAAAACACATTTATTTTATTTACAACAAGGTGGCTCTCCTTTTCTTATAGACCTATAGCACCTCTGACTGGATCAAATCAAAATATACAACATAAAATATACCACTGCAGCATTTTCAATTAAATAAAAATAAATATGATTTTCTTTCATCTAGCATACATTTATGCTGATGGATATGGGCACCAGTGACCCCCCTGACCCTGAAAGGAATAAGCATGTACAGAAAATGGATGGATGGATGGAACTGGCAAACTTTTCACTTGAAATGTAAACTGTAACTTGTAACTTTATTCAGTGGAGCACTGAATCTGGTATCGGTCCCGAGTATTGGGGGGGTTTGAACGAGTTCATCCAATACTGATACCGATAACGAAACAGCTATAAGTCAGTGAATTTTACAGATACTGAGCTAAAACATGTTGTGAAAGTACATTTCATCAAACAGTCCAAGGGTTAACAGATTGCACAAGATCTTGATTTAAAACTTTAACTGTTGGAGTCAACCACATCTTGTTGAAAATAACTGAATAACTTTCGAAGTCAATGTGATTCAAGATGGCTGTCACAGCTAATCGACTTCATGAAACACAAAAATGTAATGCTATATGTCCGTTGATGAAATCAATATGAACTCAAATTAGGTGTGCTAATAAATGAGTTATCCCCAACGTGTTCTCTAAAGAAAACAAACAATAAAACTAGAATTCCTTGTAGGAGCACACGTTAAAGATTCTATAGGTAAATAGATTTTTAAATCTTTTATCGTCTGATGTGGGCCGTTTCCTCGTCTTTACGTTGTTCCATTCAAGTTTCCTACACACTGACACACTTCTGTGGGGGTTCCACTTTTCCAGCCCATTCATGGTCTCGTTTTGCAGGGGCAGAGTAGGACATACCATCAGAGAGCAGACCAGGGTGGCATGTCCCTGTGTGCCTCTGCGTGTAAGAGGAGAGCGAGCAGGGAATGTCCAGTGTTGCCGTCTATATGTAGAGCAGAGCAGGAACTGATCCACCCCACCGAAAGGCTCATGTCCAAGTTTGAAAAAGGCAGCCAGTGTTTTCCACTTCTGCACCGGCAGCTCAGTCATGAGACTGAAACTCCATCCGCTCTGTGGAAAAGGGGCGTCTGAACAGCTCGTTTTATAACTGGGAGGGTGTGTTTTTCCAACAGCAAAATATCAAAGGTTTACAGTGACTATTCAAGAAACCTGCATCACAGTAAATGGTTTTATGCATTATGTGGATGAAAAACAAATTAAACCACTACAACAAGCAGCTAAATTCAAACTGTGTTTAGACCAAGACCTTTAGTCCAAAAAACAAACTGTATACCACGATTACAGGTATAAAACACACAAGTTTAAACTACACAAGAATGCCAATGAGCACAAAGCATTGATTGATTAGTTTTTTTGGGGTCTGATTATCTGTTTTTCAGATACAGCAGTTGAATCAGAAAGTAAACAAACTGTGCAAATTGGCGTCACTACAAACCTGTAAAGGAAAAAATTGACATTTTTTTAAAGCAAGTCAAAATAGATACTTAAATATGTTGTCAATTGTGTTGAAAGTTTATTTTTCACTTGATTTTGAGTGAATATGATCCAACTGAAGTCAAATATAATTTCCCATTATTTTATATAATATATATGGTGACAAATAAATGTTTGGATAATTTTTCAAAAGAACAAACATTCAATAACAAGTCTTCTAAGTCAGGTGAGAAAAAAGTATTAACTTTTGGACGTAAAAACTTCAGATTTCTTTACATTTATTAATAATACCAACATGCTCTGTCCTGTGCAGAATGACAAAACACAAAATTATTTCTTTACTAAAACCTCTGTAACTTTGCTCCAGTTCACTTTAGCAGCATGAATCTTTGCACAGGTGATGTCCACAAGTAGATTTATGGTTTTCAAGAATTTTTAGCCTGATTCATTTTTGTTTTAAATATGTTATATACTGTCTAATGAAAAAAAATATTCAGGTGAGAGTGAAAATTTAAAAAAAAAAATGATGTTCCATCCCTAATATCTCTAAAACCACAGCAGCTGTTTTAATACTTACACTTCAGATTAAATCTGCCAAGTGTTAGCTTTATTTTGATACCGAGATTATTTAAGTATAGTTTGTAAATGCTGAGATACACACAGTTATATTTCTGTAAGGTATTTTGAGAAAAAACTGAGAAAACCCCTTGGGGCTTAAGAGGATAAACAAGAATATGACTGTAATCCATGCATTTGAGCATGAAATATGTGAAGCTCCTGCACTGTATGTTGATTTAATAAACATAAATACTCAAACATTTTTAAAATGGCAGTTTTATTACATTTAGGTATGCATGCTATGTGGACCTCTAGCAGCTTCAACTAAAAACTGTGGCCCCTTTCATCATTTAAGTTGCCCGTCCCTGTAGTACATAGTGGGAAATTACGTCTACATGAAATATTTCATTGTTCACAAGACTTCACTTCTAAACTTTCCATGTAATTCTCAGAGCAACTGCACTGCTGTTCTCAGGACAACTAGACGCCGTTGTTTGTAACGCAACACGTGATAAATTTTCCCTGACGCGACTACACTGGGAACAGTTTTAGCACTCTGCAAGTTTCAGGTGTTGAACATTAACAATTCCATTACACTAGCTGACCGATTCATCCAGAGCCCCCCCACACACACACACGTCACACTTGAACTCCGGCGGTAGCTTCGTTCCCAGGCTCTCCACCATCACAGTACCCCGGCCCCTCCCCGCTCAGCTGACTGCAACTCTAGCTTCACCTCTGAGTGTGTAATCTCTTGCTTGTTTCTGTCTCCCTGACTTCATCTAACCTAACTTGCGCCGCGGTGTGTCTCCGGTGCTGTCACAAGGCGCGTTTCCATGGCGGCCCAACTCCACCGCTGATTTTTCATTTATAGAAGAACACGATACCCTCCTCGTCCGTCTCTGCCCCCCCCCCACCCCCAACCATGTGCTTTGTGCCTACATTTGGCTCCCTCCTGTCACGAGTTGTGTCAGTAGAAGTTAGACTTTGGCAGAGCGGAGTGTTTGTCGTGGCCAGAGGATTGGGTAGGAATCTTCCATGAAGATTAGCCTTCAGTATGCAGCACATGATCTGAGTCAGAGTAGAAAGGAATGACTCAACAGCAGTTGGGCTGTCAAAAAAGGAAAAGCCACACACACACAATGTATTTGTAGGTCTACGTTCATTCCCTGCGAGAGAAAGAAGCACTGCGGTCCACATTTTGTTTCCCCTATGCAAATCATCTGCATAGTTATTACCCGCAGCTGTCATTTCTCACCTTAAAGGTTGATTTTAGTCTAAATCTCAGGCATAAACGGCTATGGGTGATAATCCATTCACTCAAGAAATGCTAGGTTTTTAATTAAGCAAGGTGTTCTCTTGAAAAGTGCAATTGTTCTTTGTCAGAACTCCAATAAACGGAGAACTCCTCTTGTGGGCGAATTAGACAGAAAACAATTTGTTACTGAGCCCACAATCCTGAAACATCAGATGAAACGGATTCCGTAAACTGTGGCATTAAAACGAGCACTCCTTTTTCGTTTCATCCGCCTGATTCTTCCCACCGCTCGTCATCACTCTTCAAAGGTTGACTCTCACCGCTCCGGGGTGTGCTTGTTCCTCGGCGCATCTGTATCCCCCTCGCCTTGTTACTGAGCTTCACAGACAGTATAATTTCAGCCTGACACCGCCTCGAATGCGCCGCTTGTCAAGCAGGAGTGCGGCTGAGAGCGCGAGCAGAGGGATGCAGGGCTCAAAAATGTCACTTTCATTCCCGGCAAGATGAGAGGAGGGCGAGGAAAATAAAGAAAAGAAGAAAAGAAGGAGGGGGCTTTGGAGGGAGGTGGATAGAGGAGGCCTTGGAACAACTGTTTAAATTATGACAGGAAAATGACCAAAGACCTAAGTGGCTTTTGTGTGTGTGTTTGTGTATGAGATCAAAAACACATGTGAAAGTTTTTTTTTTTTTAGTTTTTGTTTAGTTTTTTTGTCTTGGTGTAACTAGGTACAAAAAAGGGTCTTTTGACTACAGTTGTAGCAAATCGGCTTTTGCTCAGCACAAAATAACTTAAAACTTATTATTTTTTATTTGTTAGTTTGACTGATTTCCTTTTTTAAAAATGATTTATTCATTCAAATATATATTTTTTTATTTATAGGGTTTCAGCTCAGTGCAGTTATGTCACAGTATAGTTCTAAACATAGTCAAAACCTTGTTATTCCTATAAGATCTCATCAAAAGGAGAGTAATTCGGCCACGTGGGCAAAGTTGGGCAGATCTCTTCGATGACGAAGCTCTGAACACACATTTAACATAATGTTGGGTTTTTGATACAAAAGTCCTCGGGAGTGAAGTGCAGGAGGAGGCGAGGTCTGCTCACTCAGGACAGGACCCGCCCTGCTCTGCCTCTGATTGGACAAAACTATGGCTCCGGGCTCATTTGATTTGTTGAAAGCAGCATCCGTTTAACCCTGCATTATTGGATGGCTTTAACAAGACCGCTACAAAAAAACAACCCATTTTTTTTACATTCCGTCCCAGAATGCAGCATTTTCTCATTTCAACAGCTTACTGTGGAGTACCTGCGGCGTGTAGTTGCTGTTTAGCTCTCGTGTGTTTTTGTTTGGTGTTTACCCAATTAACATGTCACCCAAATCTACTGTAGGCCTTTTCTGGAACACATTCAATATCTTTTTTTTTTTTTTCATGATTTGAGAATTTAACCACTACAAGAAAACTGGGGCTTCACTGTATTTCTAAGCAGTTTTTTTCCTTGTAAATACAGTTAACTCATGAAATATAAAAATGAAACTGCTATATTATATTGTATGACCTATCACATCGTGAGAGAAGTGGAGCAAAAGGCAGCTATTTTAATGCCTATAGCAGTTTTGGACTATGTGTCTTGTTCAAGGACAGGCTGGGAATCAAACCTGCAACTTCCCAGTCCCAAGACAGCTGCCCTACCACTGCCACCAAAAAGTTGACTAAAAGTTACAGAACACTCAAGCAGAATGTTCTGATATATGAATGGTTAAGATAGTACAAACTACCGTATGTAAAAAAAAAATGTCCGGAAGAAACTCCAGTATAAACAGGAAAATGAAGCATTCACACAATAAACAGCTTGTTGCCAGAGCTCTGAGCACATAAATCCACCAAATGTGTTTTTGTGCTTTTCTCCATATGTGTTGACGCCTGTACCCGTCTGTGCTCCAGCCTATCTGGCCTCGACTACAAAGCCCCTCTGTTCTTAGCATGAGCTCCATCTCTGGGCCTTGTCAAACAAATGGCTTTTGGCGGATTCTCTCCTGGGCAGGTGCCATGACCGCTGTCAGGTCTGCCGTGGCTTGCGGTGCCCCCCTGTTCCTGGCATCTTCAGAAGCCCTGCTAAGTATTAACGGAAGTCCCCTCCTTCCTCATTTACATTCATTTAAACTGTGAAACTGGGCTCCCTCAGAGCGTGGCAAGGCCGTGCCAAACCTGCCACAACTGATAAACCAGGCCAACCTCTCACTGACCGCTCGCTTTGCTTTCTTCTGCTGGTCTCTGTCCGAGAAGAGCCCTCCACAGCAACCCTCTGTGGGTCCTGGGCTCTGCTCTGTTGGCAGCATTCTACCACGGTCCGTGTTTTTTTTTCTTGTTTTGTTTTGTTTTTAACCAAGGTTTGTTTGTTTTTTTCTCCTCCTTGCTCGCTGAGTGTTTAAGAGCTGCACAGTCAATGTTCTAGGGCGATATAAGTGTAGCACCAAAATTGGTTTTAGATGCAGTCGTGCCTTAAGAAACAAATGTTTTCATTTTCCCTCAACTCTGTTCCTGTTTGACAGGCATTTCTCACCGTTGACACGCTAACCCCGAGCTCACCCATCAGGCAGACCGTAGAGATGACAGGGGGGCTCAGCACAACACTGGGCAGTTTCTGTGTGACCCCTGCAGCTGAGGGAGTGGCTACCTGCCTCACCCTGAGCTTTGAGGTGAACGCTGAAGTAACTATGACAAGTGGGATCAGCCCTCAGACTCCTTTAATGCCAGAAATCCTTTAAATGAAGCTGGTTGCTCACTACCATCACTCTGCTCCTTCGAGTCTGGACTCTGTGTGTGTGAGGGGGGTCATGCTGCTGTTCAAAATGGACGTATGTGTCTGTGTGTGATAAATGAAGGTTGATACAGGAGGTGTGGCCGGGCGAAGGGAAGCATAACCTCTGGTGAGATGACAGAAAGCCAAGCTGGAGGGGAAAACTGAATTTCTCCCTTGCTGGAAGAGAGACAGGCCCTCAGCTGAGGGGACAGCAGGCACAGCTAACAGAGTTGCTAAACAGACAGATGAGGGAGGCAAGTGTTAATTAAAAACAGCAAGCAGGAATGAGGAGAGGGATTATGTCAACCACGGAGCAAGGAATTAGTGGGAAAAGAAACTTAAAAAAGTGCTGACTTTAATTAGCTTTGTTGGAGAGGGAGTCATGCGTTAGCATCAAGTAGAGCTAAAGTTAGCCGTTGTTAGCAATAATAAAACACATGTTTACACCAGTATAGTGATGTTCGATACCATCAATTTTCTTTATGTCTCTGATACGGAGTAAAACTCAGGCTGGTATCTGTGATACTGATCCAGTACTGATACTTAGTGCAAATACACCTAATGTGTCTGGTAAATCTATAAGAAGTAGAGTATTTTAAATCACAGCTTCATAAAGAATACATAACATCAGAGTCATTTATTTCTTAATGTTAAACTCAGAACTATATTAATGTAGCGTCCTCATTTAGAAAAAAACAGATAAACCAAACAGACACAATCACACAAAATATGTGAGAATTGTGTTTAAGTAGAACAATAAAAACATTTAAATAAATTGTTTGATTAACAAGAACTTCTTGTTAATCAAACAATTTATTTAAATGTTTTTATTGTTTACTATATAGGGAATTGTATACTATATAATATATATTTATAGTATACTACAAAAATAAAATGTGCATTTTAATTGAACATATTACCATGAAAATACTGATAATGTATACAGACTGAGTGAGCAAAGAAGTTCCCACCAACCGCGTATGATTTAGACAAAATTTCCATTGTGTTTTTGTTAATGATATACATTACATGAAATGACTGAAGTAAAAAAACTATTGTTTTTTTATTTAGTATTGATTTTAGAGCATAAAGTTCTGGTATCGTGGTATTAATATTCCAGTATTAATTTGCATATCACTATAAAAAAGTACATTTTTATCTTGTCCAAACTGACAGCTTTAAAGTGTCTGTGACATGCATATACTTTAAATACAAAAAGTCAAAGAAAACATCTTTATACTTAAGAAAATTACCATAATAGACATGATTTTACCCATTTTGTTACATAACTGGCCTATTTTTTTTGGCTCAGCCAAAGTGAAACAGAAAGTGACATCAAAGGGGAAATCTTTAAGAAAATAAAATCTTTGGTCTTTGTTTATTAAAACAATATCATTTAAATTTTAACTTTTCACCTCGCTTTGACAGAGAATGAAAATAATGTAAATAAACATCAGATTCTTCTCTACAGTCTGTGTTGTTAGCTGTTGTAGCAACGTTCTGTTTACATGCAGAAATTCCCCTTTGACATCACTTCAATTTGTTTTGCAATATGTTATCAGTGTTATCTTTCCAAAATTGTGCTCATGTTTATTAAAAAAATTAATGTCACAGTCACTTTAACCTCTGTGCAACAATCTATTTTTGTCCTTTTCTCACTCTTTAGGTTGGTATTGTAGTTAAAACCATTTCAACAAACTGAAGTTGTTCAATTAGCTACAACAAAAAATATTAAGCACAACATTATTAAAGAACTCTACTTCAAAATATCTGAACTAACATTTTAATGCGACAAAACCATGTTAGCGACAGCTTTTTTAGCTCGGCTAGGATCATCACGCAACATATGGGGTCACTTGTGTTGGAGGAGATGACAACCTCTAAAGTGAATGATGGGAAAGAAACTACTGAATCTTCACTCTAACCAGCCTTAGCACGTCATTAATATCCCCCTAGCCACACACCCACCCTAACTGGACCATATGAGCTTATCACATTGTGCAAAAAGAAATAATTACCCAAATACTATCCTCCACCACCATCTTTAATCAGAGAAGTGTGTAATTACTGCCACACAAATGAGTTTGGTTCATTACCAGGCTGCTGTAACATGTCCATCGATGGATTGTTCATCCTTCTAGAGTTTATTATTTACTGACGTCGTAGCAAACCAGCGAGAGATAAATATACATTTGTCATTGAGGAGGAAAGAGAAAAATGAATGCGGTGGTCAGGGGAGCATTTTTCAAAGATGCACATTAAAAGCCCGAAGTGCTGAGAGACATTAGAGGGCAAGTAAGAGACCAGAACGACTGATGGCGTCTTTTAAAATCAACTTTACAAGATTAAATTGCAGTTTTCATAGAAATAAATAAATAAATAAAAATGTAATTTATGCATATTTACATTGTCATTTGCATTTATTTACTGGCACACTTGGATTTGTTTGTGGCAGGGTTTTATTTGTTCCCAGACAAACTGCTCCGGAAAGCATTTTCGAAGCGTGTTGTTTTTTTTTTTTTTGTGCTCCACGTGATGTGTATTTTCCTGGGGTCCACTAGCTCACTAATCTTGTGAAGCCAGATGTGCTGGTAAAAGGCGAGCCACAAAGCCTCCACCACTAGACGTCTCTGCATTGCTCCTGGCCAGATATGATGCTGCTTCCCTGGGGGCATTAGCTGAGAGCTTTGCTGGGCTCCAAATAGAACTAGGTTCCTGCTTTGGAGACAGCTGCATAATGGAATTATGTAAGGGAGGAGGACCAGTCAAACTTGTGGACTATCATGTAAAACCACCAATACAGTACTTTCAAGAGAAAAACACACGTTTGGAGTGATAATTACAACTAGAAATTTACTGAACAAGTTTTATAGGAGACCAATCAGGGTAACGCTCACAGTTCCATCGTATAGGAAAAAAAGACTGCATTGACATTTTAGCTGTGTCTTAATTCAGGAGTTACAGGCTGTGTCCAAATTCAGGGGCTGACTCCTCCGAAGGCCGAATTTGTCGGCTGCTTACGTCACAGCGCCGCACCAGAGGTTGTTCAAATTAGAAGACTCCTCCAATGTAGCCATTAAATGCGTCCTCTTTTAGCCTCGATTTAAAGGACGGGTTCGATGGATGCTTTTCGGCCCACTCTATCTCATAATGCATTGCAGGCCGACCGGAGATTTTTTCTTCTAGTAATGTCGGACGAAGCGAGAGAACAGAGTACATTCCTAAATAAAAACCTGGTGGTATAAACAAATTGCTTTTCAAGTGGTTGTGTTGTTAACGTTTTTATCATTTGTGTAAATGTGTTTTTTTATAATATTCTTGTCAGAAACCAAACAAGCTGGTGTAGCGAAATAAAAGTGCATGTACCGCAGGTCCCTTAGTTCTTCAAATATTGCCTGCTAATTTTGTTGTTTTTGTGATATTATCCAGGTAGGCTGAATAAAAGGGATGTAAAATGAGATGGTCTAGTCTACGAATGAGGTACGTTGGCGTCACCCTAGCGCTACATTTTATATCACGTCTTCAGTTGTCTTCGCGGTACAACTTCACAAAATTTGTGGGTCGCATTAGTCGGCTGTATGAGTAGGCACCTATGAATTGGGACAGCCTATGGTGCGGTGCAGTGATACAACCGGCCTACAAATTTGCTGCAATCCCTGACAGATTAGGGCCTTGTCCTCAGTAATGATATCTAATAAGTTAAAGATTTGTACATGTACTTAAAAATTGTGAGAATAAAAATGTTTGTTCACAAAATGTCGGAGGTTTTAGGCACCTCAAAAGCGCGTGAAATCAACTGTCAGTTGAGCATGATGTGATTTCACAAAATTGTGAAACTGTGATTGTGTAAAACCCATTAAAAGGTATCAGGACACCACTTCAGTCACTGAAAATCTAATTTTCTGTTGAAACCTTGATTGATGTTTCTGCTGTAAAGTACACCTGAGCTAATGAGATCTAAAGTGAGCTGGATAGTTTTGTACTCGTCTCAGCAAAATCACATCGATGTGCGAAAGGAAGTTTCTCTCCCTCTTTTGTTTTCTTTGTTGTGAATTTATGTAGCACTATTAAAATTGTCACATATCCAGATGAAACCACATATTTCGATGCAGAATTTGCATGTTTTTTTAAACTTCAAGGTGTGAAAATAAAAACGAATGTGTGAACAAAGTGTATCCTTCAATGCATATGCATAGGCACCCTTAGGTAAATTGTTCATTTAAGCCTTAACAGAGAAATCCTCTCCTCTTAAGCTCATTGGATGTGTTATTGTACTCTGATCGTTTTTTTTAACCTACATTTAAAAACATTTTAATCAAAACTAACAAAGCATTAAATAAGACTTTTTATCTGTTCATCAGGAACAGGAAATTAAGGAAAACACCTCTCTTTCTACATCTTTATTTGATCTACCAAGAGGGATTTCTGAATTGCCTTTAAGCCCAATCACAGCAGCATAAGGCAATTTTCAGAAAGAAAAAAAAAAAGTATGCTGAATTGCCTCTGGATCTGAATCCACTCTGAAACACTTCATGTTGTGCCATTTGGAAGACAGAGAAAGTGTTGCAGCAACAACAAGCACCGGCGGCCGCATTTCCATCCCGATTGAGCGGTGGTAATTGTCAAGTTGTCAAGCAGGCTGTTGTGGTTGCAGACAGAGCTGGCACAGACCATCAGTGGGAAATTACACAGCAAAACAACAATCAGCTCCCCCCCACTGTACTTAGAAAGAGAGAGTTGCCCAACACCAGGAGGATGTGAGTGGAGATGAAACCAACCCAAAGTGGGACTGTTTACCTCAGGATTTCTTTGTTTTTAAAAGGTCAATAGAACCTCGCCACCCTCCGACAGAAGAAAGAAAGAAAATGAGAAAAAGGAGGAAAATCCACCGAAACCATCATCGCTTATTCCTCAAACACCCGACAACAAATCATTACGCCGTCTCCACGATTGATTAATGGTCACCGAGTAATTGATATCAACAAAAGAAGAGTTGGTTTTATTTCAGGCTTCTCACAAGTAGTCGTCATTTTGTCAGAATAGATATTAAAGATGCTCCATTTTTATTGCCACTTGTCTCTGGGGCAACCGATTCAATTCATCAACAAGTCTTCAAAGATAGAAATAAAAACATTTAGTTTGAACGTTTTTATTACTCTGTTACTAAAGGTTTTTTTACGTTCATGGGTATTTTTTAATACAGGCAACACTTGGGTTGGTTACGTTTTATGAGGATGAACGCCATTATTTGCATGTTTTTACCATTTTTTTATGAAGTAAATGGATAGAATGCTAAATACATATTCAGAATATTTATTTTATATGAATTTACTTATAGGAACAATTCAAACAAAATAGAGTTCTGCGTAAAGCTTCTGAACAATATTTACCTGGGGTAGAAAGCTTTTTGAACAACCTCAGAGTATAATTTGAAGCTATTGCTTATTTTTGGCTTTCCAACATCAGTACCAATATTGTATAATGGATTGAATAAAAGGGCACGTATTAAATTAGCCTGTATAATTTTCATATATTCCCAGAGTACATATTTAATGTTTCCCAGAACACATATTTCTCACAGTTTGTCTGCCATATTTGCGTCGGCTCTGTTTCTAATGGGTTGTTTTAAGTGCTTGTACTTTTAAATCCTATGAATTTGTACTGCCCTCACCCCTAAAAGAAGAGGTTTCAGAGTCCCAGAGCAGAGCAGCCAGTGGACGGAGTGCAGCACATCAAGTTGACAGCGAGGCGGCTAACATAGACTTATTCTAAAAGATCAATTTAAATGTAAATATTGCCAAAATCACAACACAACCATCGTGGAGGGGCAGAAAAATGCAGCAAAGAAGACTGTGGGTTTCAAACAAATATTTCATAGCAAACAACACAATAGAAAAATAAAATAAAATTGTAATCTAATGCACAATAATCGTTTGATTATTATAATTAACCAAATATAATGATGAATAAAACAGTCTAAAACTATCCTGCAACAAGTCAAATCTGACTTTCGTAAAGGTATTTTACTAATGCCTTTGACATAACTGACAGAAAATATCATTAATGAAAGCACATTAGGGTAAAACCAATCGTATAGTTTAATAATTAAATACACTCTGCAGCAGATCTGAAGCCAACGCGCTCTTTCACTGCCCTGCCTCCTCGAAAACAAAATGCAGACAGATTTTTTTATATTGTCAAACTCCCATTTGGTTCACAGTTGGCTTGGGTGGTAAGATGTTATTGTGGTATATGTCTGTATTGAAATATGGTGATGGTATTTAAAAATGATGACAATATCTCTCTGGAGCCTATAGTCACATCAACTATTTAAATCACTCTGGAAAGATAAGCCTTCACTGTGAGACTGATGTAATTTGTGTCAAAACTAGAGACTTCAAACTATACACCTGTTTAAATTGTGCTGATAGGCCAAATAAAAACTTGAGTTACGAGAAATAGAATATGTCACCTTTGTTTTCTAAACATGACCGTCCTATTTGATGTGTGTTGCAGCGACAGATAAAGGGAAACATGGTAGTCACATCAAAATAACAGCTCAATCCACCATCAGTCTCATCCTTCTCTCAAGTCCAAAAAATACACCTAACTAATTTTTGAGCGAGGTCCAAATTTATTTGACAAGTTCCAAAAAACCCTAGGCCCTACACTCCCCACACCGCGCCCCTTTTCCACTCTGCTCTGGTAATGCAGGATAACGCAACATTTCAGAATGAAGATTAACACAGCCCAACCCTAGTTCACAGAAATAGTTTTGGGCTAACTTATGGGCGTCCTAAATACATACATGTCAACCCATTCGGATGTTTACCTGTATAATGAGCCTAAAGAAAATGTAATGACAGAACCTATGACATGTTAAATACATTTAAATTGAGCTTTTGAAAAAATCTGTAAAACTTGAAAAAAAAAAAACGTGAGATTGCTCTATATCTGCAACATGAGGGAAAATCCGTGTATATTACATACAGGCCGTAAAGCTTGACTTGTATGTAAATAGCTAGGGAAGTCTAAGATAATGTGGTGGCAGTAGCTCGGTGAGCGTTGAAGTCTTAGCTGTACAATCGCTAAAATTTTCATTTGCGTTCTCTCGCTGTGGCGACCCCAGCAAAAAGGGAGCAGCCGAAAGAAAAACGTTTGACCTTTAAATGAGCACAGCTGGAAAATAGGTAGCTCCAAATGTCCTTTAAAGGGAAACCCGAGAAGAGGAAGCTGAGGGTAACGGATGAGGCGAGCTTGCTTGTCTGGTCTTGATCTTTTGTGCATGTGTAGCTGGGTCACCCACACGACCCAGAGCCAGAGCAGCAGGACAGAACTGGATTAATGAGACTGGATGGCCATTGTGGGGTTGGTTTTTTGTGCTTCACAGTTCATGTATGTGAACAAATTTGTTGCACAGCACATTTGTCTTCCTCTGCTCCTTTCCTCACTGGAAAGAAAAAAAAAAGTGTACAAAAGCTGCACCCTTTAATTGAGCTTTCATCTCTAATTACTTGCAAACACTTACAAAAACAAGTGATCTATTTTTTACTTGTACAGCAGTTAAGAAAGCTGTATTTGTTAAATCCTTTACATTGCTCCAGGATTACAGTATGGCAGCTATCAATTGCAGAGAGTGTCATTATGAAGCCAAATAATAACACTTCCCTGATGCACTTACAGGTGGCATTTGGCTATTTTCTAGGGCAGAAAATAGTTTGCGGTGATAGTAAAAAAAAAAAAATGCAGATAAATATATCTGTCAGTTTTTTACAGTGCTTGCCCAAGTGTAGCTGCTTTTTTATAAATGTGTGTGAGTGCACATGCACTGAGAACAACAGTGACTCCCTAGTGTAAATGTACGGTCTTAATGCTTCATTTCATGCAGCACTGGTGGTGGAGGTTGGCGATTTATATTTCTGATACTTATGCTGCTACTCCCATACAAAGGAGGTGAATGAAATTTCCTTTGTAATGCTTAAAGCCATAAAAGAAGAAAGTAAACAGAAAAAAATACTCCCTTTCTAAAAACGGTTAACCCGCTGCTTTGTGGGATTCACAGAGCTCGCCAGTCAGCATGGTTTTCCTTTTGGTGGAGCATATTTCCTTTTGAACAGTCAGAGGATTACTCAAGAAAAGCTACAGTAAGTGTTTATTTAAAGAATATCTGTTTGCATGTTGGGTAAAATTTACAGAAGCTAAAAAAATAAGAAAAAGCACCTCCTCATAGAGGCTTAAAACGAGCAGTAACCCCGCCTGTGCCATGCTCGAGGTGGGTTTCAGGTCTTGGAGTCTGGGGTAAACGTTCCAAAAGAAAACAGAGGAACAAACATGTCTTTGTGAAGAGGATCTACAATAGCAGGTCATGTACAGAAAATTAAAAGTTCTCACAGATTGTCAAATTAACATGATGAAAAAAAATGTTATTGTACTTTTTTCCTGTAAACGGCTGTCAACAAAAACTTAGATAATCTCCAAGACTAAAAGGTGTCTCTTTTTCTAAGAATCTAATATCAGTAAAACATCATACATAACAATTAACAAGTAAAGTAGAAGTAAAAGGAGAAAAAAAATATTTTTAATAACAAGAATAAAGTTGTAAAAATACAAAAATTAAGTCATGATATTATAAAAAGTCCTACACAAAACAGCACACCTTGTGAAGTCATATTTTGGTTTCGGTTTTACGAATAAAAAAAAAAATATTTCAAAGAATCAACCACATGGACTTGTAAGAAATTGCTCATTTTGCGGAAGAGGAGCTGTCTGGTGGTGGTCAAACAGGTTTGGTTGTTTCTCAGGAAACAATGAGGATGGTCATCAAGATTTTGGATCCAGACGGAGTGGAACTCCGAAGAGCATGGTGTCTCCAACAGCTCAAAACACTGTGGTATATGGATTAATAAGATAAACTAAAGCAGTAGGGGATGGCTGCATTGATGGATTTAGTTGTCACATAATGTGGATGGAATACAAATACTGTAAATGTATCATTACACCTCAAGGTTTTATTAAAAAGAACACTTTACAAAGACTGTAAAGAATATAATGATGGCTTCAATCGCTAGGAACTTAAGGGGCTTCAAATCTTCACATAACTTTAAAAGGATAAGCATCATATCTCCACAAGGCAACTTCAAAAGGCATAGAAATTTATTGAGAATGTGACGCAAGAGCAAACACCCATACCAATTGGTAATGCCTTGACAGTAAAAAGAAACAGTTAAAAAGAGTGAGAAAAGAACGATAGAGACGGGAGGAAAAAAAATAAAAAGGTAGAAAGAAGTTTAAAGTGCTCTGGGCCATGTTCTGGAGAGAAGAGCCAACCCATTTTGCATGCTCGGCTTATCGAATGCAAAAGTATGCCTGTGTAGATTATGCAGGTGTGATAAATGAAAGTGGTGTATATTTTATTTAAGTCAGAGTGATTTTTTTTTTCTCTTTAGCTGAATTTGAGCAGCTAAAACACTGCCATGAGCACACACACTCACACACAGTGTCCTTACTGCTCATTTTACATCCAGCTGCTCGTGCTTGCTTTTGTTTGTGTGTCACATCAAGTGCACAATTTAGTGTTCATTGCAAGCAACATGTCAAAAGGGTTTAATGCCAATATCTGGCTCCCTTGTATGGCTACTAGTAAAAATCAATACACCTGCGTTCCCTTTTCAGTCACACACAAACTGCTCTGCTGGAATGAAGTCTCCCCAGGACAGAATGGCCGCAGGCTATGCTACACCTGTCCACCTACACTTAAGGTGGCTACTAATGTCTTTGATCCAGAGTGACAGGGTCCTCAACTTAAAGCCCTTTACAGTTTCCTGTAGTGAGGACAAAGAGCTTGGGGCTTTTCTTTGCTTTGAGTGATGCTGTAATTTTGGGGTTTGGGAATTTGCTTTAGGGTTTTATGATCGGGGTCAAAATGATTTTCACAATAAACATGATTATTAGGATAACAGTTGTTGGTAATTAATCCTTCACTTTAGCTGTGGGAAAAAATGCCAGGCATGGATGTCACACTGCCTGTGCAGAGCCATGCTAATGTACAATTTAAATACCACTCAATATTTTAAAAAATATTGTCATTTTACAGTATTTGACCAAGTAGGATACAATACAATTTATTGTGATATGATGCAATAAAATACTACACAGTGCAGGACTATACCATACTAACCAGTAAGATACAAAATACTGCTATTATGAGTTGTTATTTGACTTTAGAATTAAACAAATGACTCAAAAACTTGACAGCTAAGAATGATATTTGGACTATTATTTCCTTGTTATCTACGATGGTAACAGGATACCACATTACACTCACAAATAGACACTGCCTTCACAAATGAGCATGTTTCCATCACATTGGTAAACATTTTGACTGTGAGTTATGTCTCTCTGTGGAATGCTGCGGTATTGAACCAACCATGGCATTGATTGCTATTTAAACACGACAGTTTCATTTGCAATTCCCAGGCCCCTACAATGCAATACTGTGATATATGACAAGACAATCTAATTCACTGTCTATTTGGAGAGATTTGTTTTGGACTCTAATGCTCTTACAGAAGTCCATGAATGAAGAAACTACTGTATTAACAGCAGATATATACAAAACAGATGTACTGTAAATATGAATGCAAATGGAGGGGAAATGGACCTAAGTATTTGTGCCTCAACAATATTTGATTTGTCCCTAAAAAAAGTGATTACCAGGCTTCTGCAGAACTTGAAGACCTGCTAAAAAGTGAGGTAATAACTAAAACATGAAGGAGAGTAGCCTTCAACGACCAGGACTGAGCACCACTAGTCTAAGGAAGGACCAGTGAAGGTTGTTATCATTCCTATAAATAGACCACAGTAAGCTGGTTAAAAGATAAATTAAACGCTGAACCCAAGAGACTAGAGTAGTAAGCTTGTGTTAAATGAAACTGTTGTTTCTAAGCAATCAAATGGATTAGCACTTGTGGACCAGCCCGATATACGCATTATTTAAATATTTAGGATTCATTGTACTTGTTCAAATATTGCCTTCTAAGAGCACAAATGTGTTCCATACACATATCTACAAGTGGCCAACACTTAAGCCACTCAAAAATCAAGATAGCAGCAAAAATGTATCCTCTCCCTGTCATCGCTGGTGGTCTAATTTTCAAGTTGAATGATCCTGAAATTGTTTTTCTCTGTGTTTTTTAACTACACTCCTTTTACGAGCCTTAAAGCTGTTTCGCTCCATCACCCAAAAGATTTATCATGTCCTGAAAAAAAGAAACAAACAAGAAGCGTGTGGTCATCCTACTGTGAATGCCTCTAATTACCTCTTTAAAATTCCACCAACAAGCTATTAAACGTCCACGTTCTCATTTTTTCTCATTCCCCGCCATGTTATCTCGTATCTTGAAACACTGCGAGCAATTAGTCCGAGCGACTTTATTCATTAGGGGCCCTCTCGCTAATGATTATTAAAGTGCACACAAGTCAGAAAGTAACCAGAGGGTGGGAGAATGAGAATGAAAGATGTAAAACAAAAAAAAAAAAAAGAAAAAGAAACAAGCTGGGAAGAGGGAAGGCAGCGGTCTTGGGCAAAACCAAGTTAAATTTGGTTAAGATATTACTGGAAACGAATGGTCCAAAATGTGACGAGTGCAGATGAGGCCAGGTTGTCCACTGTGAAATTAGGTTGGATCATTTGCATTGTGGCAGGTGGATAATCACCTATCAAAATCAATCATATAAATCACCCACGCAGCCAGCAAACATGTGTATGCCGTGGAAAATAAATGGCAGGCAGCAGATGCACCTATAAAACCATGTAACGAAATGTACACAAACAGTCTCTCAGGTGCTTAGCAAATGTGTACACACTTGGTAAGACTTGTGCCAGCAAACAAACCCCCCCCCCCCAAAAAAAAAAATGCATAGACTTTAACGCGTCCCGGCTGCTCTGTAGCTCTCGTCAATCCTCACCTGATGTTATCTGTAAGGGAGATTTATGCACTCGCTAGTGTGAATTTATGACAGACGGCTTCTTCAGTCGGAGGCTAAGAAATTGCTTTGTGTTGGGAGAGATGGAAAAAAAGCTGATTTGAAAGATTTATTTCTATCTACACCACCAAGGATGCATGATATATTCAATCTGTTCATTTGGGTGAAACAATCATTCCAGCAAGGAAAGCCTATGAGACACAATAAGGCTCAATTGTATTTAGCACCAGCCCGGCAAATGGCTGTTTGCAGTGCCGCCCGCACGCACTTACTCAGAACTATTTGGTTGTCCTTGTTTGTAGCAGCTAGAGAGAGTGGTAGTGTTGAAATGATGCACCGGTTTCTGCTATTTTAAAATCAGGTGATATGGTTTTCGTATGTGTCTTGTGTGTTAGCAAATTTCTCGTAAACTTTGGGACCAATTTTAATAAAACTCTCTGGAAGTGGCATGGTCCAAACATTTCTTTGACAGTCCTAAACTTAACACTTTTTAAGTTGAGGAGAGTCAAACCCCTTGATTAAATCAAGATTAACAAGGAAGTAAAACTCAGTGCCCTTTGGCTTCACTGCTGAGCTGAAAGGGTTAGACATAAAAATGTGACCCTTGAGATACTCTTTAATCCTAATGTGATTAATATACACCTTAATTGTTGTTGCTCTGAGCTGAAAAGGTGAGAAGCAGAAGGTCATAACATTTGGATTTATTATATACACTCAAAACTGCTGAGTTGCTGGGTTTAAGTTCTTGGGTCTTAGGTTGGATTAGTTTGACCAAATATTGGGTCAAACCAAATCACAGACCAAATCGGACCAGACTGGATATAATAAATAAAGGTGACCGTAAAAACAATTTGGGTCAAAATGACCCACAAGGCCTCAGCTTTAAAAAATTCAACCTTGTGGGTCACTTTGACCCAAATGCAGAAGGAGGGTTAAATAAAGGTTATGTTCTGGTCCTATAGTCCAGGGGGTTGTAACTCTTTTTCAGTGGTGGGACTGAGAAGACAGCAGGACAACTAGACAAAAAGGGGGGAAAACTAAAGCCAGTGTCATTTTCAGAAAAATATGTGTCATGCCTCACATGCCACTGCCAATTAAAGTGTCTGCACCTAAAGCTGAATTACAGCATAGTTAACTATAATGAGCAGTAAAGTTTAATATCACTGTCTGTCAGACATAAAGAAAGGAAAAGAATCTGCAAATTTGCAACAAAGTTTGGAATAGTTGGGAGTAATAATAGCCGTCTACTGTATATTTGGTGCAAAAAAACATTGATTTTTACTTTTTCTTTTTCAAGGAGTACACTGCAAGCCCTAACAGAGATATTACAAAGATCAGAATTATCTTTATTTTCAATGTTTGACTGAAACGTTTCTATAATTTCTCAACATAAGATGATCTTAATTTAAAAGTTTAGCCAAAAAGGCAGCTGGTGATAAGTATTATAAGAAATTCTATGCTTGGCTAAATGTTTACTCATTTTTATCAAGTATTTATAAAAAGGACTGAGACTTTTGACCTAGTTATTTAATAGAAAAATTAAAATATCCCTCAAATTTCAGCTCAGATTTGTTCTGTTCAGAACCTTTAATGTTCCACTTCTAAGTAAGATTTGGATTTAAACTCACTGAGGTTAGAAAAGAGAAATCGAGAGCTGTACTAGTTGGTCTTCTCTACTTGTCACACCTATCTTTGCACTCATTTCTTTGTTCTGGTCAGTTCAAGAACATTTAAATGAGTTGAGCCGAACAGCTCCTTGGGGCCTTATCTCATAAGGGGGGAGTTAGTTCTGCACTACTAGTCAAAGAAGATTCGTCATTAATATGATCTATTAATGATGACGAGGAGACCAATCCTCCCAGTACCCCAGTAAAGTCTATTAGACCACACCCCATTGCCTTTTCCTAATGAATAATGTATGACATCCTGCTGGTTCCAGGTGTGACTTGACACAGCAGTTAAAAAAATATATGAATATTCAGTGGCGGGTGGTAATGAAATCAAAATGTTTAGTGTGGTAGTCCATTTTTAGACGGCGCGTACGTCTGCTGAGCAGAACTGCTAGACTGTGCTGATGGAGAGAAATGAGAGACTTTATGTGCACTGACAAGGCTGAAATTTTGCCCCGCACTTTTAATGGTTTGCCTGACAGCAGATGGAGATGTCACTGTGCTCGCACTGATGGAGGCCATTTTGTTTTGGCAAAGCAGCAGTGATTTGTTTGTCTGCGAGAACACTGATGGGCAGGGGGGACAGAAAAATGACCCGTCGGTCAACGTCGAGCAGAATTCCCAGAGTTGCTTTGAAGGAGTCCATAACTAGGACATCAGGGAAGGCTGAAAGGTGGGGGATAATGCTTTTGCCTGTCTTTGTGTAAGTGTTCATGTTTGTGTGCATTGATAGTTGAAAAGAGGAAACATTTTAGTGAAACTCTCTGAAAGTAATCATTAGACGTACTACATCTGATTAAGTACTGGAGTTTATGCAATTTAACAGTGGTGGGCACAGTTCTAATCTATTTTAATCTGCTAATAGTGGAACTAGCTTCTTATTTAGCAGATTAGTTTACTTTTACTAATTTTGGAAACCACTAACAAACCAATTAGCTTCAGCTAAAATGTCACTTATTTTAAATCCACTAAAATTTCACAAGTAGTAAAACTTCTTGTTTTAAAATTACATTTATCCCAAATTAATTAAAAACGATCCCCTCTTACAGCATTGGATTGTCCAATTTGCCACTGATGATCCCACCCACCTTCAAAATAAACCAATAGAGAACAACTGGTTTGCGTCAATCCCACCAGGCTTCAACTGGAAGAAGACTGACAGTTGTCTTAGTGGTTAGCATATAATTCCACTTTATTATTTGTTTAGCGATTTAGCATTAGCAGTGCTAAAAATCTTGTTTATCTGATTAGTGGTTAGTGAAACTAACATGGCACTAAAGCCAGCAGGCGATATGAATTCCTTCCAGAAATGCTATATTACTACAGATTCAGCTCTAACATCATAACACCTCAAAGTAAACATTTTTTTCCTGTTGGTCAAGGTTTGCTGAGAAGCCTCGCATACAGGAGAAAAAAAAAATTCAGACTGATTCTTCTATGTCCTTTCTTTATGCTCCACTCGCCTGAACATACTGGTTTGGCATTTCCAGGGTCCACCCAGCAGCAAAAAGTACAGAAGAAAAAGGTTGTGGACAACAGAGCATGAGCTCGTCAGAGACAAACGACCAGGCCGAAGAAGGTTAATGCCCACCATGTGTGGAACACAGAGCCGGCGAGAGGCCAGCGTGGTCGCAAGAAGCACGCCACAGACACCCGGCAGGCGTACGGGGGCTCTACTCGTTGATTAATGCCACACTTTGGCTAATTACCTCCTCGGCGGACGTTAGCTTTAATGACACGAGTCATCAGAATACGTCAGTGTGGATGGATGGTCGGCTGGAAGAAGTGAGGGAGGAATGGAAAAGGGAGAAAAACAGAATATCAGTGCATCAGAGCGTCAGAGAAAGCCATCGACTGCACCTTCCCACTCCATTAGGTCAATTCCAGCAGCGTCCATATCTGAATAATAACTGACGCTTTAGTTTGAACACCCTCATTCTACTGCCATATCCCTCAGCCCACCAGACCAGCATGGACCCGGTCCATTTGGTGCCCCGCGACGCTTTCAGGCAAACTCTAATTTACTCTGAAATGAATGGTCTCCGTTTATTAACAAGAGCTTAAACGCCTCAAATCTTGATGATCCTGCCTCATCCTCCCACAACATCTCATCCCGCCTCGACAAAACTCAACATCCGGCCGAGGAGCAGACGGCGGCTCCGAGCTGCTGACCCACCCCCACTGATGGGCTACAGGAGCCCGGTTGGATCAGTGTGCCACCCTGAAGTGTGGTCATTCCAGCCCCAGTGGAAGAAGTGAACTCTGATGGCAAAGCTAATTTGGGTATTCGCTCAAGCGTGAAATATGGAAAAGAGTTACTAAATGAGCAATTAATCCCACCGAGATACTATGTACCTGGAAAGAACTTAGATTGAAGGAGGAAAAGGAACAAGGTGAGGGATAAAAAGGGGAAAAAATGTTTTAACTTTTTTGTGATAAACAGTTCTGCAAACATTTGTCATGCACAATGATGAGACTAAATAGAGAGAAATCTAAGAATCTGAGTTATTTAGGAAAGAATCATTTCCATCTTTCTTCACTGCCAAAAAGGCAGGTGATTTTGCAATATTTCATGTCTGTGTGTGCATGTGTTATTTTGTCTGTTTGCAAATTCTTTCTCGAACCACTAGATGGATTTTAGTGAAACCAGGCCATCATTGTAAATTGGAACTGGTTTTCAACTAACTTACCTGTTAAAATAAAAGGTTTATAACCCTAACTTTCCTAACTCAAACATTCAGAAAGAAATCATTGTACAGAATTTACTATATGTCTACCAATTAGAGCAAGATGAATTCTATAGCCAACTCAACTTAAACACCATCTATAACTTAGTCAATTTTATAGATGCTTTGTTAAGATTTGTTATGGTAGTAACCAGAAGTCATCCTCTTTCTTCATGGAGCCTAATTGTTATGTACTATAGAGGAGGCCCATGGGTCTCCACTAGAAGTTTTATTTATTTTTGCCGTTCATCAGTCTGTTAAATACAGTTAATATCACTGTCAGAATAAATTACATTTGACCCCTGTGAAAGCAACTTTTTTTTGTGGACAGCAGAGGCTAAGGGACCTTGACTTTGTGCCAAGTTGTGCTTTTAGGTGCAACACCGAGCAACGAAAAAGAGCTAGGACAGAAAAAGGGGGTGGCCCATGTCTATTTTCTTCTGCACTATTTGCAAAGCAAGCGAAAGGGGTTCATCCCGATGCCAGAGTCTACAAGTGCACATCTTAAGTGTCTGGCGCCGTGACATGTAGCTGAAGAAATGGTTCTGCATCCATCCACTCGTGTCTCTTTGGGGACATGAATGGAAAAAAAGGAAAGCAGGCGACTACATCTTTTATTGCGCCTGGCTCTTCCAAAGATATTGGTCCACACTCAAAGTAATATCAAGGCAAATTTTTACCACCTTTCACTTTGTAATTATTGTCTTGAGATGATGGCGAAACAATGCATGCATGCATGGATAATACTTATGAATTAGTTGACAACTGTAGCAGTGCCAGTTTTGTCCTTGGAGGTAAGTTAGACTGGCATTAAACTATTTCAGTATCAATTTGTGCAAGACTGCCTCTGTCTTCTTTATTTAAATAGAAAGCCTCTGAATAATCTCTCTTACCCACTACGTGTGTGTTCACACAGACACACCCTCTCTCTCACACACACACTAATAACTAGCAATCATGATAATCTATAACTGCACTCCAACAGAGTCCCTGGATGGGCATTACAGTCATGTTGCAGGCCAATAAATAACATTACAAATAAAGCGCCTGTCCGTTCCCGCGCCCAGTGTGTATGCAAAATAGGTCAATAACACCATCCTGGAGGTCATTGCCAGACCGTTTGCTCTTTTATCGACTGTACGGCAATTCCAAAGGAATTAGGCTTTGTCACAATTCATCGTAGCCGCAGCCTCTGGGTCTTTGACAAAAAAAAGGGAGCCTTCTGCGGGCATGACAAAACCCATTTGTCTTACAAGGTTGTGCGTGTCCGTTTTGTTTCTGCTTTGCCTTTGGTGACCTGAATGAAAATAGTAAAGAGGCTTTTGTTGAGAGCATTTAAACCTGTTTGTGTTTTACATATCAATTTCCCCTTTTATTGGTGTGTTTGATTATGAAAGTAAGTGATGGGATGAGTCCAAGTTTTAGTTTCACAATAATAAAACTGACTGAGTTGTAGCCATTTTTACATTTAGGATTAGCTATTGTGGCCATGTTGAATAGAGTTGAATGAATGTCTGCTAACAGGGTAGACTTGAATCATTAATGCCACGGTTTTAAACAAAGATCTTGTGTTAGTGCTCAATTTGTGTTGGGGTTAATACCATGCAAAAAAAAATTTCTCAGTAGCTAAAGCCATTTTTGTGTTTGCTACAGCTACAATTAACTGTAGTCATTGGTCATTTTAAACTCTGGATTATTTAAATCAAGTGTCAAAACACTTTTTATTTTTTGGTCATTTAATTTCCAACCTCATGTAAATTTTCAGATGTAAACTCACTAACAGCCTCCTAGCAAAACAAGCCCAGTGTATGAGAGTCTTTGTCACTTTAACATTATCAACAGCTGCCTTTCCTGCCAAAGGCTCAAACATGTGGCTCCATGCCCAGCTAAGGAATCCGTCCTTCAGTTTTGTCTTCATTCACTCATATCATTTGGAGTGATGGTGAAATTTAGTGATCCTAAAATACAAGCAAGTATTCATTTTGATTGTCTTTATTTCAGCGCCATTTAAAAATTCAAACATTGCTTGTTCTAAAATGTATTCTCACCCAAATAGTTCAAAATAAATTTGGTTTATTTGTAATTCTATAGTATTACATATTGTTGCAAATAACCATGTCATAACAAAAGTCACCTTAAAGAATACTAAAAAGAAGAAAGTAAGGAAAAAGAGACCTTTTGTTTTTAATGTCACAAGTAAAAAAAACTGACATAATTTCCAAATTCCAACGCAGGATCTAAATCATTTGATCAGTCAGCGCCTAAAATCAAAGTATATCTTAAAAAAATGTTCAACAAACCCTAAAATCAAGCCATCTTTGTATGTTTTCCCCCATCGTCTAAGGGAGCTGTTTTACTTGTGTTTAGTGTTAGCTGGGGCTGCTGCCCCACTAAGCCAGTGGCAAATACTATTAAGAGAAACTGACAGACTGGAGAAGACTGTCTGGTGGGTTTTGATACTGTCACAAAAGATTTCTTCCTTCCCATTTCTGCAATTCTTCTTTGTCCATCGCTCTACTCTCTTCCCTCCTGGTCTCATCATGATGGCCTAAGCATGAAGCAGCCATCTGTCACTCCGCTCGGGTCCTGAGAGCCCGACTCTCGCCTCTTGCCCGCCTTGGCTGTCATGTCCGCTAGCTGATGGGAAAAGTGACAAGTGCCGACAAACGTCCTCAGCTTGAGTCTGTCAGAACACCCCCCCCCCCCTCCCACCTCCGCTTCTCTTCATCTTCGCCCACAGTCACGCACAAACACACGTCTAAATGTATACACCCATGTATGCTTGAAAAATCTGGTTGCTGTATCTATACAGACAGCCTTCAGAGGGCTCTTATTCAATTGATTTTTCCCCCATTTTGCAACAGCATGATATTGTGACAAGAAGAGAGGCTGGGCAGAATCTGGGAAGGAGAAGATGGAGAGAGCCGGCGTGGTATTCCCCCATCTGACCATTATGAGCGGCATGTGAAACGAGGACGAGAGACAGAGGACTTGACATGGGACAGCCCACACACGGGAGAAACTGTGTGTGTGTGTGGGGGGGGGGGGGTGATGAGGGAAGAGATCAAGACGGGATGGGGAGAAATTTTAGATACAGAAAATCTCTGCAAAGAAAGGGACAAAAAGAAGAATCAAAGGTGGCACAATGCGAGGAGCAGGGAGAAGGGGCACATTGATCATGTACAGTATGTTTCACTAAGCCGGACTCACCTTCTCTCAGTCCCTCCTCTCCGCCCCTTCCCTGCAACCCCCTCTCACGGAGGCCAAAGTGATGGACAGTGAGAACAAAGTGATAGCATTTGATTGTCGGCTGAAGTGGCAGTTATAAATTTACTGCTGGATAGCCATTTACTGTGACGGTTCAGGGAATTGAGTGAGTGTGGGCTTGAAAAACACACAAAAAAGGAAGATGAAGAGGGGTATCGCTGAGAGGGTTCATCCTTCTGATCTTTGTCTCCCATCATTCTTGGCAAAAGGGCTTTGAAGTGTTTTATTTGGGGGGCCACCAACACACAAATGTAAAGGATGAATGCCATTTCCTTACATAACACCTACACCTAGGCAAGTAAATTAATGTCACAAGGAAAAGTGATTAAAATATTCCACTTTGACCTTTTAAGGAAACAGATATACTATCACCCCCTCCTGTCAGTTATTGATGCACATGGCTTTTTTGGGTTTGTGCCACATAGGGTCTTTGGGTTGGCGTTCGTGGTTAAAATTAGGGATCAGGATTACGGGTAATTTTAGATAGTGAGGTCAGGAAAAGGGGGGCTAGGGCTAATAGAATTAAATTTAGGGTTTAGGACAATTAGTTGTTGTGTATTTTCTACACTTTTCAAAAATATGACAACAGGCTCCTCCTCCTTGCTACCATCTTGTCAATAACTGATGCGAGGGGGGTTACCCGACGTGTCAAAGCCGGACGCAGAGGGAACCTGGACCAAGCGTCAATATGTGATGAGTTGGGAGTGAGAATGGGTTGGATATACCAACAATAGTCGCCAATTAATTTTAGACAAATTGAAATCACTATATCATATGTTATGTGTAAAGTCTGCAACAGACTTTATATTTATTATTTTGTATGTTCAGAGAACAACAATTTGGAACATAATGCACTGGTATACATTAAAGTTGTGCAATCCAATCAACCAAGTATAATCACTGTTGAGGCCAATAGAAATCTGACTTTCTATCATTTATTGCTTTTTGAAAATAATCACACCAACTTAATACATTACTATGCATCAAATTTCATAATACACAGGTTGTTGTAACAATGAAACATTTTAACAGAACAGAAATATGAGTTTTTACATGTTTTTTGCCAATGTGCTGCTCAGGATGAGAGACTGCGACAACATCCAACACAATCTGCTGGCTTCCTTAGATTTTTTTTTTTTTTGTATAGATATTAGTTGTGACTTGGCGCTGAATTGAATTACTAAACATTAAAATAATTATAGGTCAGTAAAAATGCCGTTTTGTGAGTTTATGCTGGTGCAGCTATTATTTCTATGTTTAAGTTTGACTTTGTGTTGGAAGGTATACTCCTGTTGTCAAGTTAAATTCTTCCCTTTCCCTGCGTACCTTTGTTATCAGCTTTGCAGCTCCTTTTTGGAAAAAAAATCTTATTTCAAAGCAATTTATCAGAACAAGTTCAGGACTGTCTGAATCAGCCCAAGCTATGAAAATATGCATCATGCTGGAGTTTTATTTATTTATTTATTTATTTATTTATTTTAATGCATAGTGGATTTCTGAAATCAGTCAAACTCCTTGGACAAATTTAAAAAGTTATCTAAAAGTTGATTTATCCAGTCAGGGGCTTTCCTAAAAAAATATAGCCTGGTCTTAAAAAAAAACCTTCGCATTTTTTCTTTGGGGGGGGTGGGTGTTTACCTCCTATTTTATAGCAAGAAAGGTACTAAAGGTAAACCAAAGTCTGAACCACATTTGTGTTCTATGAGATAATCAGCATATACATTCGTAAACAACAACTGAAAGACTGGCCACAAAGGAATATACGCATTTAGGACTGGTGCTGGAATATCTCTTTCTGACAGAAGACAAGGAAAGTCATTCTGGCAAGCTTGGGTTAGTGAGACAAAACAAATGAAGGTGCAGCTACTGCATTAGATAAGACAATGTAATTACTGCTGGGGGATAGTAATGGATGGCGGGACATAGGCCCCAAAAATGCATCAGTCTCTCATTTTACACCAACATTACAAAGCCAACACCATTTCCACAAAATAATAAAACACGGTATAGATGCATTTGTGGAAGGTAACCTTTTTCTGATGCTATCAATAAAAACATCTTTGATGTAAATGAGACAAATTTCAACCTTGTGTTTTGTATAAATACACTGAAATCAGTTTGTTGAAAACAGGATTCTGCGGGGAGTTTTGTAATAGTTCCAAGTTGTTGTGGGCCTCTGGAACCCTTCTAGAACTGGTCTAGATTTAGTTTTTGTGAGGCTTAACGTGTAAAAAATGTAAAAGAATTTTAAAAGGTTTTATGAATTGTTACTTGACTTACAAACATTTAGACATCAGATGGGAAATCTCGTGAAACTGCTCAAGCTCAAACGTGAGTCCAGAGTAAATAAACATGACTGAAGAGGAAGAAACAATGTAGATTTTTTTTTTTTTACTTTTTTTAACAGAGAAAAACAAAACAAAATGATGTCTCTTTGGTGCACCATGGTGGTTGTCCTGTCTTCTGTATTTTGTATTCCCCCCTGTGTTTCTGTCACCTCACTTTCTGATTGGCCACACATCACATTCAACAGGTTGCAAGCTTGTTTGTCCTCGGGTTTGTCCTAGGTTTCATATGTACGTGTAGAAACACTGTCCTGCCCGGGTTCTCTTTTCATTTTGGAGCTTGGCAAGACACAGACGCCTCTTCTTATCCAACAGCTTTTGGCATTCATCTCCTTGATTTTGAATACCCTTTAACTGTCTGTAAATAAGTTTTTTATGATCACATCAACGTGAGCAACCAACAACTCAGTGATAGTTTACTATCCTAACAACCTGAATTGGCACAATTTAAAATATAAAGAGTTCAGTAGGGTTTTTTACCTTCAAATTTAATGACTTTTAGATTGAAGAACAGTATTTTTACTAGTGACTCTTGGCAAAAGAATAAAAAACACCAGTCAACAAATTATTTAATGAACATGACCTTATTCTCTGTAAAGAAAGAGAAATAGCTACTTAGGCGTGCTCATAGTTGTAAAATGTTGTAAAGTCGTATAAAAGAATAAATAAAGTTCTCAATGCAATACGTAATAGAGACAGCAGTATGTGATGCCAGTTTCCATTTAGAGTTCACTTTTCTTTTTATTTCCCCCCTTCTTATGTTTGTATGCCTGCCACATGAGCAGAGGTGGCGTTTGCTAGAGGGGAAACATTTGGTTTAATATGGACTCAGGTGCCGGCGCTCGCGGGCATGCTCATTGTGGATCTCTTTTGCATCACTGTAATTTCATTAGCTGCTGCGGCGACAATGAGTGTTGTGTCGCTTCAACAGATCAAGCCCCAGGGCCGAGCGAGACCCCGGAGCCAGCACGTGCACGCACACAGGAGGCCCTGCGTTCGTGCACAGCAGCGCCAACCAACTTGCTCGCTTTTCACACGTTTCCGCTCTCTCCCATCCCTGTTGGGCTTCTCTCCCCACAGCGGGTCTCTGGTGGGCAAAGAGAGGAGGATTCCTTCTGGGGCTTTCCCTGCCTTCTTGTTTTTAGATCAGCAGAGCTCAGAAAGAGGACTTCACGGAGGAAGAAGAAAAGAGACCACTGGTTCAGCTTTGATATATAGAATCAGCTTTGATGGTCTCTTACTTCTTTCTATAAATAGACAACTTCAACTGTGGGGGGAGAAAGAAGGGATTGCCAAGAGTAGGAGGAAGTGAGAGCGAGGAAAGAAAGATCCTCGGGGAATAGGTTGTGTGCTCACAACTGTACTCATGTATGCATATAGAACAACCAGGCAAGATAGAAAAAAAGTTTAGTACCAATCATTTGTTGGCAAACAAAGGAGTCTAACAAAATGGCAGCATTTCATACAGTACTATGCAGAATATTGTACACATAAACACAAGTAGGGGTCTCTGTAGTACATAGGGGAAGTTTCTTGTGTGGGCAGTTCTTACCGTGATTGTTCAGATTGACTTGTCTTATGAGGCAAGTAATAATAAAAATTATTGTGAACATGTGAATGTAATTTATTGCCTTCAAATTTTGTGAGGCAAACACCTTCCAGTCTTAAGTTGTGATTGTTTTGTTTTTTTCCCCAGTGGGTTAAGGTTGTTTTATCCAAGTCCAATTGTTACACGTTCCTCCATATGTAGAGCGTTCAAATTTGGAGCAAGTTATGACTAAAATTAATATTTAAAGTTATAGGTGCTTCTTGGCTGTTTCGACTAAGCTACACATCCACCCCCAGCTGCCCCCGGCGTCTTCAAACCCCACCCAAAATAGTCAATCCAACCAACTGAGTCTTTAACAAACTCCTCCCACAAAGGTCAAACAGACCAATCATGTCTTGGACAAACTCCTCCCACACACAAAACTACCAATCGTTGCCATGCTATAGTTTGACCCAGCACATAACGTCCTTTTTTCAAAGCAAAACACTGTTTTAGTTTATTAATATAGCTACTAATAAATTAATAAAAGTCCAGTTTTAGTTTAAATTCAGTCCAGCTCGTGTGTGGTGACCAATGGGACTGCGATTTCAAAGGTCTATGTACAGTTATAGGAATTACTACTCCATTTCATGACTACAGCCTTTTTTACATTGATAAAGTCACTGCTGACAAACAGTTAAAACAGTATCAATGAAAGTAACCAAAAACTCTCCATTTCTCGGAGCAAGCTTTCAAACTTGTCACCTTCCCTCTCCTTAACACTCTGACCAACGCTCAAGTCCACAAATCAAATGTAAACATGCAGAAAAAGCGTGTCTTCATCAGCCACGGGGGACGGATGGTGGCAGCTCGGTTCACTCCGCCTCGTTCCTGCCGCTCCGAAACAAATGACCAGTCGTTTCATTTCCCCGCCCGGCTGCAACGCCGTCCCGCCTAATCACTTGTCAGCGGTGAACATGACAGAGCTCTGCCTCGAGTTATGATCGTGGATGATGACACACTTAAAAAGGCCGGCATGGGGAGTTAGCGCTGCGATAGATTGATACAGTCGTCCCTTCTCTGAGGACTCCCCCCTACCATCCCCTTGCTACCACCAGCAATAAATGACAAATGATTTTAACTGCCAGCGTTAAAGGCATTTATAATATTGATCCAGCAAGAGTCAATAGCCAGCTCTATGCTCAAGCACTCATAATATTACTTTGAGAAGTGTGCACATACGTACAAATGCATACACAGTCTTGTATAGTCTCTAAAAAAAAAACAAAAAGGAGAAAATCAATGGACAGTGGTGCTGCAAGGGGAAAGACTAATCTTTCTAACTAATGAAAATAAACACATTAGGAATGTACAGCGTTACCTGACCTCTGTGCTGACCTCACTCCATCTTGACACAATTAATCCCTCGTTAGGAGGGTAATTGTTTGCCACTGCTTATATTTATTGTTGATCATAGAGGCGAAGGTGCCCGCTGTGTCTGCAGCTGGGGTGAAGCCCGTGAATAGACCCCCGGCCCGACGCGTGCTGCTCATACGTGTGCAGGCGAAAGCAGCGGCGGTCCAACAGCTCCCGAGCTGCCGGGGCCGGCAATCGATAGGGAGAGGGAGCGACTCGACATACCTGCTAATTGAAATGAATTTAGTGGTGTAAAGATAAACGACTGGACATGTAAAGAGAGAGCACAAGGATGAAACAAGAGGTGGAGGTGAGGAAGGAAATTGAGACTTTTTTTTCATCCCCACCTTTTCTTTGAAAGGGCAAATGTCTGGGGAGTCTTCAAATGAGAAATACGATCGCTTTATCATTGGCAGCAACCAATAAGAATTTTACACAGGGATGAATCAATCAGACAGGGTGGGGTGGGGTGGGGAGGGGGGGTGGATAATGTGAAAGGAGTTGAACAGAGGAATATTTGCTCAGAGAAATAACACCCTGCCCACTTGGTCACCCAAGTTCGATCGGAGGCTCAAAGACTAATGACGTTTGTGTCAATTTATTCTAGGACTATCTTTTGTATATTTAACTGCTGTCTTATCAATGAAATGGTTCCATTTACCTGCTCACATTACAATGTTGCTGTGTGGCAACAGAGTTTCTGAAAAATCAACAAATCACAAGGAAAAGATTGTAGCAGAAATGGCCAATCTTTTGTAAACGATCATAAGATCAGTAGAGGTATACCAACGGAATGGATGGTAGGCCAATTGTTGATCCAGCAAAGAGCTCTGTCATTGGGGGAGCTCAGGATGGAGCTGATGCTCTTCTGCAATAAAAGTATTAAGCGAAATGTTTGGTCTGATTAGGATACCTTCTGGGCACCGCACACTAGAAGTTGTCTGGTCAAATCCCACTGGGAGGGGAACCCAGGGATAACCCAGAGTTCAGAGGGATTGTGTATCCTCTCTGACCTGCAAACACTGTGGGATCTCCAGGAGGTACAGGACCGTGTCACTGGGGAAAGATGTAATTTAGAGTTTAGATCAGGCCTAAAAAAATCCAACTCGACCCGAGTCCATAGATAGTGCCCAATCCAACCCAACTAATTAATTCTAATTAGAGGTCTGAGTAAACCCGACATATTATTTTAATTACCATATTTAAGTTTAATGCAATTCCCCTTTTATCGGCTTAAAAAGCATTAAAAATATATAATCCTCATATATAATACTACCCCTAATTTCATACAGATGTCAACGTTTTTCAGCCTTTGCAACTCCAGTGTGAAAAAAAATTAGCTGCTGTTTATATGTTTATGTATCTACAGCAGGAAGACAGAGAGAGAAATTATGATGATTTATCCCCTGTAACACAACATAATACTAAAAAATATTGACATTTATTGTGGTAATACATTAGAAAATAATTGGTCAAAATGTACTCTCGTTTAATACGACTTCCCAACTTTATTAGACTATAATATGTAAATTAATACAACTTCAGATCGTGCATTCTCTTTCAGTTTTCTCTGTGCTATATGTACTGTAGGATTGTTAAAAATGCACCACGGAAGCCTGACCCAATCACCAAGCATTACATTTTTACTTAACTCAGCCCAAGTAGAAAAAAATGGATGGTTTTTAATTGGTTTTGATGCCTCAAATATTTCTACTTTAGAAAATCACACACAATTGAACAGATTTCTTCAGTCATATTTCCTTTTTTTTACAGTTTAGTAAAAATAATACTGTTCTAAGCTAAAACAAACTAATCAAAAAACACAACAAACACAAAACCTGCTCTTTAGATTAGCCCTGATTTCTAAAGGCCACCCTCTATTTATCACTACATATCAAATTTTATTATGAATTGAAATACCTCACATACAGCCCAATGACTGACAGCTCTGCTTTCTGTTGGGATACCAGGCGTGATGTCTGAGGTCAGCTCTGCCGCCGTGCACATGTTCCTCTTTGGAGTTTGGCATTCAGGTTCAGCCCCAACAAACAAGTGATCTTAACCTCTCTGACAGGAGGAGAGAGCCTACTGTGACTCCCTGTGTACAAAGGAATCCGTGTTCGGGCTGCCTTTTACAACACAGAACGAAGGGGTGATGTGTAAGGCAGACAAGTAGAGAAAGTGGAGGCTTGGAAGGGCAAAACGAAGGAAAACAGACAAGATGAGCGGGTAAACAGCAGGTGTCCTCCACTCTTTGTGTCAGAGGGCTCGTCAGCCTGTTTTTTTCGGGAAAAGAAGCATCCCAGCAACCTCTAACTCATAAACACCTAGAAAAACATGCAGGCACACTTACCTACTGTAAACACCAGATGCAACAGGGACTCCTCTAGATTTGACTCACCTTGTAAGGCCTTACAATATGTGTTTACTTGTAGGAGTTTCAAAACTATGTTGGAGATGCTCAAAGGTTGAAAGACGGTAATTATGAACAATCCTGTTTTTACAGCAATTGGACGGACTTCACTTTCATAAAGAAGCAATGGAGTTTATGTCCACAATACTAGAGCTGCAGTTCCTGTGCTTTGTTTTATTGGTAGTTATTTACTGTTAAAGCAATGTACAGCAGAGTGCTTAGTTTTTCACAATAAAAAGGCACTACTGTACAATATAACTTGTTATGGTAAAGTTACTGTAAATTTACAACGCTGTGAATCAAAACACAGTAATGCTGGCTCACAGCAGAAACAATATTCCTGCATCATGATTCAAGGGAATAGTTTTTTTATTATTGTTATTTAGCTTTAGGGTATGAAATCTTTCCTTTTTTTCCAGTGATATTTTGCATCCACTCAATAGTGTTGTGCACATAAGAGGAGCGGGGTTAAGTTACACTGCAAGAACTGTCCATCTAACCAAGTCTTACAGTCTTATATCCAGCCAAAAATTGGTTTTGATATCGTTTTGACACTGATTCATTAAGAAAGTGTAAGATTATTATTAATTTTGCTATGCTGGACATCTTTATTTCAAGACGTCTTACCAAGTGCAATTTTCTTACTGCACTGGCAGATTATTTTACCTAATTTGAGAACATTCAGATGATAATCTAGTGTTTTTAACTTATCTTTAGATGGCTAATTTTCACAGTGTTGTTTTACAATACAAATATCAGCCATTGGGTAATAAAAAAAATAAATAAAAAGTGCTGGAATGTATTTTGTTTACAGCATGCATATGTTTCTGTATCCATGTTCGAGTTTAGCCATAAGAGTTAAAAAAAAAAAACAAAGATATCAAAAGTAAATTTACCTGAATGAGAAGTTCAAACCAAACGAAGCCAGCAGACAGGAAGATGGAAAAGAGAAAACAAGAAAATCACACATTAGTCATTAAATAAAAATTTAAAGAACAATAAATAAGATTTAATAAATACATTCAAAGATGAACTTTTACATTTTGGTCCCATCCAACTCCTTGTTATCATCATATTCACAGAGAGATTTACTGTTTCATCCTTAATTATTCAAACAATCAACCTGATTAAAAGAGTGAATTATCAATCAGCTTTCTGCCTTTCGGCTTAAAGAGCCCTCGCAGCCTGATGTGGTAAGTCATTACGGGATTTGACTGCGCCGCACATTCGCTCCACAGTGGGCGTGTTTTCGAAGAATGGCCACTCTATTCTGGACAGCCGTAATTACAACACGCTGAGCTTTAAGTCCACTGCAAAATGAAGCAAATTAACCAAAATGAATTAGCATGAAACTCCAATGAGAGGGATGATGGATGACAGCTGTCTGCCACCCCTGACAGCTTTTTATTTTTTTACATTTGACTTTCTAATTAATGCTGGGATTTAATGTGTTTGTTAATTCTGTCAATAGCAATTATGTCTCTTTTGGCCGGCGCCGCCACACGGATGTGCCCGATTTTATGCTAATGTTGTGTTATGTATGTGTTGTAGCCACAGGCTGCCAAACGAGCCCGGCCAGCAAATGGGCTTTGGCTCCCTACGGTCAAAAAAAAAAACAAAAAAAAAAAAACGAGAACTCTGCGCTGAATATACATAACACATCATAGATATTCTAGACTGCTCTGCGCCGTTGTGTGCTTAAGGAAATTAGCAAGTGACTTGGGGAAGTGAACTGAAATAGTTTGCGGAATGAAAGTTGGGACTGGGTCGTGTTTACAGAACAATGAAGATTAACCAGTGAGGATGTGAAATGTGGGAAACAGATGATGATGCGGCAGAAATTATCAACACAACATCCGAGTTTTTGTATCCGCCCCTGACAAATTTTCATTTAGCTTCATCTCGACATCGTTTGGGTGAACTGCGGCAATAAAATACAGTTTCTTGTGAACACCAGGTCCTTGGGCGAACTTTTGTAATAAGGTTGCAGTCTTGGTACAGTTTTGAGAGAGGGAGGGGACAAAGACAAACCCTGCTTACTCAGCAGTCCCTGCCCAAGGACAGAGGGACAGTGGCTGAGGAAGAAATGAGGGAGATAGATTTAACTCGCAGTGAGACAAGTCCCTTGCTCCCACCTACTCGTCCTCTGCTCTTTCACCTGGCCCCAACGCTCTCCTGTGTGATATCAATCCCTTCCATCCTTTCACTTTTCCACCCCCCTCCAGCCCACACATAAACACTCAGAGGACATCAATCACGAGGCGGCTCTCACTTTAAGTGACTCTACTTGTGACAGTAAGGTGTGGCTACTGCTCCTCTTCACTGGAACGCAGAAAATGAGAGTGTTTCAGGGAATTTTAGAGGAAAGTCAAACACCCCTAGTTGTTTTTAAAGCAGCCATGGAGGATTTCCGGTGAACTGATTTACACATTAGAGCTACGGATGTGTTTGGCACTTGGAGCCAGGAAAGGTAAGGCAATGACTATTATAGACGTGGTTCTAAATGACATGGTGCAAACTTAATGCAGGAAACCATGACTTAGACGTGATGCGTCCCTGAGTGGCCAAGCTTTCAGCATGGCCCCCACCATAGGATGTAAGCATGACAGAATGAACAAGGACTTTTACAGGGTTGTTTTCTGCATGTGTCCCGTTTGATCTTGATCCTGTCGCCAATAAATTTTGGTTGTTTAATGAAATGGTTCATACCTGAGAGTAGAATGTAAAACAGTCTTGTACTTTTTGATCATTTGACTTTAAAAACAGATATTAACAAACAAAAAACTGATGTTTTCTTTTTTCATTTTCATTTTATACAACAAAAACATAAAAAAAACAGTCCACCTTTTTATTTTTCTCCAACCGGTGATATACTGCCATCATCGAGGCGACTCAACTCAACCTCTTGGAAAAAGGCTTCATGTGCTAAAAGCACCAGAAACTCCTGGAAACTGTTTGAATCATCAATGAAATACAAACCAACACCTGGTAAAGAAATGTTAACTAGTTAGCTAATAGCTTTATTTATTGCAGCTGCCTGGTTAGCCAGTTATAAAATACAACTTTTCTTTCATCCCATTATCCGAACAGTTGAGATGAAACAAAAAAAAAATTATAATAAGAAGAAATTAGCGAGACTAGCTATTATAAAAAAAAAATACAATCTGCAGTTAGTTAAAGAAATGCAAAAGAAGTTATCTAGCATTCTTGTTATTAAGAAATAATTGAACTAGCTCCAGCTTAAACGGTCTGATAAGGAGGGAGTTAAACTTCTGGTTTGAGAAAAATAAATAGAGTATGAAATGAAAATGGAATAACTATTTTAAATATGATATATCGGCATTAACATCTGTATCGGATGATGGTCATTTTTTTAGAATATCTGTCCAATAAGTAAAACTGGGCTGATATTAACATCTGATAGTGTGTTTGTGTATATGTATATAAATAGTTTGTGTGTTTGTGTAGATCATTTCAGTGATAGGGCAGTGAAAAAAAATCAATATATTACTTTTTAATTTTCTATAATTTTTTTTTCAACATTGATGAGAATACATATTTTTTATTGTATTTTCGATTGATAATCTGGGGTTAGAAAGACATTATCCTCATCTTGATCAATCCATTCTATAGTCTATAAATTGTCATATTTGGAAAACAAAATAAACAGGAAGACATTTGAGGTGCTGTTTTTAGCTGAAGAGGTCTCAGGTTGGTGTGGGTGACAAGGGTTTATGCTTGCAGGGCTGAGAAAGAGAAAAAAAAAGCTGCACCTCGCAGACACAGTACATTACTTTTTCATCAGCACATGCACTCCCCTAAGCTTTGGTCCACAGGGGTGTGTGTAGTGAATTGCAAGCGTGGCCCGTGGTTTTCTCCCCCACACTCTCAATATATTGCCCTCCATAGGAGCCAGAATCTCACAACTGTCCAAGGCTACAGATAACTAGAAACAAACATTAAATAAAACGCACAACATTGGACTTACAAACATGGATGTGGCACATAATTACACAAGCACAGGATCAAAGTCACATTTTTTTTCTATGGTAAGAATCTTCATCCCATCATAGGAAATTACAACATGACTAATAGCAGCTAATGAGGAGTCAAATTATAGTGTGACCGCACAAAGCAAGGAGTAGTGGGGGATTTAAAACGTCAGATTTACAACTTAACATGACAAAATCCTCCATGTGTTCTTGCTCAAGTTATCAGTTTGGAATTCCTGCTTTATCTTGGCTCATTAGATGAATCCAAAAAGACTGGCCTTGTGTAACTTTCTGTTTGAATCTGCAGTTATACCTGCAGTTATACCTGTACATGTACGCAGTTTTAAGAAATGCCTCCAATGTAGCAATAAGAATGTCCTTTACCGCAGGAGAGAAAGTAGACAAAAGGGCTCGTGGCAAAGTTAAAGAGGCCGAGAAGTCAAACAGGGCAGGTAGGATGTTCGTTCTTTCTCACTTCTTCTTTAGCGGGCTATAAAAGCCAACAGGCCAAAAACAAAGCTCACCTCAGAATTGCTTTCTTTCAGTTTTGTTTTGTTTTTTCACCCTTATTTTTCCCCCTTCATGCCTTTCCTCCTGCTGTTCTTCAGACAAATTGGAATCCCGGACAGAGGTAACAGTCATAAATAAGGAAAACGGTAGCCACTGTGCACACAAGCATGCACATCTCCAGGCACTTTTTCCCTCTTTCTTCAGCTTAGGCAGGTGGATACAACACACCCAGCACACTTCAGCCAGGAACCTCCCCCAGAAATAGCCATCATTCTTTTTCTTTTCTTTTTTTTATCTGTTCTCCATCGTGTTGCCTCATGTGTAGAGAAAAAAGAAACGTGAGCAAAAACTTCTAAAAATACAGTCCTACAGAGCAGTTGGAGCCATTGTAGAGGTTAAACAACCTGAGAGCTGCAGGCAATCATTCAATTTAAAACGCACCGGGAGCCCTTTGGGGGCGCGAGGGGAGCGCGACGCGTAAGGAAATTTAACAACTCAATGTTTTACAGCCAAGGAAAATGAGATCTGAGTACAGCAGGAGCGGGGTGGGGGCGTCGAGAGCCGGTTGCGTGGCGCGTACACACACACACGAAACGACTAGACAGAGGGGTGTGTGTGTGTGTGTGTGGAGGGGGGGGGGGGGGTTGTCAACCACAGCGAGTGGTACAGTTGTGCTCATGGCTCCTTCTCTAGTAGGGCTAAAGTAGTTTGCTGCCACAGTGAGCTAACAGTGCAGGAGAGAAAAGGGACGGCAAATCAAGTTGTGTGATGTTGATTGCTTTTTTCTTTTTTTTTCACCTCTCAATCACTCCGTGTTTTCTTTTTTTTCTTTGCACACAAACTGTAGGCTACTGTACGGAGCCCGCGAGGGGACGTGGGGGGATTTTTTTTCTTTTGTGTTACCTCGCAATACTTTTGCGTCCCCTCGCAAAGTTTGTTTTGTATATGAACTGAATTAAATCTGATTTTTTTATTTGAAATATCCGGTTACGTAAACAGGATGTGTCGCCACAAGTTACTTCTATGCGTGGCTGTGTGATACACAGTATTTATTCTGAAGCTGAATTAAAGTAGTAGGCTAACTCGCTAATGGTGAGCATGTGAATTTGGTAATAAACCGGCAGGCACAACAGTAATAAACAACTTTTGTGAGGAAATGCAAAAGGTATTGCAAGGTAACACAATACTATTGCGTGGGAACAAGAAAAAAAAAAATTCTCCCATGTCCCCTCGCGGGCTCCGTAATACTGTGACACGAGTCATCCCCCTCTTTTTTAGATTTTCCTTCCAAGCATCCAAATGTTACTGTAATCTTTTCGAGTGGTCCTAAATGGGTTTTATTTTCTGTCTTTTTTAGCCCTAAAGTTTAAAGTTTTTATTAATTGGACTCATTTTTTATCTATTTTAAACCTAGTTTACATTGTTGGACCCCAGGAAAAGTAGTCTCTCCTGAAGCAGGGACTAAAGGGGATACGTATATAGAAAACAAACAAATAAACATGTTAGAGAAATGTGTTTGTTGAGCTAACTTTATGAATTATAAACTTGTAAAATTTATGCTGGGTATAGATTAAAATTTTGAATCATTATATTTTTGCGTTTAATCACAATATATATATATATATTTTTTAGAAACAATTTCTGTGGCTGAAGGTGTATGTTTGTGTGTTGTAATACACTCCATGTGCAACACAGAATGTTTGTTTTATTTTAATTTATTGTGTTTTTCTTATTATTGCTTATCTATGTTGCTTTATGTGTTGACAACTGGGACCTCAGTATCCATCTTTGGAATAACAATGAAAACTCCTTGAATTAGAGCGTTCTTGATTAATCTCATTTTTATACACAAAATGTTATTGTATTTCAAGGGTGTTTAGATAATTTTTCAAGTACTGTTTTATATAAGGAAGGTGCATTGAATGGATATAAATATGAAGAAAATAACTCTTAACATGTGTTTAAAAAATGATTGCCCAGCACTACCTAAAACTTAAAAAAGTGTTTTGTCACAAACAAGGTAATCCTAAAAGCTATTAGAAAGAGATGATGTAAGGTACGTTATTGTTTTGCTATTTCTATTTCATAAACACATAATTAAGGTATTGGTCTTCTGCAGCTGAGTAGCTACAGATAGATAAAAACAGAGACCTTCAAGATGATTAATTAAAACCACAAAATTACAAGAAGCTGGCTTCTTAGAAGCAAAGTGCAAATAAATTTGTGGTGGTTCAAAACTTAAAAGGTTAAAACTCTAATTGTCAATCAAAGCCATCAAAAGTGACCCTTCTTGCATCACTATGTGCCACTAGTGAGGTCAAGTTAATAAAGCATTGTCCCTCTCCATCTGAAAACAAAAGGCAATACAGTTGGATGTTCACTCTAAAATAAAAGAACAATCAGAACAGTCAAAGAGATGAGACATGACATCTAGTGACAATAAAGCAGACATGCTGAATGAGAAAATAAAAAAGGAACAGCCTGATAAAGACATTGAAGTGGAAAAGGGGACAATGATACATACAGATAAAGACAGGTAAGACAAGCTGAAACCTGGACACGCCAACAGACAGACAGCCAAGCGGAAAGGCAGAAGGTTTAGTCAAGCCTAGGGAGGACACAGTGCAGCTAAGCAGTGAAAGATAGGAACAGGAGTGTGTCACAAGCAATGAAGGCAAGCGCGCAAGACGGACTGTATTTTTAAAGAGTTGAGAGGACAGTAGGAAGGGAGGGGTAGTATGAGGTCAGGACGAAAGAGGGTGAAGGGAGTTTGTGCAACTTACCTAATATTTCTAACTAAAATTTCTAGTTGCAGCCATTCAGTCATGTATTGTGACATTTTGACAAGTTAACAGTTATTTAACAGGCTAAGAAATGTATTCACGCTAATATTTTGAAAAATAGCTATAACCGAATTAAACCTAAACTAAACTGTAGTATAAATGCTTTTGCAGCAATGATTTATACACTTTTAAACTCTGATTGTACAGTAAAGGTAAGGAAATTAATCCTTTATGTCCTTTCCAGGTATTTTGTGTATAAACATAAACAATCATTCCATGTTGTATTTTTCTTTTTAAATTTGTCACAACCTCCAGTAGTCTTTGTGCTTCTATTAAAGGACTGCCACATTTTCCAATGAAACAATCTTTTTCATTCCCTCATGACATTTCAGTTCCTTTTAAAGGCATCTCAATCCACTCCTGTTTCCCTTCGTTTTTCCTCATCCCTCACTTCTTTAGCTTCGTAAGAAGTGCAGAACATAATTCCATCTTTCTCTCCGCCTTTGTTCCCTTTTGCCACTTCCTCCTTTTCCCCATCCCCACCTCTGGCAGTGTCCCCCTCTTTGGCAGAAGGCCTGTTTGTGGGACTGTTTCACCCCCCCCCCCCCCACCACCAGCACAAAAAAAAAACGTCTGCTTTATGCCCGCATTGTGAACAAGGGAAATGTGGTCCATTGTGTCTGCGCAATGCTCACCCCTCAAATATATGGAAGTAGTCTGAATGCAGGCTCGTTAACCAATCAATAGAGCAGACGAGTCTGAAACCTCAACCTTGAAACCCTTCACTGCTTTTGTTTTATGCATGACAAATGAGCTAAGTGATGGAAAATATCTTGTATTTTTTTTTCTTCCCAAATCTATTCCTCATCCAAAAAGCATCCAAAAAACCTGATTAGAATGTCACGTTGTCCCCTGAATTGAAGTAAAACAGGGTAAAATGAATGCATCGTGACCATCAGAATGGGATTTATGCTTGTCTGGCAAGTACAGTGAGCTATGTTTTGATGAATGGCTCTTAAAGAAGTCTAATAGAGTCTACTGGTGTGGGCATCAAGTGAATTATCCATTTTAACCTTAAAAAAGGACTATCAGACACCATTTAATTCATTTCTGGACATGGTGTCAGACGTAGGAGAAGATCATGTTAATGTTAAGTGCAACAGTCAAAGTAATTCAATGCATCGTACAATTTAGGGGCACCAGACTTTTTCAGCCTGCTGGATCGGAGCCACTTGGCAGCACTCTCGTCTTCTTTCCAGACTCTATCAGACACAATCTTGTAGAGAGTTCAATCATTAATTCGGACACATCAAGAACACTTAAGTCAGGTCTACGGTAAATGTGTGGCTATTAGCAATGAACAATATTGTTATAAGTCATAGACCCATCCACTACAAACTTTTTCAAGGCCAATGTATTACGTATAGAATTTCAATGATAAAACTACAGCTTTATTGCCCTCTGCATGAACTGTTTGCCAGCTGCTTCTCAAACGTTACTTTACATTGTACTTCGAACGTAAGGGTCTGACGGTTTTTTAAACTATGAACGAATCAACTATTTTTAATTACTATAACATTTTTATGAACAGGTCAAGCTGCTCTAAATTTTAAACACTACTACAAAAATGATCAAAAGTCTACCTCTAAGGTCTAGTTTTTATTTTTTTTTATAAGCTCTGCCGATCTGTAAAGTCAGTCAATTCAAGTCTACATGCTATATTCTAAAAAAAAAAGTGTTTTTAGTGCTTATAATTGAATTAACTCTTGAAACAACCAGAGAACTAGAGTTGCACGAGGTTCCATCTAATTGAATACACCATTGTTCAAAGTAGCAGAACCAAAGTTCTTCAACCAACTAATGCTTCAGGTATTGTACAGTGGAGATGCTCTGGCAAAGCAAACCACCATATAAATGAGCTTTTACATTGTTGGAAGAGTCTGCCCATGGAGTTTTATCTGAGAAACCATATCTAATCAATAAAAAAAACATATTGTGGCATATCCCAACATCATTTATCATAACTTCACCCCTGGAGTGGTCTAAAGTCCCTATCTGTTGAGAGATTCTGTTTGTTTCTGTACTTTTATGTCTTTATTTGTATTTCATTCATTCATTTGGGGATAAACTGAATTATGAAACTGCTTCTGTAAGTACTATTATCAACAGCAGTAATAACTACAAGTAAGAAAAGGAGAAAAAGAAAATGTTGATTTTTCCAGAAAAAAAACCCCCCAAAAAAACAGCAACTCTAAATTATCTGAGTACCATAAAAAAAAGTATGAGTAGCATGAAATCCCAATGACAGAGACCTAAAGTGGTTCAGTGCCAGTGTCCGATACACTCCTTGGGATCAAATCAATCCAATCACTCCCTGAGACGTCTAGACAAACTCTAATCACTTACAATTCAGAGCAATCACTTTCATCCCATGATGCATTTCGTTGGTGAAAGGACGGGTCGCTTCCAGGGTAACAGAGCCACTATCATCCAGGCAGCAGCTACAGTAGCACAACAGCATAACAGTGACTTGATGATGATTTGAAGTGCACATCCTGGCAAATATTTTATCACAATTGCCTATACTGACTCAACTATCCCTGGTAATCCAAGTTTAAGTCCGGCACTGAGAATTTCAAATGGGATTGTGGAATACGAGGAAGAGGGAAACCAGGAAAATCACAGAGAAGGTTCATAAATGTAGCAAAGGAGGATATGGAGATGGTTAGTGTAACATTGGAGGATGACCTGTAAGGGAAGCTGACAAAAATGCTTTAATGACCTGTAGATGAAAACCAAATTGAACAAAGAAACAAAGCAAGCATCGTTAAAAAGGAACAAACAAGCACTATTTTGAAGATCAAGGCTTTGCTGTCTCGAGCATTCTCTGTATTTCCCTTTGGATTAGTTCCATCAGATATTTGGAAAAGAACAGGGCCTTGACTTCATGACAAAAACTCATTTGCTAGCCATTTTTTGTCCAAACAGATTGTTTTTATGCTGCTATTGTTGTATCTTGGAAAAAAACAAACTAATTTGATTTATTGCCAGTTTCACCGGGAACAGCTGGTCTCATATGCAAAAAAATTACAAGGTAATAAACCCCAAGTTGTAGATCTTTTGCACTTTGCTTGGTGGGTGTTTTATTTTTCCTAAGACGAGATGGCTGCTGAACAAGATACATTCATATTTTGAATTTGCAAGACGATAAATATGGAAGCGTATGTTCTTTTTTGGGATAAATGGCTTTTTTTTTCTTTGTTGGCGCAGCTATACGTCCCAGTTTATTTTGACAAAACGTCACCAATTGGGCCCAGGTGCGTGTGTAACGAAAAGCCTAAGAAACCACACATCTGTGAGTTGTGGTAAAGAAACAGGAGGCCCAACACCTTGACGAATGCCCTCTTCCTTGTTTTCCATTTGTCTCCATCTCTCTTTTCGTTTGTTCTGCCTGAACAAACCCCTTCGTTTCCATTTCCATCAGACAGCTTGCCCTCTCATTTCTCCGGCGCGTTCTCTTTCTTCATCACACATCTCACAGCTCCGCTCCGTGGTTCTCGAGCGTTTGTACCTTGGGCTGACGCGCTGCCCTGAGCGCACGGCTGAGACGAAACCTCAGAGAAGCGCTCGTTAGAAGGTGCGAGCTTAACCCCTGATTGATTTCTGAGCATGGCGCGGTGAGAGAGCGCCGAGCTGAAGCACAAACACTTCTTCAGATGACTCTGTGTGATTGGGGAAAGAAAGCTAGAGCTGAGGGTAAAAGGGGGGGGGGGGGGGATCAAGAACAATAGAGAGAAGAAGCAAAGACAGAAACTGACTATGTTTGCGCTTTCTGTTATATGCTCTTATATTTTATTGTTGTTTCGCCTGTGTTTATAGCTGTGCAGTGAACTGAGGAGTGGCTAACTCGCTCCAATTTGTCAGGAGCTCTCCCGACTGTTGTTTAGGCCGTGGTTAGGGGTGAGGAGGGCACAGCCGCTGATGCCGACCCTCTGATAGCAGTGATTAGTGGCCACTGGGCTGTGCTGAGCCATGCCCAAAATCAAACCGTAATGTGCCACCTCGACACACATTGTTCCCTAAAGCTGTGAGGTCAAAAGTTAAAGAAATTATGCAAAAATAAAATATATTAAAGTGGACATATGCTCCTTTTTCACATTTAAATCATTCAGTTGGGGTCTATATAAAGTGGAACTGCAGTGTTTTATCTGAATTCCTCCTTATTGTAATTCCACAAACCCTTTTCTGATGCATCTCTCAGATCAACTTGTTTTGAAGCTGTCTCTTTAAATCTAAATAGGGCGCGTCACCCCCCCCCCCCACCCCCCAAGCGCAGTCCATTGCAGGGGTTTACGACTATATAGCTGCGCAGAAATGTTTTATTTAAAAATAATTAAAAGATGTCAACAAGAGAAGAATTGTACATCCAGCCTTACATATTGGAGCCAAAGGAGAATGAAGACGACCAAATTGTAGTTGTTAGGTTCTGACCTTATTTGGCAGTTCCGTTGCAAACAATGTGACGTAATATTGTAGTCATAATGTCGTAGAAAAAACACTGAAAGGGTTGAAAAATATGACCCAAATAGAGTATAA
>JARVGW010000001.1:6747780-6765846 GCA_031762495.1 Anablepsoides rubrolineatus | reverse complement strand
GCAGTTTCTCCACCAAAATATGAGATGCTCCTGATAGTGCGACATAATGTAAAGGTGTCAAGGATCTTTCAGAAGCACGGTTTGGGTTTGCACCTCTATGTAAAAGGTAAGTACAAATATCAATGTTGTTATTTACAACGGCAGCAATCAGTGGTGTTATAAGATCATTCCGTTTACTGTCCGGATATAAACGATCGATATCGTTGCTCTTCAGGAACTTCTTGAGCTTCTTCCGGTTGTTGTCTTGTATACATTGTATCACCGGATTTGTTTCTTCTGTCACGTAGAGAGAATGAACTTCTGTGGTAATGTTCATGTTTTAGCTCCAAAATACCTGTGAGAAAATAATGAAAGGCGAAATTATCACAGCATCAATGCAATTTAAAATTGAAAACAAATTGTCAAAATACATTCATTACAATTAGAATACATCACATTATTTTCCTTTATGACAGTAATAATAAAAGCAGGTAAGTTGTGTTTAGATGGTTCTATTTGGAAACAGAATCTCGCAGCATGAGTTAGGATTGTTAGGATTGTAACGTTAAATCCATGTGAAGTACAAGATTTCTGGAACAATGTTCTTTAAACCAATGAGATCAATATAGAGTTGTTTAAACATAAAGTGCCATATCTGGTGAAAGCCAAACTCAAGATATTTTCAACACCACCAAACTTTTATACTGTAGCAATAAAAGGAGACATAAAGAGATGGCAAACCATTTGACTTTATTCCTTCGGCGCCAAAACCAGAACGGCAGAACAAACACACCATAAAAGGTGCTAAAGAACATGGCTCCATCACTAATCCTGCTGGTTAAGTGGCTCTTCACTAATAGGTGAGGTGCCACTTAACCATAATATGTAATATAATATAAGGAAGAACTGGTAAAAGATAAGAGATGGATAGAGCGTGAATACTGGTAGGGGAAGGGAATCGCTGTGTGTCACTGTATGCATGTGGGGGTAATCTATGTGTCTAAAACGTCCAGAAAAAGTGAGTACAGTCATCTAATCTTTAGTTGTGGCCATCGTGAGCAGATCAAACTGGACAACATACTGGTGGATCATTTTAACCTATGTGTTGCTGATCATGTGGTAGTACATCAGCAAAAGTTGGCAAGTATAGTAATTGAACTCAACAGATTATACATAAACGAACAAAAAATACAGATCCTGACACAAAGAAAGTGAGTTATTGGAAATTTTGTTCAATGCCACAGCCTGTGTTCCAAGCTGAACTGAAATGTTTATTTGAAATTAAAGAAGATATATCAACAAACTATGAGTCATAGTTGAAAATAATTCCAACCTCAAACAGATATTTATAAAATCTGAACAATATCTCATCTACAGTATCACAGTAAGAACACTAATTTAGGACTAATTTATCTTCATAAAAACCAGACTCAACATATAAAACTCCCCCTGATTTTATATGTATTTTTCTAAAATGTAGTTAATATTCTATCTTTTTTTAATAAAGTGAAACTGTTTCAGTCCTGACAATCTCATGGTGCTCAGTGTGTAAAAAAGAAAAATGTGTAATGTAGTTTTCAGGCATCAGCTCAGATCAGTTAAAAAGCTAGTTGTAAGTCAGTGTTCTACTTTTTAATAACATTGAATATACTGCTTTTTATGTCATTTTACTAGTTCCAAGAGTTTAGTAAAACACATTTCATATTACTGAGAAAAGGCAATAGTAGATAGATATGGGTAGATATAGGTGTTATTGTCATCAGCAAATGTTGGCAGAAATATGCTAAACAAATTCAACAGATTATAAATAAAATAACAACAAATACAGATCCTGACACATAAAAGGGAGTTACTGGAGACAATGTTCAGTGCCACAGCCTGTATTCCAAGCTGAACTGAAGATGTTCATTTTAATTTTTTTTAAAAGTACTGCAACAGACATAATTCTGACAAATGAGATCAATATAAAATGTACATAATACCTGGTCTACACTAGTGAATTAGTAGAATATTTTAAGAACAGTATATGTTGCATTACATGTTTATTACAGCATGGATTGTATAATACAGGCCCACTGGAATAACCCTAATAAATCTCGCCTAGGGCACGGCCCTGTATATCATACTGTCTTTCTGGACAGGAAAGAGACTTTTTGAAGTCTTATAGAGTGACAATAGAAATATTATTTACAGTACATGACAGTGGTTTTAAATAATACTTTGTTTCACAATAATTTTTTATAGAAAATCAAAAAGTCAACTTACAGCATCACAAGATGAACACCCGCTGCCTTGTGGTTTTGATAGCCTGAAGCAGGAAAGGTGTGGCTGAAACAGTTTGAACTCGAGTCAAAAAGTCTGGGCTTCAAACTCTACCCCAGTTTTTAGACTGTGTTGCTGAAGCAAGTTCAATCAGAGTTAAGATGAGGAATTTACACGACGTCTTTTTCTGAAAGTTGTTCCCTTAGAGCACGACGAAGCAGGAAACCCCAGCAAAGACTACCGACACTGAGCTAAATACCCGCCAACAGAAGCATGATGCAACCAACTTCCTCTTTTCTCCTAAAAACTCAACACTGAGGTGCAGTCGGACGTTGTTGTGATGAAGTGACAGTAAGCTTTTGAGTCAGCTGGAGTAAAGATGGCAGAGGGCTTACGCAGTTGGCGACAACTTTTGGCCAAAAGTATAAAGAGCAGTTTAAAAACTCCAAACTGAAAGGAACTGCTTCAATTCTGAGTTACCATCTGATAGAAAGTCACACATCACATGTGAGATTGTGCCGAACAAAATGACACCAAACAAGGCAAGTTAAAGTGAAACTTGAATGTAAAAACAAAAGTAGTCGTAAAACAATTCCACCCAAAACACCCAGACAAGTATACACGTCATGTGTAATTTGGGGGTCGGCTGTGGTGCAGTGGTATGGCATTCGACTTATGGCAAGAAAATCTCAACTCCCCGCCATGCCCACATGTCGTAGTGTCTTTGAGCAAGACATCCAACCCCCAACTGCTTCCCGGGCGCTATAGCTGCCCACTGCTCCATTTGGTGGAGTCAGTCACAACTTTCTTTGTTTCTTTTCACTTCACTCACTGATGTAAGCACATTTATTGTCACAGTAAACATTATAAAAAACAACCATTGTGCCATTATTCTTCCACATGGGTGGTTCTCTTTCACTTCAAGCTTGTGTCCTTTTAGACGTCTGGGAGCTTGAGGGTTCTACGCAGTATCTCAACTGTTCCTAGGACTGTGCTCGACCTCTAAGGTTGTTCCTGGGATCTGTTGGAGCCACGTTTTCCATTTGGGGATCACAGCACCACTTCTCCAATGACCGTTGATGCATTGACTCTCAACAATTTTTCTATTTCCTCTTTCATTCCTTGGTATTTCTCCAGCTTCTTGTGCTTCTTCTTCCTGATGTTACAATCTCTTAGGATTGTTACATCTATCACCACTGCCTTCCTCTGTAGAGTGTCGACTGCCACAATGTCTGGTTGGTTAGCCATCACCTGTTTGTCAGACGTCCTACAGTATCTTAGTTCTGCTGTTCTCCACCACCCTTCATGGGTTCTATTGCAGTTTTTGGGACCTCCAGTTCATGTTAAGCACATATGTTACTGTACTTTTCCAGACCCCTGGTAATGGTGCTTCATGTATGCTGTCAGCATCTTGCATCCTGATATTATATGCTGGAATGTCTCAGGGGCATCTTGGACCTTGTTTGTGTAGTAGACTCAACCTTTGGTGCCGTCCTTCAGTCCAGCCTTCTCTATTCATTGATAGGATTTGTTGAGATCACTCAATCTGATGGTGGTAGATGCAGGGGCTTATCTGTTCATGATGGGTTCTCTTGTTCCTCCTGGGTTTCTGCTGCCTGAGATATTTACAGAGTAATTCATCATAGAAGTAATCTAGGATCTTACTTGTTTCATCCAATCCTCTGCTTCTCTTTTTTCATGGTTTCAGGGTGCTGGACTTGGGGTGAAACCCTCCATGCCTTGTGAGGAGCATTGACTTTTTTGACCCCTTCTATTACCAGCAGGTTATCTGATGACTGGAACAAATGTGCGAATGGATCATTAAATAACGAGACACTTGTACAATCATATCTTCACACATTTATTTTCAATTCTCAGCTGAATAAATTTACATTTAAATTCAAAGTGTAACATTCAATAAGCTTTAAACTAAACTTTACAAAAGAATTATAAAGCTTGCATATTTCATTTTTTAATTGCAGATCATTCATTAGAATAAAAGCACTTAGTCTTGAGTTTCAGTTTTAAAAAGTTGGCAATCATTCTTTTTTATTTATTTTTTCTATTTCATGCTCTCTCAAGCTGCAGTAACAATAATTTTGTAAGTAAGTGCAAAGAGCTGTTCAGAAACAGGTAGTGGCATTGCAATCCTGATTTTATGTACATTTTGAAAGAGGTCAACATTCAGTTTATTTTCAAAGGGCAGAATGACCAACATCTTTTTTTAGAGGATATATTTACATCAGTTTCTTTGAGGAGTCCCTAATATCTTCTTTGAGGAGAGTATTCAGTCCCCAAAAAATTATTGTCAATTCCCAAAACATGAAAATATAATTAATTTACCTGATCAAATACGTTACCACCTCAGATCTAAAAGTCATATCAAAATGTTATCCTGTCCTGATTATTTCACTTCCCTAAACAAGTTATTTACTTTTTGTTTTAACAAATCTACTGTATACATTACCGTATATAGCACCTACAGGAACATTTACCACTAAACAACTACATTCTAGGATCTCAGCTAGGATAATTAAAGGTTTGTGCTTTCAAGAGACAGTCCCTGTAAGGAAAAAAAAAGGAGGGGTGTGATACCTCCTCACGGCCAGCAGGAGGCACTGTGAGCCAATCAGAGCTCTGACAGGACTGTACATTACAGTCCACGAGACAGGGTGAGTGGAAAACCTTTGTTGTCCAAAGATAAGGGCAAAACTTTTTTCTGAATTTATTGGGGGTGTTTGTTAAACTACAAGCTTTTAGATAGAAAAACAGCAAGGCTTTATATCCAAATCCTCAGAAATATCAGATGGATTAACCCATGAGAACAAATATAAGGGTGACCAAGCTCTTATTTGTATCCTAACAACAACTGCAGTTAGAAGTTTGCATCCACTCATGATGGACATGAATGTCATTGATTTGTGGCTTTTATTGATTTATGTGGAATGATTATACAACAACCATAATGATTATTAAAAACAAGAACTGAGTGCACAAGTTTCAATCTATTGTATATTTTCTCCCATTTCTAAACTATACATGCAGGCTCAAACACATACAGGTATTCACCAAAATCTTTGGATGAAGAAGTGCTAAAGGCCTGTTTATGTCCTGTTAGAGGGTATGGTTTACTGCAGCTGGTAGTTTATCTCTGACAGTTCTTATTAGATTGACAAGTGCTCAAAACAACGTGAAAATCCAAAAAAGGAAATTTAAGGACATTTGTAGATTCACACAAATTGAGCCGTTACCACTTTGTCAAGACCTGGAAGAAAACCCTGACAGTTCAGGATGTTCAGGAACCATCGAGGCTAAAGCCTGCCAAGAACTGTCTCCCTCTACCAGTCTCCCTGTCCACAGTGGTGCCAGTTTTGGATTGAGAGGGTCCCGACCAAGAAAGAAGCTCCTGCTCCAAAAGCCACACCTTCAGGCTCAACAGAAATCTGAAATTTGCAGATGCCCTGTACCAACTATCCAAACACAGAGGTGGTAGCTTCATGATGTGGTATGGTGCACACAGTAGATGAACTAATGGAGAGATACCTCTTTTTAGCCTCAAATAATGTTAGATTGTTGAACCTCGGACACAAATAGGCATTCCAACAATAATTCCAAACAGACATTAAAACTGATTTCTGATTGGATATAGGGGACTAACATTAAACTTTTAGAATGATCTTCCCAAAACCCCAACCTCAACCCTACCGAAAACGTGAATCTTTACCAATTCAGCCAAGAAGATTGGTCCATTATCCAGATAGAATTATGTCTTAATGTTGTTGAAGGTTACATAAAGTGTGTGGTCAGGGTGCAACTTGCTAAGAGACTTTTAACCAAATATTATATGCATAATTTGATGCTATGAGGTATGAAGAATAATCACAGTAAATTCAAACCTGTGCCTCTAATACTTGTTTTTAAAAATCATTGAAGATGTATGTTGTATAAACGTTCCAGAAATAGAAGGATCAAATAAACCATTAAATACCCATAATTGATACATCCATGTCCATGACAAGTGTAAATAATTACCACAACCGTATTCGTGTATGAACATTTAAGAGTTCATAGAGTCTCATTCCTCTTTTTTTTAACCTTTCATAAATTGATGTTTTGAGTGGAAGACATTTGATTGCAGGAAGAACAGCAAAGCGGAGTTCCTCACAAGCTCAGGTCAATTATGATGTGTTCAAAGATTTGTGTGTTTCCCTTGAAGCTGGAGGAAAAGATAAAGTCCCTGCGGTCGGTAGAAACCACGGTGAAGGAGCGTGGCGCCTGGATGTACGCTTCCTTGAAGCGTTCAAAGACTTTCTTGTCATCCTCCCATAGGTAGATCTGTGAAAAGGTGTAGTCACTTCCCAGAGCCAGGTAGTGGCGGTCTTTAAAAAAGAAGGGCTGGAGAATCATAGAGCCTCGTGACGGCAAAGCCTGGATCTCTGAAAACAGTTTGGTACCCCATTTTAAGACCTTGGAGTCGCCGATATAGCGAGTCATAGCAAGGTAGAGCTCCTCCTTGATCCGGAAGTGCTTCACGGCTACGACGTCCTCCATGTTGGGGATCTCCCCCTGCAGGATGAACTTCTGGTTGCTCCGGTTCCACTGGTAAATCACAGGAACCTGCGAGCGGCTCGCCAAAATGAGATGAGCCTTGCCGTCCAAGTTCAAGAACTCCGCGTCCGTGTCACGGTACCACTCATGCAGGGACTGGTACGAATAAAAGCCGTTTTCGTTCCACTTGTAGAGGGTCGACAGGCCAGCTTTGGAGCTGTCGGCGATCACAAAGAACCAGTCGGAACCGATTTGGAAAGCCTCGATGTCGTTGGGCTTGGAGATCTTCGACACTTCGATGTCCTGGAACTTGTTGAACCTGCTCTGGTCGTCGTCGAACTTGTAAATGTGGGAACCACCGAAGAGCTGAGCCACGATGACAAACACCTCGTCTTGGATTACGACTGACTTGCAAGCCACAATGGACTGAGCTGAAAGCAGAAAAACAAACCAATCATATAACAGTAAAAGAGCTTCCTTGAGATATGACCTTAAAGGGATTCCCTCACCTGTGATGTTATCGTATGTCCTGAAGTTCATTTCTATGTGGTCCCATTGGAAGACCATACAGCTGTCTGTGCTGGGAGCAGCAATGGTCACATAAACATCGTTCTTAAAACTGAACGTGTCAACAGACAGGGACTCCGACGCCACCGACTGATAAAGGACAAAATCTGTGGAAAGGATCAAACGGTTGAGTTTTTACGAACTGACAAAACATTTCAAGAAAAGTACGATCGAAAGAACAACCTTAATCTGAGCTGCCGCTCTCACCCGTTGAGATGCACTCGTTGTGCAAGCTGTTCATGTCATTGAGGCGCTTGTCCTTCAGGTCCTCCGGTCCGGCACACACGACATCCGACACCGTGGCGTTGGTGCTCTTCAACCACATCATGAGCCATTTGGCCCTGCAGTCGCACTCAAAGGCGTTGCCCCGCAGGTCCCTGCAGAACGGAACCAACGCAACTGAAACGGGCAACGCATCGTCGCGTCCCCAACATTTTGAACCGTGCGACAAACTCACAGCTCGATCAGAGACTCCAGATCCACAAAGACGTCCCTGGGCAGGAACTGAATGTTGTTGTTTGCCAAAGACCTGAAAACAGGAAACAAAGACGACAAATATGAGTGGAAAATGGAAGAAAATGATTCTTGTGTACTGTTCCAAAAGTATTTTTTTAAATATATAAATATTGGAACATACAAGTGAGTCAAGTCCCTGAGTCCTCTGAAGGCAAATTTCGATGTAGTCTCAAGTTTATTACTCTCAATGAACCTGTGGATTAAAAAAACAGGGATTAAATGAAAAATAATCATTTTAATGTTTCAAAGGTAGAAATTTACAAATGTGTTGAGCAAACTATGATTGCTGCCTTTTCTATTTTATTAAGTTTGGTCCCACTTTTTGAGAATAAGCTGGATTTATTAAGTTTGAGTTACCAATTAGAAACGAATGGACCAGTGTCAACCGGGATAAGACCAACTGAACAGTCACCACTTTGTTACCAAACTTTTCTGAATTGCCACATAACTTTAAGCATCTGAAAGTGAATCATTGTGAAGACATAAATAATTGAGTATTTTGCTCATTTTTATTTGAAATTTTCAAAAACTCACAGGTACTCCAGGTGTGGAAGGCCTGAGAACGCATCGTCTCGTATCGTTGTTAGAGAATTTGAGTTCAAAAGTCTGCAATGAAAAGTAAAACAAATCGATAAATAATAATTACACTGTACCAGTTAATGGTTCTGACAGATGAGCTGAATATACATAAACCACATCGCCAACACAGAACCAAATGTTCTAAACCCATCATAGAAAGGCAATGATTGTGAAATCAATCCAGTTTTTGACATTTAATGTCTTTTGAAAATGTCAATTGAGATAATCATGGAAAACAAAGTCCTACTGAATAATAAAGAGTGTGATTTCAATTCCTATAAAATCCTACAGAAAGTTTCCACATTTGGAAATTCCCAGAACTTCGCCACCCTGGTTGATATAAAGATCGCACCATTCATGCAGTCTGACTGTCATCTACAACAGGTAAGATACTAACAGCTCATAACCGTTCCACAGAGCTAAACTTAAAAATAAAGATCTGAACTGGTGTTTTGAAAATGCAGGACACATTAGTGTAGATATGTTGGAGTTGTGCACAGCTCAAACTTAGTTGCTGAACGTGCAGGTGCTACAGCGGCTTAAAAGCCTGCTATTATTTATGCATGATGATGGGGGAATAAATGACTCCAAATCTTGTATGAAGGATTAAAGGAGGTGTTCTTACAGCAGCTGGAGGGTGGGCATGTGGGCAAACATTGCCTCCTTGACCTCAGTGAAAGTCCCATTGACGATGCTCCTGAAGAGAAGAAAGCAGAAACCAAAAGATCAATACAGATCTGCGTGGCCGTCAGATCTTATTTACAGGCTGCACAGTAAATATAGACCCGAACAGAACTCCATTTATCCACGCACTGATGGGGTTTAGTCGATACACTGCAGTTTAATGAAAAGAATTTCACAAATGGGTTTTCGGGAGACTCACAATGAGCTGATCTCGTTTGGGGCCATCCTGGGGATGTAGGAGGACCCGACGCAGATGATGGACTCCTTGGAGCAGCTGCATGTTGAAGGGCATCGGAATGGCTTTTTCAGATGAGCCGCTGGACACAAGAAGCCCAAAAACACACACAGCAAAGCCCAAATCCTGAGAGCTGGCAGCATGGTTCTTGCCGGGCTCGCATGTGTGGCTGTAGTTTTTTTTTTTCCTCCTGTTTGTTGTGTTTGGATGAAAGAGAGAAAGAGAGAGAGAGAGAGAGGGAGGGATGGAAGCAGACAGCAGCGACAGCGTGTTTCCACCCTGCACCATGAAATGCTGCACTGGCTCCCTGACATCAGCAAATCAGCTGCAGCTCCACCGCTTTCATTATTTATTTAGGAAGAAAAAATAAAAAAAGAGGGAGAGAGAGAGAGAGAGAGAGAGAGAGGGGGCTCCCAGGCAGGTAACTGTTGGTTAAACGTCCACACAACACAAAACTAAGACTATGATAGGCAGCTATGGTCTGCCACATGTGCTTTTAAAGCTGTTTTCAGTGATATTTTTAACTGTAAATGAACGTTTAATGAAATTTAACATAAACATGCTGTAGCTAGTGGTCAATCCTGAAATTAGAATAAAGGAAAAAACAAGAAATTAAGACTAAATACACATTTAATTTTCTTTTTTTTTAATAATCCCCTAATATTTCTGTTTTATTAGATGATTTAATATTAAATGACTCACAGAGGTAAAAAAAAAAAAATGCAACGTTAAAAGGTTTGATGAGAACATTAAAGCTGTAGATTTCTCCTCCCTGGAGCTCTGAGGCAAAGAACTGCAGCACCACGGACAGCAACTACGGCAAGCCAGTTTACCATTTAATAGTCAGACAAGCTCCTCCTGATGATGTTTGTTCAAAATAACATTTTTTGTTATCCAGCATACCATTTGTCCCAAACATAATCAACTTTTCAGACATTTGAGACATCATATATGGCAAGCCCATGTTTCATATATCATATGATTGTAAGACAAGACTTCCAGATGTTTAAATTGTAGTTTTATATAATTAAAAAGACTATATAAGACATTTAGAATGCTACTTTTCCAATATAAGCAATTTACAAATCTTAAACAGCACCTACGGCAAGCCTGTTTGTCATATATTAAAAATAAGTAACTTTGATTTTTAAGTTGAATTATATGTAACAAATTGCCATAGTTTCCAGCTGACACTCTAATCAAATTATTTATTAACGCCAACACAGAAAAAGCCTTAAGTTTCCAAAATAAAAGAACCCTTTTAGCCTAACATTTAGATCCTGTGCTTTTTGGACTGACCCTTCCTGTTCTACTAAAAACAAATGTGTGCTCCCACTTTCCGTGCGCCTCTGGCTCTCCATCATCGCTGAAGTCCTCTCTACGGTTTTTTAGGAGCCAGGATTGAAGGGCCATTTGTCACGCAGCACCGTCCCCCGGGGTGCTTAGAGATCTGATCGAGTGTGCGGAGAGCAGGTCGGAGAGGAATACATTACGGAGAGTTTATTTCAGCGAGGAGGGATGAAGGTAAACGACTGTTTGGGGTTTGAGGGAAACATGAGAGCAGTTGTGGGACGTCACACTGGTAGAGATAATATAAGAGCCTCAAACCCAGCTGTAGCACCGTGACAGATGTGGAACAGCAGAATGAACTCCGGGAGCATTTAATGGCCTGAAAAAAAAACTTATTTTAAATTTTCAAAACTCCCTCTGCCCCTCCTTCAGAGTGCTGCATTGTCTCATCAGTGTTTTTCCACTACAGTTTATTAATGTTTCAGCTCAGCCTGGAAACGGTGAAAATGTGCTGATACAACAGCGGAGGTACAGTCCACTTTTAAAAGGCTGCTGAGTGGATCTGTTCTGATTTACATCTGCTCCCACCTGAGTAGTTTTAAACTTGAGGATCATGTGCAAATATTAAAAATAGGGTACAGATAAAAAAAAAAAAAGGGTAAAAAATCTTACTGGGAGTGTGCTGCTTGTGTGTTTTCTAGGCACATGGTTCAATTTTATACCAAAATTAAGTTTCCACGTTACTTCAAGTTGTTATAAAAATACAGTCTTATTTAAGCACCTTGAAATTGCCCTATCTTGAAGAACCTCCTACCATTTCCAACATTCCCACTTCAGCACATCTTCACAATGCTTCATGCCGTTTACAGCCTTTAATAGAAGAGTTGTATTTTGTTAAGTACCAAAATGATCAAATCTCAGTTTTAAAACAGTTGAATTTTACTTAACTAACCCCGCGTCGGACCACGAAAGTACGTTTTACTTTTAAGTACCTGACAATACATTTCATCCAGGTAATCTCTCTCTCTTATGTTAATGTTGAGCAACTTCTTGTGAAGAAAATATGAGTATAGATCGTTTTGAAGCTATGTTTGGCAATGAAATCATGAACATTCTCTTCTTTTTAGATACATTTTGCTAGTCTGCTGGAGCTGTGCAAGTACTTTAAACCCAATTAGTAATCATTACTAAAGTCATTTAAAATAAGTGATTTCACCAGGTCAAATCAAGCTCTGTTTACATAACATTACTAAAGAACTCAAGTTTTAAAAACTAATGTTTACAAGTATTTAACTCAACATTACTCATGTTTATTAGTAATCATTGCTCACATTTATCAGTATTCATTTCTTGTGTTAATAGGAGTTATTAAATGTAAATTATAGCCAGTCAATTTGTTTTTGAAATGCAAGTGTAACATTTTAAACATGTAAATTTGAGTAAACATTTCACAATTTGAAAGTCCTAAATAATTAACACAAATCAATGAACAGAGAGGTATCAGAGTCGTCAGCTATTCCACAACAACTGCACTCTCACTAACGGTGTTCAGGCTTATCATTAGTGAATAAAATTACCAAATTACAACAGATCGCCTTGAATGACAGAACAAGAATAAGTCAATGTATGCTGTCATGTGTGCTACTTTTACAAAATGTCAAGATAATACACAACCTTTGTGAGGGGAATGGGAAAGAAAAGAAAATTACCCATGATCCCTCACGGACTCTGCACCAATCAAACGAGGCGGTTAGAAAAACAGAAACAAATTGAACAAACTAACACAGCTGAACTACCAAACAAAAATCATGACCAGAAATCATTGTAATGTAACAGAAATAATGCAGCCAACACATTGTGTATTTAGCTCTGCTAGTTTTCTTCTTCGTGTTGGCAAACAACTTAAAGGTGCATTACTGCCACCTACTGGCTCAGTGGTCAGGTCACTGACAAGCCCCCTCCCAAAACCAGTAAAAACATGCGAGTGGTCTCAGCTCAGAGCCATTAGTAGAGCAAAAACTTGCTTTGAGTAGTTTAAAAAACACATTTCATTAAGTAATGGTCCCGCCTTGAAAAGATTAGTAATAATAGCTTGACTTATTATGTAAAATAACATTTGGGTTTAGAGTGTAGGCGGTGCTTTGTACCTGCAAGTGACAGTTCCACATAGGAGATTCAAGAATTTCTTAAACATGCATGAATGAGTCAAAGCAACACACTGAAGAGGTTTTTGATGAGGGAATGACATTATAGCAACATGATATAAAGCTATAACATACCCCCCCCTTTAATACCAAGACAAACTAAGACCACTTCCTCCACTAAACACAGGACTGAGCTATTTTTAGCACCCTCCATTGATTATCGGTTCCTCGTGTTCTGTATATAAAAGAGCTAATCCACTATACCGGGTCTCAGATGGAGCTAAAAGCCCAGGAGCGTTGGAATCATGTTACAAATGCTACAGAACAGACCACACTTCAAATGTTGTTTGTGTATGAGTGAGTAAGAGAAGACGATTTATTGCTGACCCACAAGGCTTCAGGGTTAAAACTCATTTTGAGCCAAGGGCAGCAGGAGGGTTAAACCAAAGACTCCACTGTGAAGATGTTTCATCATTTTATTTAAGATCAAAAAAACAAATCCTTTGAAAACAGTACTTGCTTTTTTTACATATTCCTCTTTGGTTCAAGTTGTTAAAATGTAACTTATTTAACTTATTAACACAATTAAATAACTAGCTGCGGTCAGTCGATGTGATGAGAAAGGCTGAATCAACAGTCCATCAGGAAGTACCGTTCCTGGGTTGTAATGAAGTAAGAAGTAGGCAGCAGGGTACCAGTTTCATCTCATTCCTCCTCCTCCGTCACCTCCTGGTTCGCTTCAGGCGCAGCGCGACAGTTCCTCACCGCGCTCACGTCCCTCCTCAGCGCCTTTAGGCACTTGTCGAGCCGCTTCACGCACAGGGTCACATCATCCCGAGTGATGCCGATGGCGGAGGCGGCGTTGAGGTAGGGGCAGGGGTACGACTCGGCGTGCGACATGAACCCGCGGAATGTGTGTCCGTTCACGACCTGCTCCTTGCCCAGTGGGATCACCCTGGGAACAACAACAAAAATAAAATAGAAAGGCTTCTTTTGCTGCAGTTGTTTTGGAAGATTTCAAACTCTGCAATGCCGTAAAAAAATAAATAAAAGAAAATACTCGGACCTATTAAATCTGGCGGAGCTGCAACTCTGTCAGCACAGTTCAGACTCACTTTAATGTGAAATCAATTACCGGCCCGATACAAACACAATGAGTACGAGCAACCATTAGGGTCGGGAAATGCACTGTAATGAGTCCGTAGGCATTTATTAATCACATATAGTCTCTAAAACTGACATTCGTCTGGCTTGTAGTATTAGATCCACACTGCAACGCTGAAATCACAGATAAAATATTTTTATCTATAATAATAAATATTAATATGATAAATTTCTTCAGAGTTCCTACAGTTTAAGGCAAGCTAAATTTTAGACTTTTTAAGACCTCTTTAATGCCACTTGATAGAGCTAGCAACAATTTTAGACAAATGTTTTTTATAAAACTAGCTGCAAGAAGCATTCAATAAATTATTTAAAAAGAAAAATAAATGTTACAAATTCTTTTAATATTTGAGAAATTACAATCATCCTACTGACAACGTGTTAACATTTTAAGACCTCTAAAGACTGATTTAAGACATTAGACTAATTAAGGTCTTATTTTTAGATTGATAAATTCAATGCCTTTTAAGATATTTTAAGGATCCGCAGGAACCCTGTTCCTTGAAATATAATTTTGAGGCAACATCGCCCACTTACAATACGCCAGGGCTATTCAACTAGATTGCTCAAGGGGCCAGACATCCTGGACCGTGGAGGTTTGGGGTGTTGCCCAATAATGATACGGGGAAACGCTGCATTACAAAAAAGAACAAGTATTAATGTTTATCTTTTTATAGTAAGTACAGAACAAAAACAAATTTGGGGTGGGGGCGTGGCCAGACAGAAGTCACCAGTTGAATAGCCCTGGAATATGCCGATTCATTCCTTTTGTGTTGAGAAAATACAACATTTCTCTGTATTCTGAAACCATAAAAGAACCCGTTATTCGTACATTTTTGTTTTTCTCTCCCATCTTTGAGGCGGATTATAATCCAGCTCTTGTAATCTCGTTTTACCTGGCTCCTGACACTTGTCGGGTGAACAGCATGGAACCGAGCTGAGTCACTGCCTGATCGCTCGAGGCCTGGAGACCATCGAGGGACATGGCTAGAAAGGAGACAAACGCCACGCCCCAACACACACACAGACACACATTTAAACACACAAAGTCAGGAAGACAAGTTCTGCACTAATATATGAATAAGAGTGAGACGACCTGCTGGTCTGTGATCAGCACTTGGAGCTCACCCAGAGAGATGGGATTATGTGGGGTGTGAAGCAATCTCTCCCCGTGTGCAGAAGCCAGAGCCTTCAGCTCCTGAGCCAGGAACAAATAAATCTCCTGCAGACACACACACAGACACACACTGTTGTTCAGCAGAACGCTGTCTTCTTGCTGCCACAGCCTTATTCAAACCATAAAACGACGTCTTTATTGCTAATCATGCGAATCTGTTGGGGTTAAATCGGGTCCAGAACCCTGCGTCAGACTGAGTGTTTCCCTCCAGGAGTCTGTTTCTGGCCTGGATGTTTGTTTTTACGTCACTCCTCCACCTCCGGGATCAATTAGACGAGCGAGAAGCAGAAGAATGCACGTTTTTTTTTTTGAGATTTGAACACTTGTGTGCCTACAAAAAAAAAACTGCTGACAAAGCGCATTGCCTGTGTGTGTGAGAAAGACTGAATCAGAGCAAAAGAGAGAGGGAGTAGGGGTGGGTGGGGGTGGTGGGACACAGATGTTCCAAGCTCTGCAACAAACTGCAGAGTTTTGTTTTTCCTTATCTTTGTGCTGGCTACTAGGGGCCGGATTCGCTCCCCTCCCTCCTGGCGAAGCATTAAAAGTGTGTGTGTGTGTGTGTGTGTGTGTGTCACTCACACCAACTCCTCCTTTCTTGATTTGAAAGACGATTTTCTCTGTCAAGAGTTGGAAAAACAAACTGCGCTCCACCACGTCAAGAGCGTCCAAGTGCCCCCCCTTGTTCCAGCAATAACAAAGAGGGGCTTTATTTAGCCCTGAGGAGTCATCGTCGTCGCTGGTCCTCAGACAATAACTCAGTGTGGGACCAAGTCAACCTCGGCCACGAAAACAAACACAACGTCCAATCATAAGAAATGTTTCTGAATCAGAGGCTGCAAAATGGACCTGAGCAGATTCAAAGGCTGAATCATTAAAAACTCATCGTCTACTCAGACCTGCAGACACCATAGGACTGATTCTCTACATTATTTATTACATTATATATTTATTTCTGCACATCACAAACCAGGACATCAATAAGCCTCGATGCTGTCTGATCAGAGGAAGCTGCGTTTCATGGTCGAACAGTAACAGTAGGCCGAAGCAAATCCAACCTCAGATGAACAGCGTGGTGTCGTCTTTAAACAACTTTAACCAGCTTCAGTCTTTTCACAAACTCATCTTTATATTACTTTAATGTACGCTTTCATTCATTTAGGTATGTAAATTGATCTGATTTAAAGACAATATAAAGGGTTTGTTTTGATTTCTAGCATGACTCTACATTTTTGACATGAGGTATGGAGGACCGAATCTGACAAATATATATATATATATAAATAGACCAATAAACAAATAAATACACCTTAAATGCATTAATTAAATAAAAAAGAAGTTTACCTCATGTTTCATTATTCAACTTACTTTATTATTCCCTCATATTATTTTTTTAGCTTATGTTCAATAAATTCTATATTTTACCATATAAATTAAATTTTACTGTTTTTAAAAATATATATATATTTTCCTTTTACTTGTACATGCATCTCTGTCTCTTAAATGATTATATGTATGTTTTTTATAATTTTCTCAAATATTTTTATTTCCATGTGTTGTTTTTACATTTCTGGTACCACTTTACAATAAGGCTCCCCTTATAGACGGCTTATAGATAGTTAATAGATACGTTATTAATTCATCTGTAAACACTTTATAAATCATTAATAAGTGTTTATTATGCACTAATTAAGGACGAAAAAGTAACAAAACTGAACAGTTTCTTGCCAAGTAGTGAGCCAAATCAGTTCATGAACATATTACATCTAAAAGGTTTTATTTAGACGTGAGCACATCAGGTGGTTTTTATAGGCCCAGAGAGAAGGTGTGTTGATGCTACAGCAGCGACGAGGTGTGGGAATGCTGCAGTGGCTCTAATGTAAAGAGGAGGAATGCTGCAATATGAGTCGTTTCACAGCAGTGAGCCGTAACAGGAGGAGCCTCACAAACTTGTTTGATTTGTACTCCGTCATCACGACTAATCTAAACTGTTGTTTGGATGCAAAGGCTTCAGGGAGAAGCCACGAGTCATCGCTACATTTTACATATCAGCCTGAAAACTTCAAGCAAACATCACAGTTTAACCCAAATATGACACTAATTCATTATTTTATTTATATATTTTCCTTTTTAAAATCTGCCGTTGGCACGTCCTCACCTTCCTGTCTGACAGGTAGTTCTTGTAGCCTCTGGCTCCCAGAGTGAGAAGAGTTATGAGGACGTCAAGAGAGGGTGAAGCTGATGCTCGACCTAAAGAGACAAACGAAAAAATGAATAAACTTCTACCTGTAAACTACATCCACACCTCCTGGCTGCTTTCAGGGTTTTATCATATGTATTGTTCCGCTTCTTCAATGTCTTAAAAAACTACAGCTAAAGATTCAACCTACGGTTTTAGAGATACTTCATTCAGATTAGACATGACTCTAACCCATTTCATTTTACTACCTAATTAAAAGCAAACATCTTGATATATACACTTTCCTTGAAGCATCACACCTGAACTAATGTGAATATGCATTCTAAGAAAAACTAAGTCAATGTCTATCAACCTTCTTAACTACCTACCCACTCAACTTTTTACCTACTTAACATACCTACCTACCTTACCTACTTAACTACTGACCCACCTACTTTTTTAACTACCCACCCACCTTCTTACTTATCAACCTACTTACCTACCTACCTACTTAACTACTGACCCACCCACCCACCTACTTATTTAACTACCCACCCATCTTCTTATCAACCTACTTACCTACCTACTTACCCACCCACCTACTTACTTAACTACTTACCCACCTTCTTACATATTTATCAACCTATTTACCTACCTACTGAACTACCGACCCACCCACCCACCTACTTATTTAACTACCCACCCATCTTCTTATCAACCTACTTACCTACCTACTTACCCACCC
>JARVGW010000001.1:6718296-6747680 GCA_031762495.1 Anablepsoides rubrolineatus | reverse complement strand
ACTTACTTACTTAACTACTTACCCACCTTGTTACTTAATTATCAACCTACCCACTTACCTACTTAACTACCCACCCACCACAATGCAATCAAGATAAAGTACTACATTATCAACAGGTCTATGTATTGCATATCACAATATGGTGATATATTGAGATACTGTAAACGAGGTGATATGTTGCCATTTTTTTCTCCAAAGGTTTCCCATTTTTAAAACCTCTGTTTTACAGTTCCAACAGTAAGGTTAATGTGTATCCTGAGAGGCAATTTTCCAAAACAGATATGGTATAATGTTGCTGCTTTTTTTTTACTTATTACAATAACCTTGTTTTTTTTAATCTGGTTATTTTAACACAATCAGAAGAACACTGAACATTTCTTCTTACAACATATAGTGGCTGGCTGTCTGCTGCCAACTAGTGGTCGGAGGCTAAAATACAACACAAAAACGAAGCGCCGGCATAAAAGTTTACATTTTAAGCCTCAATTAAAAATTTACTTTTGAGAATCAATACAGTATCAGGAGTAGAAATATTGCTATACTTTAGTGTGTCGATATTTTCTTACACCCCTAATGACCAACAGGATTTCTAGCAAATGGCTTTTTTAAAACCCTTGTCGAGGCTTTTCTGTACACCAATATGGTGCCATAAGAATAAAGTTTACTTTTTAAACAATGATGCTTTTTGCTACAAATTTGTTTTTTTTTTCTTGATAACTCCATGAAGTGGCTAATAGTTTCAAGTTTTATCCTAACAGCAGCTCAAATGTAAACAACTTTCTGCAGCTCAAAGTATTAAAAACCAACAAGACTCAGTCAGAGTTTTTGTTTACTCTCTCATTCAGGTAATTCTCAGTTTGAAGGATCACAATGAGGAAACACTAGCTTTGTTTTCTCAGCTGAATCAATTTTATGCAATCTGATGACACAAACACATATTACACCAAATATAGCTTCTTCACATGTATTGTAAGGCTCAAATGTTTTAAATAAATCCAACTCCATAGCCCCTCCATCCCATACTCTGCCCTGAAGTAAAGCTAATCTGTCCCAGCTGCACACAGATGTTTGAGCAGAAATCAGTTTTACCTTATTTTTCCTGAGCATGTTTTAAAAAAAAGGAAGCAGTGAAGCTAAAAACACATAATTTCATTAACAAATAAGAAAATAAGCTGACATGAAAGCATAAAAAACAGCTCTGTACATAAAAACATCGCCATGTTTAGTATTTATAACTCACCTGGGTACATTTTGCTGATCTCCTGAACAAAAAACTCATCAAATCCTGCAATTATGGCGCCACCTACTGGAACCATGAAGTTCTTGTCCAAGCTCTGAACGAAAGCGTCGATTCTTCCCACTCGAGCCCCCTGAAGTAGTTTTATCCAAATTTAATGATAATTTAAACCAAGTTTGTACTTTTATAAACTCAGTTTCCATCATAAATAAAGAAACTATTATTAAAAGATGGGCTGTGTGCGAGCTGCAGGTACCTGCTGTATGAGATGCATGCATTTAGATGACTGGACTCCATATGCATTGTTGACTATGTGAGGGATGTCATGTTTGGCACACATGGCAGCCAGTTCTTCAAGCCTGGAAGACAATAAGATTTGAGCAACACCTTCCTAAACCTCGTTCTCTGACGGCTGGAGGCTTCGTTACCTGTCGGGGACACGAGGAGCGAAGCAGGACGTCGTGGAATGAACGCACAGGATGTTCTCGGCTCCGAGCTCCTCGATCTTTCGCTCGACCGCGGCCAAGTCCGTCCGCAACTCGTCGCCCTCCAGGACGTTCTCCACGACTACGGGCTCAAAACCTGATTTAAATACAAAAGAAATAAAAAAGCAGAAGAGGTTTCTAAAAGCAAAACTAGAGTCAGTACACTGTAGCAGATTAAAAAACAATCATATTTTCAAGAAAACTCACAAAATGTTTATATCTTTCTATGAAGAAACTAATTAAAATCAAATATTCTTAAAAGTATAAAACTTACAAAAAACTAAAGTCGCAGCATCCATCTGCTAAATAACACAATTCTATGCATTACTAACAGTGAAACTACATGTACATTTTTTATTTTTAGTCTCTTTTTTGATATTTAATTTACTGTATTTTAACTAATTTACTGTATTTTACCCATTAATACATTTGTACATTTTTTTTATCTCTTTTTTTTTATATTTAATTTACTGTATTTTACCCATGACACTCACCAAACATCACTCCTTACATGCTGTACACATTTTCTTAATAATTCTATTATGTTTTTATTGTACATTGTTTATGTGTACATAAGTGTGTTATTTTGTAATCCTGGGTGTTTATACTTATTTCTTTCTCTCACATTTCTCTGATCTGAACGGTCGCAGCTGTAATACCTGTAATTTCCCTCAGAGATTAATAAAGTTTTCTGATTCTGATAATTAAATTGGTTTCTCTGTTGAGGCACATCACCTGCTGTGATCATAGATTTAAAACAGGACTTCTGGTCGATTCGAGGCCAGATGATGTAACGAGCCTTGGGTCTCCTGTGACGAAGGGTCAGGAAGCACAGGGTCAGGCTCATCCCCGTTGCCATGGGAACAACGAAGCAGCTGGCCACACTGCGGACGCCTGCAGGAGAGCAGAAACAGAGCGTGGTTCAGTTCAGCACTGTGGTAAACCAACAGAATGTTATTTCTCTTACAGAGCATCCACATACAGACCTGACAGCTTGAGGATGTCCAGCACCACAGAGTTGGTCAGCTTGTTCAGCAGACTGGATCCTGCAGCTTTAGGCTGAACAGCAGCGATGTCACCTGACCTCCCTATGCCGTGGATCAACCTGCAGCAGCCATAAAGAGGAGTTCAGCTTCTTAACTTTACGGAAATGTGACGTTGCACAACTGAAACAACCGAAATGAAAGAAAATACTAATAATAATAAAAAAAATGGAAACCTGTAATGTCGCCTCGCCACCAGGCTGGACGCCACCCGGCCCTCCCTCTCTCCCACGCCGCAGTTTCCTAGGAAGTTGTTGCTGTCCATCACGGCCAGCTCGTTCAGGAAAAGCTCCACGGTGCTCTCGCTCCACCCTTCCTCTGGACATTTACCCTGCAAAAAAAAAAAAAGAAAAGTATAACGTTAGAAGGGAAACAGAAGGAACAGAACAGAACACCATGTGTCGGCCTCACCTGCTCCAGTAAATGTCTGATGAGCTGCTCGTGCCCCCGACGCGCCTGAGACCCCTGTCGGATGTAGGAGGCAGCGACCGTCTTCTCACAGAGAGTGAAGTTTTCACCGTTCATCTCTGCTGAACACACGGCCTCAAAAGTAACCGATCAGGAATGACATCAAGCTTTGTTTTAAAAAATATTCAAATAGTAATTAAGAAATATGAGACATCCTTTATTATTTAATTTAACACTTTATGGCATGGTGTTGCCCTTAGGCAACAAACCACTATTTTGGCTCTCACACAATCCCTTTAAAAAAATTTAAGTTAAAAAAAAAAACACATTAAAAGTCTGATGACAAGTTTGTGACCAATGAAATTTGAGTTTGGAGAGGATGTGACACTCTGAGGTTGGAACCACTAGTGGGACTATAGCTGTCTATCAGAAGGTGATACAAATTTCACTTTTTAGCATGTTTACATTTAAAGAATTTTGTACAAAAATGTCTGTGATGTGCAGAAATATGTGCAGAAATTAAATATAATTTTTACTTTTATTTATACACAGGAATGGTACTTTTTCATTTGTTGCCTCAGGGCACCATTGTGTAGTTAGACCACTATTATTTAACCAGTAATGTGCAAATGGATGTAGTTTAGCAGAAAAACATAATTATCCACCTAATTTTTTTCTTACTGTATTATTCATTATTACCCACAGAAAATAGATGCAAAAACATTCTAGAAACTTGATCTTGTTGTAAGGTTCAGGGTAGGAATGGGAGTCAGTTAAAAATCCCAATAATGATAGAAATACAAACCTATGTGACTGTGTGCACCCCACCAACAACTCCTTTTAGCTTTTTTTCTAGTATGCTCAGGTTTTGCACGCTTTTTCCCCCCCAATTCTTTTTGTAAATTTAAGCTTTTTCTGCCCCTTTCAGTGTCATTCTGGTGTTTTATTTATTATTTTCTTCTTGGTAAATGCAGTTTCTCTAGTTAGCAATACAAAAGTGAAAACAACGTGTATCCCAGCGAGAGAAAACAACTTACCAGCTGCTGCAAATGTAACTCAAACGTGGCTTTGATAAGTGGACCGTGGACTGGTTAGGAGGTGAGGAGCAGCTGTCTCATGTTTGTTTTGACAGCAGGGTCACACGGGCATGCTAAGCTAACAATCTGATGTGAAGAAGTTCCGCCGGGTTTCGCCTTTAAAGTCGTCAGAACTTCCCTCTGGAAGCTCGCGGCCTTAAGCGGGCGAACGGCTTCTAAACCCGGGCAGGTCAAAGGCAAACCCGGAGATGGGGAGCAGGAGGGAAAGAGGAAAGTAGCGTGGAAGTTAGCAAACAGGCTAAGCGGCTGCGCGTTGTCACGTGACTGCCTGTGTGCCAATCACATGAGTCGGATGATGTATGGCAGGCCGTTTTAACATAAAACTAAATATATGGCAGGCCGTTTTGATATAAAACTTATTTTTAGATATCAAGAAGTTTTTTTTAATATATATGCAAACAATGTGGCAATAATCTTAGAACCGATGATTTGAATTAGGTGCTTACCAAGTAGAAAGGAAAAAAATAAAACAAATAAACAAAAAAGCAATATCATCAAATTGTGTATGAATTCTGCTGTCTGTGGATTAATGTTCAAACTAATGTCTTCTGATAAACTAAAGAGTTTAAAAATTTACTTATGGAATAGAATAGAATAGAATAGAATAGAATAGAATAGAATAGAATAGAATAGAATAGAAATAGCCTTGTGTAAAAGTAAAAGTCACAATTTAAAAAAATACTTGGTAAAATTACAAATGCTCAAAAAATTACTTAAGTACTGTAACAAAGTAAATGTACTTAGTTACTATAAACCTCTGATTATAAGTGGCATTAATTAGTCTTTAAAAAGTCTTAAATTTTACTTGCCTTAATGGGAACCATGAGAAGAGTTTTACTTTGAAAATACTTTTCGGAAGAAGCTTGTGTTACGTGTTGTAACAAACATGGCTCCGGCTCTTCTGTTTACCAGAGCCTGCTGCTTACAGAGCTGAGGACAAACGCCGCTCCTCTTCACTGGGCGGTTCCAGCCTGAAACGGACGCCTTTCTTTTTTTTTTCTTTCTTTCTTTTTTTTAAGGAAGAAAGCTCACCGACAAAACTATCAGCGCAGGAACAAACATGGCGCCCACCTCCACTAACAACTTCAGATGAAAGTGTGTGCGGCGAACAAGTGGCCTGCAAAGTTTTAGGAAGTATTTTTTTTTTTTTGGCTTTTGCTTTTTATACTCTCCTCGCGTCGTCTTCGTTGGTTGACGGAATATATTAAGCTGTAAAACAACAAGTTGCCTACATGTCAACATTATAGTGTCTTCCTGCAGTGTAAACAGCTGGTAAGTCCCTCACGTTTTTTTTAATTAAACAAAACTAAATAGTTTGAGGGAGGACAAGTTGTTTATAAAACCTGCGGTGACCCGCTGAAAACTGAAACTTCCTGGTATAGTTCGGGCTGCACTTATTTATTTATTTTTTTAAACAAATGTATTAACCGAGCAGGAGATTAAGAGAGGGAGCCACGTTAAACACGAAAGGAAAAATGCTTTTGTTATGAGTGTATTTCCTGCATCGAAGGTGACCTAGTTCTGGTTCTGATCCAACAATTTGGCGGTGTTGTGGAGGTTACTATGAAAATATAACCACGTCATTCAGTATAGAGTGAAACTGTAGTCTTTCTCTATCAAAGTAATGTAGTTAATCGCATTTAATTGCTGTTTAAGTGATTAAAACATGATGGGAAAACTTATTACGGTTCCCAAAGTGGGGGTCAGGACACACTTTGGGCCGTGAAACGGTAAATGAGGGTCCCCAAATAATCAACAGAAATCAAATGAATTGTAAAACTATTAGAAATACCATAGTTTTCACATTGCTTGTTCCAGAGTTGTAATAAAACATAATTTTTTTTGCACCTTTCAGTTAAACTAAGCAGCTCACTGTATGTTGGAGCTAAAGCTCAAATTGATGCCACAGCTATCTCTCAAAAAGGAAGGAAAAAGCTAGATGACTAATGAATTTCTGTGTACTTCTGATCACTGCAGACTCTCATTATTCTAATGCACTAGCTAAACAAATGTGTGATGCTTTTTTAGGGGACGGCCCTGTCAAAACCAAAACTGCAACTGAGCCAGCACTGATCGAAACATTAAAGAGGGTACATAGATCTCCAGCCTGTGCTAGGCAGCATAGTTTCATGCAGTTAAGCTCACTACATGATGATCAACACTGACAGGCTACATCATATTACCACACATTGATGACAATTAGAATCTGAAATATTTCTTATGTTGTCTAATTTAACTGGAAAGCCTATTGCTCTTAATTATTTACCTGCCTTGTTTTGGTGTCTGGCCCACTCCACATACACTCTCTTAGCCTGGTCCTTGCCTTCGTACGCAGTTCCGCTCAATTCTAGTTTGCTTTCACTGCTCCGTCTGGGATTTCTCCCATAGACAAGGATTTCTTCTGGAGCATTTCGTCCGGGCCAATCAGAGAACAGAACGTCGATTTTCTGCACAGTGTCTGCTTGTTAGTTTATATGGCAGTGGAGAAAGTGAATGAAGCCAGTTTGTGTTGATAAGGCTTCCAAATTAAAATAAATCTGTCTGACAAAGCAGCAGCTCTCATTTACAGGCTCTGTACTTTTCTCCTCTCAGTAGGGTTGTTTACAGCGCACATTTCCGGTTAGCTTCTTGGCTTAGCCTCCTTCACAGTGGAGCTGGCACTTGCGGCCAACCGATCCAATCGTTTTAAACTTCAGCAGAGGCCACGCCTCCAGCCCAAATGGCTTCTCTATAGCCGCGAGTCCAGTAACTAAAAGAACTTGGAGTAATTAAAGTAGAAAACTGGGGGTTTGGACTTAAGAAATGAATGAACCAATTGGCGAGCCAAGCTTTGGTCACTCACCGACCAGATTTGGCCTGCGGGCCACCAGTTGAATAGTCTTACGCTGTATTTGGCTGCGGCGGCGTGGTAATGGGGAGTCGTCCTCGGTCCCCTGTCCAGCCATTTTAGCTGTTGTGTCCTTGGGCAAGACACTTCACCTGCCTTGCCTACTGATGGTGGTCCGAGGGTTTGGTGGCGCTGGTGCATGGCAGCCTCGCCTCGGTCAGTCTGCCCCTGGGCAGCTGTGGCTACAGTGTAGTTTGCCATAATCAGTGTGTGAATGTGAGTGCGCATGGGTGAATGTTTGTAAGTGTACAGCTCTTTGGGGTCTGGAGGGACTTAATAAAGCGCTCAATAAGTTCAGTCCATTTACATATAAGCAATAAGAATTCACAAATATATGTCTTTTCCCTTTTCTGGTTGTATGTGTGCGATGAGGACAAATATTATTAAACACAGAGCCAGCTTTCTCACATGTCTGTACCTCAACACTTGACATTTTTCCAGCCAGCAGCCATCCGAACGCCTCAAGGGCACAGGCACACAGCCTGCTTCATCCTCCCATCACAGTCCTGGCAACTCGTGGCATGCGTGTGGCGTTTCTGTCCGCGTTCACCGCAGAGCGTGGCGCTTCCTAGCCTCACCATACAGAAGGCGTTCGTTTGTTTTTCCAAACAAGATTGAGGAGATTGATCACCTGCGACAGCTGCAGGAACATCACATAATAACAGGACGGTGGAGGCGTGTGGACGGTAAAAACGTTGCTCAGTACTTCACTGAGCTTTTGCCACGTGGAAAAAGGCGGCGGTAAATTCTCCCTCTTGACCTCAGTTCGGCCTGAGCGGAGCTGGAAAAAGTAGTGTAAAGATTTCTCCAGGTGTAAAGCTGTGGCTGCACCGCGGCTTTGTGTACATTGAACTTGCACTTTGTCACTGCCTGTGGTCATCCTAAACCATCAGGTGACTCACTGAGTTGTTTTGGTTAAGAGTCTGGTGACGGATTCACGCAACTCTAAGACAGGAGTTTTAATAGGATTTTGATGAATGAGAGAAACGCTTGTGCTCGATGTGTGGGAGATCGAAAGGAGTGTTTCAAAAGTGGCTCGTATTGTAACAACGCTTTGATTAAAGCAGACAAATTAGATTTGAAGTGATAACAAAATGTCTCTTATCTGTAATTCTATAAAGCCAAAGCTTAGCCATTATCTAACAACATAAAAACACACTTCAAGGGAATAATATACGTGCTTTTTTTCTTCCAAGTGCTTTTTGCTGACGTGTACCGCCCTCCCTTTACCACTTTGTAGAGTGCACTAAGTTTGTTGTACAAACAGCATATTTTAACTGCTTTTTCTGTATGTAGATTAACTAAAGTTGGGCACATCTGAGCAGGACCAGTGTACCTCTACAGTTTTCACAACTGGATAATAATTACAACCTATAATAATTTACCTGGATGATTTTTACCTAAAGGAGTTCCTAAAGCAAAACATAAAATGGTTAAATTTTTTGCAGCTGCTCATATTTTACAAGTTTGTCTGCTTCTGCTGCCGCCTTTGATGCCTTATAGCCGTTGCAGGTGACGCAATGACTTTGTTGTGCAATGCGGCTCTACTAAGGTCAGGAAATCACCAGTTGAGGGTTGTACATTACAGTTTTGCCGAGGCTGCAAGTTTGGGTTTGGTTACTGTATATTTACGTTTCACAATTCTGCCACGTTCAGCCTGAGGAATTTCTGCTTCTTTGCAAACTTCTGCCTCAAAAATATGTGCTTGGAACAAAGTGTTTCAACATTTGACTCGAAATGTAAGCTTGTTTTGTAAACTATTAAAAGTGAAATGTCAGGCTTTTTTTGTTTTTGTTAACCGCATTAAGAACTTCAGTCACAGTCAGTGTTTAGCAATAACTCAAGGATGCTTCAGTAGTTTTTTTTTTTTAATACAGTACAGAAACATTCGTTGTTGGCTTTATAGTGCTTGCTTGTTTTCTTTGTGTCTCCCTCTTTTATACTTCTTAGGGTAGAGAAGAGTGAACTCTGGTGTCAGGTATTTGCCAGGCGTATGGTTTCTAACCTCTGTAGCATGAGAGCCCGTGAACAGACATTTAGCCAGAGGAGCCTCTTCAGTTTTCTGACACCTTCATACAGCTGGTGACACCTTGGGATTGCTAACAGTTGTTTTTTTAATGTAAATTTTAATGTAAACTTCTGTAAACATGGGGGGTTATATCATTATATTAGTTTAAACTGGTCTCCAACAATATTATTGTTTATCGCAATAATTTCTGAGACAGTTTATTGTCCAGTAAAATGTGTTGTTGTGACAGACCTATTTGCCTGTTCTTCTGCTTCCATCAGTTTTTTTGTGTGTTTTCAACGGACCAGAGTTTGTTTCCTCTGTTGGTCCGTACCTTTTATACAGGTATGAAAACACTTATTATTACTCACTAGGACAACTGGACCAAAACCCACTTTTTGCAGTGTTCTTGGTCCGCTTCCAAATGAACTCTGGTGCAGTTCACTTCTAATGTGGATACCTTTTGGACTTCACAAGCTACCGTTGCAAATCCTTAGGGTAAAAATTAGCCCTTCAGTGTTGCTAACGCTACCACTATCTTACAAACACTGAGTCATGGACAGACCAGGAGCAACAAGGAGACACTGTGCATCCTTGAGAAGCTAGAGAAGACACACAAGAAAGCAGTCATGTTCTGTTTTTAGCGAGAAAATTAACAAAGTGTGTCTCTAGAACAATGCTGCATTAAAGTGAGAAAACGATTCGACTTCAATCTTTTATTCTGGGTTTGTGCTCTGTCTCGCTCCCGTCATTTCTGTCCAATGGGAGCAATGATCGTCACACGACTTCGTTTACAAATTGTCCACTTGGAAAAACCCAATGCAAACCGCACCAAACAAAAATAAAGTCTGAGTTTGCACAGTTACTGGTTCAGGCATGCTTTCTCATCTTTTCTTTTGTGTCTTTATTAAGAGTTCATCAGGGAGTGAGAGAAACACATGTACCATGGTGACCTTTTTAAGCCACTGGCAGCAGCTTTAACATTTCTTTTGATCTTACTTCACTCTGCACTTCCTATTCAGTATTAAAGTATACAAGTATTTTGTCAGCTCAGTTTATTAGAAGTAAATCAACCCCAGGGTACTTCCTCCTGTTTTGTTTCTTTCATTGTATGATTCCATGGTATATTGGAAGTTTTGTTTGCTTTCCTATTCACTGTTAAACAACCTATTACATATTTTAACTTCCCACAGAGCAAAGATCAGAAGCAAGGAGCTTTTCTGTAACCTATTTCCCCTCCCTTCCTTGTTATAGTGGCGTTCCAGTTGTTTCCTTTCAGTAGAAGTGAAGTTAGTCAGTGAGGTCGTCCAGTTTGGCCTCCCTCTGTTCTGCTGGCAGTGGAAAGAATGCTCTGTGTCCGCTGGGCTGTCACGCTTCAGGAAGGAGGCAGTCTTATGACGGTTCTGCTTGGTCTGAGCTGCCGCTCCTCATCCCATCCACCAGAGTTAGAGCTCGGCTTCTAAAAGGGGAAATTTACCAGCAAACCTTCAAACGGAGCCTTCGCTGCTGTCTTTGTGTAGTCCGAATATCACGTGGTGTGAAAATCTGCCCTAAAGCATTGGATGTTTTGGACATAAAGCCAGCCTGAAGTGCGTCACTTTCTCTGAAAAACAAAACACACCTACTTCTGAAATCATGCACACACACACTGTACAACAACCGCTCTGAAACTGGGAGTTTTCCAGCTGTAGTTATGAGGAACTCGCGTGTTCTCTTCTCTAATTTAGACGCTGTAGTTTTCGTCGATGCCTTCTCTGCAGATATTAAAAAGAGAAATTATGGCCGGGGCTCTGAAAAACCTCCTTAGTGATGATGTTTGTCTTTTTTTCTTAGATTCTTTTAAAACACTTGAAAAGACAGTTGATGAAGAACAGGTTTGAGATTTATGTAACAAAGATTTTTTTTCGTTTACAGGCTAAATACTTTAAGAGGGAGCTCTTCTTTGTGAATATTTTAACTGTGTAAATTACAGAGCACATTCTCATAGCTTTTAAAAAATGGTTTATGTTAAAATCAGAATTACTTTATATTGCAGTAGCAAAAGCAGCAATAATAAATTCATTAGCCATATTTTTCTGTAAAGTAAAATATCTCAAGAATCACTTACAAAACCATTTAAAATTAATGTAGCTCTTAACTATGATATTTGATACAATTAGAGAAAGATATTTACAAGTTTGTCTGCACTTTAAACGATCAATAATTCCACCTTCAAATAAAGAATGGTGTTTAGCCATGGCAGTATGTCTTTAATCATTTAAGTAGGAAAGTAAAGCCGAAGCTGCTACGACCAGCTGGCTGTAAACAACAACAACAAAAAACAGGAAACCAGTCCGGATCCTAACATGGCTGTTATGACACACTATTCTTTCAGTCTCAGCAGCTGTGTGTGCCGATGCAGCCTTCAAGTGCCACTCTGTGGTTCTAAGATCTTGAGGATCCGATGAACAAAGTGGCGCTCCCCGCCACCTGTCATCACAATATGGTGTCAGCGTTAGAGGCCAGACTTTGTACAAGCTCCCAATGAGGTGACGACACCCTCTGCTTTGCCAGGCAGTGATATTTCTCTGACTTTTCTAAGCAATTGTAGGTTTGAGGGCAGAGAAATGAAAGTCATACAATCTGCTGGTTAATTGAATTCATATGGGGTGAGCTCACGACAGTCAGTTGATCTTAATGCAATAAAATGGAACTCAGCTTCGTTGACTGAGACCATCCAGATGAATGTTTTAAACATATTTGTTTACTCAAAATCTTCACTTGTTATAAGCTGGGAACATAACTTTTCAACAAGTGGAGTATTGCAACCTATCTACCATTTGGCTCCAGATAAGCTTGTACGATATGCTGACATTATCATATGTTTGCCAACAGCTCCTTGTGCTCTGCAGGGTGTAAACAAAAGCAAAAACCCAGACAGCTGCTAAAATCTAATTTTGTTTTCAGACTGGGCTGTTACTGTCAAGTTTTCTCTGCTACATAAATAAGACAGATGGCAAATAAAGTTAGTTGTTTTTGCAACAGACCAAGTAATTGTGATGTATTATAGATAAAACTGCTAACACTTATAAACAAACAAAAATAGTCTCAGATAATTGAGAGCCACTCCTCAGGGCTGTTTTTTTCCTGTGAGGGAAAACCTCCTGTATTGCTTCTCAGATGCAGACACACACACTTTTGCTTTTTCCTCTGAGACGAAGAACAACAGGCATATAGGAGAAGCTGAGGGAGCGTGCATTCAGGGAGGGGGCGTGGGATGCACACTTGACAAGTAACGTCACTAACATTCAAACTGAACAGCTTTTTGTAATGAACATATTATCCCGATCCTTATATCCCATCTCTGCTAATGACTCCCAGAGTTTTAGTAGTTGAGATATTTTGCTAACAGAAGCCATGTTTCCATCCAGTTTTAATTCGGAAAAAAAGAAAAAACAAAGAAATATAAATCAGACATGTTTCCATCAAACATTATCGCTCTGTTTTTGCCTTTCTTAGAGATGACTCAGACTTGAGCCAAAATAAAAATCCGCAAAAATCAGAAATCTGTTGATAAATCACCAAAAACTACACGATCCCTTCTCTTGTGTAATTACAACATCTGCACCGGTAAAACAATGTCTCTTTCTTCTCGTTAGCTGTGTTCACAAACATGAGTGTGTCGTCCTCAGCTGTTTTGAGACAGCTGAGTGTGGACGTTGGCTGCAGTAATCCTTGCGGACACGACTCGGACACAGCGCTGTCTGTTGTCCAGCACCGCTTCTCCACTCATGCACGTTCTCATGAAGAGGCAGGCTATTTCACCCCCTGGGGAGCGAGCCTCCAGGCTCTTTTGTGTTGAAAAGATGAGATCATTGTGTGGCAGACCACAAGGGGAAACGTGGTGAGCGCCTTACCCTACGTTTGCTAAAATGATCCAGGAGGGGCAGGACAGGTGAACACCTTAAACACAGTCTTTTTAGTGCAGGCATGTGAAATTAAAGACCTCCCCCTGTTTCATGGAGGGCAACTCGAGAGCTTTGTCTCTGCCCTCGGGGGTTCGTTGAGCTGCAGAACCAGCCTTTGAAAATGCTTTCGAGCAAGTCAAGACCAGAACCTCTGCGAAAGAAACAAAACTCTCCTGGAAAATCTAACTCGGATCACAGATTATGATAAACTGACACCTGGACATGTGAGGACAGAAAAGTTTCAATGATTTTACGCTCATCAACAACTGATTGTTTAAAATCCAACTTGATTAAAGATGGCTGCCACAGCTGTTTTACCTCTTCAAACACCCATATGACAAAGTCTAACAGGCACAGAGCTGAAATTTGGTGTGGTAGTAGCTGAGAGTCATCCCCAACACAGTCTAAAACTTGGACGTCCTAAATGGCAGGGATGTGCATTTCTTTACATTTATTGTTAGCTTTATAATTTAAAAACAGGCAGGTTGTGAGGTTTTTTTTCTTTTTCTTGCTCTTGTGTGTATATTGTGCTTGAGTATTGTTTTGTCTGTATGTGTGCCTTTAAAGCTTTTTCCGTTGTTGTGACCCTACACACCGAGTGCAGCCCAGACAAAGAGGGTGACACTCGATCATGACGGCTCAGGAGCTACGCAGGAACAGGTTTTCAAATGACGAGGGAGGGGCAGAACACAACCTCTTTACAGGCACTGACTCCAGTTACAACGCACTGCTATAAGGCACTAGTTTGACTCTCGTTTTTATAATAATTTAGCGTGTTTCTGTCGTCAAAATCCCAAAATTGTTAGTAAGAACGGCTGAAAAATCCATCCTTACTTCCTTTTTCTATAGCTTTAAGGTTTTAGGTTTATTTATGGCACCTGCCACGTGTCATTTCCTCACCACGTACAAAAAGGGACAACAAAAAGAATCATTTTGGGCCATTTTTGTTATTAATATCTGTCTAATCCGGGATCTGAAGTGTTGTCACTGCCCTTGGAGTCTGACAGCAGAGTGAAGCCAACGTCAGCGGCGCTGAGAGTAAACTTGGAGATTGATTTCCTGAGGTGGAGTAACACTAGTCGCGGCTCAGGGTCGAGCAGCCAGGCATTGTTGGAGAGAGGTTGCCACGGCGACGTTATTGTTTATCTATTGCGGGCTGCTTCCGAGAGATATTTGTATGGTTTGCTGGCTGCTGCTAAATGATTTTCACATGTCAGTGAGAATTTGCCTGTGTAATAATTAGTGACGTGTTTAGTTATGACAACAAAGCAGATATTAAATGGCAAAACATGCGTTCATTAAGTTGTCATGTTTAACTCTTTGCTCCTCTTCATCAAACCAAAGCTTCATAATAAACGAGTCACTACTTTAATAGCAACAACATTCAAAGCTGATATGTGAACGTCTGGCCTCTAAGTTAAAAGGGGAAGTTGCTTACTCTAAACCTTCTGTGGTATTTATTGAAATGACTTAAACTACCCTGCTTAATAGGTTGAAAATTAATCTCTATTTAACTGCAATGTCATTGAGCATAGTGTCAGAATCTTGAAGGACTGAGTGGATGGCTTGTTAAGAGGTTGGGAGCAAAGCCACTCTTTCTCACACTGCATGCCCATAGTGTTGGTCAATCGTTGCCCAATTTAGATTCTCGTTTCTTAGATCAATGATTCCCAACCAGGGTTACGCATACTTTTTACTATGTTAACGGTTGCTGTATGGCAAACTATGGCAAATATTCAGCTATAATATTATATTAAACCTGGACTATAAAAGCAGTGTGTTTAAGTATGCATTGGTAGGATGCCAAGTTTAATTGAAATATTATAAAGAAGTACAAAATGTGTTTAGATCTTAGTCCCAAAGGAATGAAACATGCTTTAAATTTTGTTGCATACTCCAAAGTGTTGCAGAAAACACATTATAGGGGGTACGTGGAAAAATTTCCCAGGTGTATAAAAATGGGAATAAAAAAATAGGACTGGGATATGTAGGGCACTATGATTTCTGCAATGCGGAAATCACGGATTTGACACTAAAATGGTATCCTGTATAAAACTGTATAAAACTTTATTCATTCCATAAAAAAACAAAATTCTATGTACAATAAAAAAACAAAATACAAATGAAATGAAAGGCGGCAGAGAGAAGAAAAACATCTTAATATCTGCCCCTTTTTTCTCAGTTATAAATTCAAACTATATTTCTTCAGTTAACAAAACAAAACATCAAATCTTTCTAGAACAACAAATTGAATGGCTACATATTAATCCATTTCATATTTTTTTTAACAGTCTAGTATTTATCATCCTCTTGAACATATACATTGATGTGTTATCTGGTTTATTTATTGAATTACTTATTCACTTTCAAGGCAATGTTTTTATATTTATCTTTTTATCTTTCTTTGAAAAGAATAAAATGCCTGAGAACTAAACATTCTAGGATGTTAGATAAATAATTTTTTTTTAATAATCAGCTGTTGTACATTATAATTTTGGAGAATCATCCATACTTTTGACTGAGGGGGGTACTAGTAGTGGTGTGACAAAATGGCCCAGGTGATACACAAATCTAAAAAGGTTGGGAACCACTGGCTTAGATGATAAAACATGGAGACAAAAATATGTTAATGACAAAATGGAAATTATTTGAATCGGCACATCAGAACTTAACAAAAATCTCTAAAATAAATAAACGTTTTGAACAAAAAAAAAAAAAGAAAAACATGGAAATCCAGGAAGCCTTGGCTTAAACGATCAGAGTACATTTACTGAGCTCTCGGTTAAAACACATTTACCAGGGCTGTTTATTTTAGAGAAAATATGGTCTAACGAGCTGTTTGCTTTTGATCAGGGTTTGACCAGTGAGCAGTTGCCATGGATACAATGCAGTAAATCTCTTCAGAGCAGAAAGTCGTAGCTCCAAAAAGGCAGATGTGCATCATCATCATGAAACAAGAGCTCCAGTCAAACCTAGAGCGAGGAGCGTCTCAGAGAAAACTCTTCATTGTGTTGTGAAAAGGCACATCTGGAGTCGATTACAAGACAGAATTCAGAGACATTCTTTTGAATGAGTGTCTCTTAAAAGGATGAAAAAAAAGAATTTATTCTCATTTATCTGCTGTAAGATTATTCAGAAGAGTGTATGTTCTCTTTTTACTATGTTAACGGTTGCTGTATGGCAAACTATGGCAAATATCCAGCTATAATATCATATTAAACTTGGACTATAAAAGCAGTGTGTTTAAGTATGCATTGGTAGGATGCCAAGTTTAATTGAAATATTATAAAGAAGAAATGCATGTGTTTAGATCTTAGTCCCAAAGGAATGAAACATGCTTTTAAATTTTTGTTGCATACTCCGAAATGTTGCAGAAAACACATTAATGGAGATGTGTAACTCAAAATGCTGCAGAGCTGAATCTGCTTTGAAATTGGGTGTGAAAAGTGGTGTTTTCTGAACAATTTTCCACTCAGACAGGTCCAACTCCCGCCTCCTACCAACAACAGGTCACAGGTCAGTGTTTTTTCTCACCAGACCTACTTTTCTATCCTGCTCAAAGAAACACCAGTGGCACACGAGAAACACATTCATATGGGCTTTCTTTTTTTTTGTTTCTGCCTTTAGCTTTTTACCTTTCAAAATGTCATGTGGATTATTCTGCTCAGTGTGGCTGTAAAAAGCTTTTTTTTGTCCTGTCTCAACTGACTCACCACTGGAAAAACTGAACTTCTCTGTAGGTTCTAAAGACTCGTTGAAGGCCAAGTGCTTGCTTTAAGTTACCTCTTCTTTATGCTTTATTTTTATTAGGGCTATAATTACCAACATCCCCATTTTGGCAACTATCCCAAACAAATACATTGAATAAAACAAAGTTAAAATTAAAAAAAGGGAAGTAAAAGATCTATAAATACACACGTCAAGAAACACATGGTGCTGAGTTCAGAATGATTTGACATCCTGTACCTCTAACTTAAAACATAAATGATCAAATGGTACAGCAAACTCCGGATGTTGCAGCCCTCACTGAATATAAACGCACAATTATGGCACTAAGGTAGGTTTAAATTGACTCAATTTATTGGATGAACTCATTCAACAACCTGTTCAGATTATCATTGTAGCTGCTGCTACCATTAAAGCAAGCATCTTCTGCTTTACATTTTTAATTATTCAAGACGCATCTGAGGCTGTATTTCAGCTGCTTTATAGTCTCAAGTGTCCATTTGATTTACGCCATCGGTGGCTTTTCTTAGCATTCCTCTCGGCTTGGTGGCTCTGCCTCGGTTCTCTGCTGACACCAAAACCCTTTAACTGTCGTCCTGTTAAGGGTGGTGTGGTGATCTACAATGACAGGAGTGTTTGTGGATGTTGGGATACCCAAGTCCTTTTATCACCACTTCTGTTTCCACAATTTGCTTGCTGCGTTGTCGCGTGAGAGTCTTAAAGGATCCTTTTTTTTTCACCTTGGCCAGGGCATTATTTAGCATTCTGCTTTCATCCCATCGATTCAAAGTGAAATTTGAAAGCTTGGCTGTTGTGTTATTCATTTCAAATTAAAATAAAGAGCCTTGTTTTGTCAATTAATGCATATAATCTGCCACTTTTTAATGTTGTTATTGAATGAGAAGTGGAGTTGTTTGGGTCAAACCTTTAAAATAATGTTATACATTGTAATTTTATCCTTAATGTATGTTTTATTGACCGTCGGCTACCTCCACACAAAACAATAAGTAAATATGTTTTTTCTAACCCTCAGGACCACCCAGCCATGATTGAGGACAAGGGTCACCGCGTGACCGACTACTTCGTGGTAGCCGGCCTGACGGACAAGTCCACGCCGCTGGAGCAGGACCTGTCGGAGACCAAGTCCGGCGGATTTAAAGGACCCATCACTGACCTAGCCATCATTAACAAGTCAGCGGGCGAAACGGTCCCCGAGGGATTCACCTGCATCGACACAACCTACAGCGGCCAGCCTGCCAACCTAAACCATGGCAGCCTGAAGAGCCCCGAGTTCTACCTGTGCTACAAACGAGGGCGGGGGAAAGCGCCACTCATCGACGTCGGGTGAGATTGATTTATTGTTTAGAATCGACAAAAGTTTCAAACTGAGCCTAGCTTTGCTTACAATAATTTTTATAATTTTCTTTGGTGAGTCCTTGCAATAAACTATGACAATATATTGTCTTAATAAGAATAATTAAAGGGGACTAGGGGTGGGCAAGGATTTTTGATAATTAATGCAGGGGTGTTTTACTGTCAAAATGCCCCTGCTGACGATTATCTGTTGGAGAAAACAAATAATTCTTGACAAATTCAAAGAGTTTTTTGTCTAGAATGTTAATTCCTAAAGTAGACAACAGAAGGATAAGTTATTTTTGGTCTTAAACTATCTATAGCAGATAAACAAGACCCGAGAAATCCCTTGTCTTTCAATGCTGATCACATTATGCCAAGTTTTCATCTTATAACTCTTTGGTAGTACAAAATGATGTACTTTCCATCATAAACGCTGTGTACACATGAGCTTGTCTGAGCTGAATGAACGAGTGACATCACAGACAGCTGTGTCTCATTCAGAACGATGATGCAACAACCTGAGGCGTTGAAGTTCTCCACACACCGAGGTCTTTGTGTGAATCTTGCTTGTCTCACTAACTAAACTGGTGTTTCCAGTTAGAAGAAACACAGCTGACCCTAAATCCCTCAGAGATTCTCCCTCACTCTGCAGAGTTAAGATTCACGCATAGAAACAACAAATCGGACTGTTGGGTCTGTTAGCAAAATATCTCTAAATGCTAAACGACCATTGGAAATGCTAAACTCAGGTAATTTTACAGCTATTGAGCTCAACTTTAGTGTGGTATTAGCTGACACAAATCCTCCACACATACTCTGAGCATGTTTTAGGTCTCACAACATGGTATGAGATTGCACAAACCTCAAATTTAGATTGTGATTGCCAGAACTACTTCTCTCATCTCTCTCATGAGAGGAAGTGTGAGCTTTGCATTCCCTCAAGGAATACTCCTACAGAATGTATACCCTAAATATTATAATGCCGTGTAGCCTGCAAATACATAAACAGGGTAGCTAAAATTGAAGCTACCAAATTGTTTGTTAGTTGTCTTCTTCTAAGGAGTAATCTAATCAGTGATGCAGCTAATGAGACAGGATAATAACGTTTACCAGCTACTTCAGCCTCTGACTCTTTCTTAATTAGAAATGATAAAGAGTTGAAATTCAGAGCCATCTGAGTCAGTACTGGGCTAAACCCATTGAATTGCTGTTTATGCAAAAATGCTGCAAGGCTGTAAAATGGTTGGTTAAACTAGATCAGTAGAAACTTGTGCTTTCCAAGTTTGAATCATTTATTGGTCCTTTTTTCACCCGCTGGTCCCACTGAAACATTCCCAGCCCAGAGCTGTGGAGCATCTCGTTTTCACCGTTGCCCATTAGGGGCTTGGGTTTTTGTTGCCTGAATGAGAAATGTTGGCAGCTTTTCTCTCTGGCCTCTTCAGCTTCGCCCTATTCTCTTTTCAAAATTGAATGGAGTGTTTCGGGACTATTCTGTCTGCCAAGGCTGCCCTCATACTTGTCCAAGATTTTAGTCTTAGTTTGAGCAGCATAAGATCTTTTGGCCTCCCACGTGGCATTGTCCTAATGGAAAGGGAGGACACGAAGTGTGCTGCCATAGAGGCAGTCGTGCAAAAAAAAATTTAAATGCAGTAGGACATCGAGCACAAAATAATTAAGCAACAGCATTGTGAAATGTGGGCTGGGCTTGTTAGTCAGCTGGTAAAATGGTCTGAATCATCCTGGACAGACAGGAAACCAAACCTTTAAACAAAAGTCTGTAATGCTGACCACATGCTGATTTTCCTCTACAGAACAGCAGATCTATTAAAACATCCCCAGCAAGGAAAAATTAGTTGGGTTCATATTTTTCTTTTTAAAAAGACATCTTGTAGGGTTGGGCAGTATGACCTCAAATTCATATCATGGTATAAATTAAATCTCTTCACTTAAACTCAGGGTTGTCATATCCTGGTCCAAGTCAACAAAAATATATTTTTCTCATTGTTTGGTCACTTCCTAAATGCTATCCCGCTCGGTTGTTCTCCTTTGTACCTAATTTTATCTTTACTTTCAAGAGAGTCAATCTGTCAGAGCGTCGCTCTAAATATGTCCTCCGTGTCTGTCACAGCGTGCTGTACGAGGGCAAGGAGCGTCTGATTCAGGGCTGCGAGGTCATCCAGGCCACGCCGTACGGCCGCTGCGCCAACATCAACAACAGCTCGGCCGCCTCGCAGCGCATCTTCATCACGTTCCGCCGAGCGCAGCCCGTCCAGCCGCAGAACTCCCTGGCGGTGACGGACATCTGCGTCATCATCACCAGCAAGGGGGAGACGCCGCCGCACACCTTCTGCAAGGTGGACAAGAACCTCAACTGTGGCATGGTACGTCGGGCGCTTCGCCGTAAAACCGACGTAAGCCGTAACAAGTGTGTGAAACGTTGTGGTGGTTCTTTCAGTGGGGCTCCAATGTGTTCCTGTGTTATAAGAAGTCAGTATCGGCGTCGAACTCTCTAAGCTACAAAGCAGGTAAATAAAGTCTGAGATTTTTGTTCATCTATCCATCTTTGTGCATCTTTTCTTTTGTTTTTGACCTCAGTTATACCTGGGGTTTTTTGTGTGGAGTTTGCATGTTCTCCTCGTGTTTGCATGAGTTTCCTCTTAAAGTCCAAAAAGGTCTGTTCCTCCCATGAAAACAGATGCCTAATCTGAAATGGATTTGCCTAGTTAAATAAAAAATAATAATTAAAACAAATGATCCAGCACTTGTTTTCACAACTTCTTTCACCGGCTGACATCTTTTTGAACAGTCGTGCTCACACACAGAGCGCTCGTGCACAAACACGCCCGTGCACACCAGCTTTATCTGTTTTAGCCGGCCGTTTTCCTGTGAAGGAGCTGTTTTTTTCCATCTCCGACAACTGCACTTCCTTCCACGCCCATAATCTGTGTGCCTGCAGGTCTGTTTTGCGTGTACGCTGGCAGAGGAATCTTTGTGTCTTGCATCTCAATATTTCCTTATGAACTAAAATACAAAGGCAAAATGTTGATTCTTCAGCACACTCCCAAATATAAATTAGACTCTTTCTGCAGCTGTGGGAAAGAAGCCAACCTGTCAAACGTGTTTTTCTTTATTTCATTGTTGCATCACGGGAGCATGACTTCTCCGGTTTTTGTTTTCTTTTGTTCTGCAGGTCTTATCTTCCGTTACCCTGAGGAGGATTATGAGTCTTTTCCCCTGTCAGAGTCTGTCCCACTTTTCTGTTTGCCGATGGGCGCCAAGATCGAGTGCTGGGCACCAAACACTCCCAACCCGCTGCCTGTCTTTTCCACGTTTGTTTTAACTATCAGCACCGGTGAAAAGGTGAGACACGAGAACCGAGAATGGGGGGTAAAAACAGGGTTCCCACGGGTCCTTGAAATCCTTGAAAGTTTGTGAATTTGAAAAAATGATTTCAAAGCCAAAAATTACACTTGTCCTTGATAGTCCTTGAATTTTTGGAGGGGATTAAAGAGCTCTGTTCACACGACTGTAAAAAAACAACAACTTACATTTGTTGCGGTGGATAACTCAGGATTATGGTAAATTGGCTTTCAGAGTTTTACCCAATCAGAGCAGAGTAGGGCGGGTTTTTCTTTCTGAGCTAAGGTGAGATCACCACAGCTCCTCCTGTCCTCACTGAGCATCTGGACATGTTCATATCCCCTCCTCTCAAACTGAGCTGCCCAACCTCCCAGGACATAATTACATCTCCATGTATTGTAGATATGAATGTAGGGTATACATTTAATCCACTTTCTTTCATTGATTCTGACTCAACAACTTCTATGTTGTTCAATTTTTCATTGAATTTACATGATATTAAACCAGTTTATTGGTAACATTCTGCAGTAGCAGTAGGTAATTGTCGTCACGTGTGGTTCTTGAATTTGAGGAAATTGGTACTGAAAAGTCCTTGAAAGGTCCTTGAATATGATGTTGACCAAGGTGTGGGAAAGATGTTTCTGAGTTTTACCTGTGGTCCCAGGTGTATGGCTCAGCCATTCAGTTCTACGAGCCGTATCAAGATGAACTTCTGAGCGAGAAGCAGAAGATCCAGCTGGGTCTGCTCACCACGGTGGAGAAGAAAACGATCCCCAACCGGTCGGTAAACTCCAACAAATGCATCTGCCTGTTGTCCCGCTGGCCCTTCTTCGAGTCCTTCCGCAAGTTCCTGATGTTCATCTACAAGCTCTCGGTCACGGGCCCGCACCCGCTGCCCATTGAAAAGTAGGAAACCGCTTTAGACTTTACAGTTTGTCATGCTAACGTGCAGCTAACGCTAATGCTTCTCTCCACAGGCACATCTCGCACTTCATGCACAACGTCTCCTTTCCTTCCCCTCAGAGACCCAGAATCCTTGTCCAGGTGAGCGGCATTGTCTCAGTAACTGCATGCTCATCAGATAACCACAGACCGACTCGGCTGTGTTCATCGGACTTCTGTTAAACTTTTGGTCGTAGATTATGGCCTATTTTTACATAGAAATTGAGTTACTTTCTGGTAGGGATTATAGACTAATTTACTTGTTAAATCAGAATCAGCTAAGGGGCAGCATTACAAGGGGTCGGATTTACCTTCACGTAACACATATATGTTAAATCTATACTGTAACTATGACCATGTTTGATTTTTATCACGTCGTTAGCTCATCAGCAGAGTATGAACTCAGCCTACGTCTTCCTTCAAGACTAGGGCTGGGTGATAAATCAATAAGATTTGTTCAATATCAATATAAAACATCTTCAATATAATATAGATAATTAACTGCTACAGGTTGAAAATTTACTGATAAAATAAGCTAGGACCTTTCAGCTAAACAACACCAGGAAAGCTAAGATTCACCTTCAAAATAAAAGCTTCAAGCTGCCTGCAATACAAATAATACAAATAATTGCTTGCAGTTTATTTTGAAACTAGGGGTTTCTTTCTCCCTCTTGTGCACACATTTGAGAGACAGAGTGCTGGCTTGCTGGACCGGTCCACCATCGCAGCGTTAATATGAAATTAATTGCTTATATTGTGTTACATTTCAGCCATATCACCCTAATATAGACCATAATCAGACAAACTTTACGGGACTGTAAATGATCACACTTTGAGTTTAAATTTTGTGGAAAAGTTTAACAGTCTGCCTTGTTCTTTACTAGTTTCAGTTTTTATTTTCAGTCCAGTATTTAATATCTTACTCAGTAAATGCTACATTTTATTGTCCATACAGAATGAACCTTTAACATTTTCATGAAGAGCATAATTTAATTGGATTTTCTTGTCTCAGTAGCATTTCCTCTACAAACGTTTTTTAGTTTTTGAATATAATTTTGTTTAATTTTCATTGTTTCTTGTTTTGCTTCGTTTTGTCAAATTCCTAACATTTATTTTCTTCTCTTTATTAGATAAACATTTTACAATATTATTTTTCAAAAATGAAAAACTTAATTTAGGTTTTGAAACAAGACACAGTATGTTTGAAAAACCAAATGTTTAATTTTTACATTTTTTTTCCCCCTCTGCAGCTTTCGGCACAGGACACTTTGACCCTCTCCCAGCCTGTGTGTACTCCCTTACCTCTCAGGTACTTCAGCTTTTGCAGCTAAATTATTTAAAAAATGTTTTTTTAACCCTTATTTAGTGTTATCACAGATGTGAGATATATATATATATATATATATATATATATAAACTTATACCTGATTTAAATTATATACCCAGTTAGAATGTGTTTAGCTGACAAAGTTTATTATCCTCATATTTTTTCTCCATTCTGGTTCGTTCTGTTTTATTTCGCCGCCTCTGCCTGAATCGGTCCCTCTGTTCTCTCCCTCCCGACCAGCGGGGCGGACTACGGCACTCTGCTGATGAATCTGGGCTCAGAGAACTGCGCCACACTGCTGCACTTTGTTCTGATGGAGAACAAGATCCTGCTGCACTCGCTCAGACCCGACGTGCTCACCGGGGTGGCAGAGGCCGTGGTGGCTGTGAGTAGAATCTCATTAATAAGCTGTTCGGCTTCAGCTTCTGGTACATGCGCCGGGCAAATCCACAACAATAAAATACAGGAGATTTCTTGCTCAAGTTTATTATCGTGACCTAAGTGTACCCTCTTCATTCTGGATAATGACCCCATTATAATCGTCACAACCTGATAAAACAAGCCTGGATCTTGCCAAATTTTGGAAAACCTCTACAATTTAATTTGCAGCTTCTTTAGTTGGCATTTTTAAAAACTTTCATTGTTTTATTTTAACTTTTTCCTCAGATGATCTTCCCCTTCCAGTGGCAGTGTCCATACATCCCCATCTGTCCGCTCTCCTTAGCCGACGTCCTCAACGCTCCGTGTCCCTTCATCGTGGGCGTAGACTCGCGTTACTTCGACCTTTATGACCCCCCGCCCGACGTGGTCTGTGTGGATCTGGACACCAACACTATCTACCTGTACGCTCGCAACGACCAAACTTGTCAAACAACGAGCCCAGATCAATTTGTGCGTCTCTGTTGTTGGTTTCGCCTGATGAACTCTGATGTTTTGTGTGGCAGGTCTGATGAGAAGAAACACAACAACTGGAAGAACCTCCCAAAGAAGCCCTGCAAGAGTCTGATCAACTCACTGGGCAACCTGCACCACCAGCTGGCTGCAGGTACAAACAACATTCTCTGTATTACTCAGAATTAAACAAGCAAGAGTTGTATTATAAGCTTGAAAAACTATATAAATTAAAATGATTAAGTTCAAATAATAACTATTTGACAAAATGTTGTCTATCCATTTATTCCTCTCTGTCGGACTCTGCTCGGTGTGGCAGTGGCAGGGCATAAGGCTCCACACGGGGACTTAGCGTTGGACTTGACCCCCTTCGACGAAGACTTTAAGTGGCAGAAGAGGAAAATGGGCCTGGAGATGGAGATCCAAGAAGCTTTCCTCCGTTTCATGGCATCCATCCTAAAGGAATACCGACTCTACCTCAAACCCATCACCAAGGCACCGTCCGAGAGGTCCACGGCTATAAACTCCCTTTATGACCTGCAAGGTGAACAAATGACATCATCTATAATAAAGCTCCAAACTCATTTAGCCTCTAATCAATGCAGGATAGAGATATAGATTTAAGATCATGCCTGCATATTTTACTACCTTCCTAAATAGCTGCTTATTAATTGATCGATAATGAACGCTTATTAAATAATTAAAAGCTAAAAGGACATTTTAGTGCAAATGTTTTCTAATTATGATCAAACATCAATGTTTCCTCTCATAGACTTTCTGAAAAGTCGAGACCGAGCCCATCAGAAGTTCTACTCCCAGCTCACCAAGACCCAGATCTTTATCCGCTTCATTGAGGAGTGCACCTTCGTCAGCGATAAGGACACGGGCTTGGTGTTCTTTGACTACTGTATGGACAAGGTGATTAGCAGCTAGCATCGGGCTTTTGTTTTTTGAGGCTTTATTGGCGTTTTGAGAGAATAACTGATGAGCTCACAGATAATGGTATCATAATTCTTCAGGCTTTTTTTAATGTGATCCTCGGTGCAGATCGAAAGAGAGTCGTCCGAAGACACCAAGCTGCTGGAGCTGGACGAGTCTCAGAAGAGCGAGCACACCGTTTTCGTAATGCCTCCCGAACCGCCGCCTGACAACGGACCAGAACCTGCACCCCGCTACACGTGAGCGAGCCGTACTTTTCCTTCCAGACAGTCGTTTGAACTGGTTTCTTGACGATTTTTTGTTTGTTTTTGTTTCTCCAGCTATAAAGGTTTCCCAAATCTGCAGCTGAGTCTGTTTGACCGTCCCAGAGAGTTACGGCCCGCGCTGAGCAGCGGAGCGGCGGGGGCCAGTCTGTCCAGCAGCCCCGCTCTGCTAACAAAGAGAACCAAGCAGGTCTGTGCAGCAAAAACAGCAAATAGCAGGGGTGTGACCAGATCTCACAATACAGACACATTACGAGAGTTGAAAACTGGCCTCAGAGTTCCCCTGGATCCTTAAAAAGTCTTAAAAAGCATTGAATTTTATCTAAAAATAAGGCCTTAATTAGCCTTAAAATGTCTTAAATCAGTCTTAAAAATGTCAATGCATTGTAAGTAGAATGACTAATTTGTCTTAAATATTAAAATAATTGGTTACCGTATATATATATTTTTTAAAATAATTAGCAAATGTCTCTCGCAGCTAGTTGTTTTGTGTTTTATATAAACATTTGTGTTTATTGTGAAGTTGGTCTTAAATTTCATTATTTTTTTTAAAAAAGCCTTAAATTTAACTTGCCTTAAGCTGTCAGAACTCTGGTCCTGCATGTCTGAAACAATCAGGAGAGAGGCTGGTCACTTATGTTTGTGGCAAAACTTTTTTTTTTAAAACGTTAAAATTTCGTCCAGAATCCAGTTTTGTGAGTTTCTCGTTGCACCCATGGCCGATAACAAAGCCCCTCCTATTACAACTTAATCCGTTTCATCCTCTGTGACCGTTTCAACAGGAGATGAAGCTGGGCCACAAGCTGGCGAAGCGTTACTACACCAGGCCGCACCTGTGGGGCCAGTACCTGGTGTTCCATTGTTACACCCTGTGGTTCATCTGCCTGCCTGCAATGGTGCAGGTGGCCAAGTCCAAGCGCCGGGCCATGCAGCGGGCCTTCAACCTGCTGCTGAGGATGAGGGCCACCGAGGTGGAGATTCTGGACGAGGTATCTGAAAGACCACGACGTAGTTGTTTGTTCTGGCGGTAATAGTTTCTAAGCTCTGCGTCTGGCGGTCAGGTGTGTTACAGGGTGGTGTTGCAGCTCTGTGGTGTTTGGAGTTTTCCTGTCCTGGCGGTGCGAGTCCTGGTCGAGATGAAACGATACGGAATACAACCCAACGCCATCACGTACGGCTACTACAACAAGGTTTGTTTGTTTAACTTCAGGAAGACGTTAATTACACTGCAAAAACTGTCCATCTAACCAAGTTTTAAAACCTTATATCCAGTCAAAAAGTCTTTTTGATCTTATTTTGAGACTGATTTACTATACAAGAACTGAATGTGTCAGAATGATAATGTTGTTTTCAGAATGTGTCAGATTATTTGTCTTGTTAGCCTGAAAATTTGACTAAAATTCAGTTTTTGTTTAGTAAATAAGTCTCAAAATAAGATCAAAAAGACTTTTTGACTGGACATAAGGTTTTAAAACTTGGTTAGATAGACAGTTTTTGCAGTGAATAAGAGTTTGTATTAAGTGACTCTTACAGCAGGACGAGACAAACTCTCGTCTGCTCTGTCCAGGCTGTCTTGGAGAGCCCGTGGCCGACACAGCACCGGAGCGGCCGCTTCATGTGGGCCAAGCTGCGCAACGTCGTTCGGGGCGTGGCCCAGTTCAAACAAACTCAGAATCTCACATCGTCCAAGATCAGAACCAAGAAGGGAGCTACCACAGGTGGGAGTCTGATGGGTTCTCTCACACAGTTCAGTGCTTTAATCATGTTTTTGTTTTTAATCCTCATTCTTCCTGTTTAATCCTCTAGATGCATCCCCAGAGAGCGCTGACAATCTGAGCCATGGGAGTGCTCACAGCTCGAGTGAAGTCAACGGCGAGGAACACTGTAAAAACACAGGTACTGGGAATAATTCAGGTGTAAGAAGAAACTTACCTGTTTTTAGATATCCACATATCTACAGAATCTCCTTTTTGAAACATCAGAAGTATTCCTTTAATGTAGACATCATGCTTTTAAATCTTTATTTTTCACATTTAAATCCTTCAGTTGGGATCTATTTAAATTGGAACTGCAATACTTTGGTCTGAATTCCTCCTTATTGTAACTCCACAAGCCCCTCTTTCTGAAGTTAGATCTCAGATCAGCTCATTTTGAGGCTGTCTCTTTAAATCCAAACGAGGCACTTCACACCCAAAATATGATTCAAGCAGAATATAAAGATATCTACTAGGGCTGCCACAAACTATTATTTTTATAGTCGACTAATCATCGATTATTTTTTTATATTAGTCGATTAATCGGATCATACGTTAATTGAGTATAAAACATACAGCTTATTGTGCCAGAATGCAGCTGCTATTATATAACCATCGTTAGATTTTAGCTATATGCTAACTAAAAGTAATTGCTGTGGAAGGCAAGTTCTGCCTTGCAGATATTGCATTGCACAGGTTTCTCTTTCATTTCCTTAAAATGATCCCACACTTTTGATACCAGAGCCTGTCTGTATGTCTTGTGACGTCCACGGCCTACCCTGATTACCACTACTGCACATGTGTGTCAAGGACAGAAAGACAGATGTGGCAGTGGAAGGTGTCAAAGCAGTTTGGAGAGAAAAACAAAGTAAAAAAAAGACTAATCAACTATTAAATTTGTCATTGATTATTTTATTTTTATTTTTTTTTGAAATTCTTTATTTTTGAAATATTGAGAAGATTACAATAGCACGGTTTTAGTCTGTGATCAAATACAACATTTCTTCTCTTTACATTTCCATTTACAAAACCAAAACAAAATGAACAAACTAAAAACAAAAAAGGGAACAAGGGGGGTTTGTTTTGAAAAGACACACTTTTATGTGTATTATTAGGTATATTATCTTGGAAATAGAAACTTCCTGAAGGATGAAATCTATCTTTTTAAATGCTCATTAATCTAGTGCATACTGTGTTTGATTGACATATGACATCCATTTGGACCACAAGTTGATAAACTTATTTATCTGAAATCGAATTAGAAAAGTTAATCTTTCCATCTGAAAAATTTCGTTAACACACTCTATCCAATCTTCCACATTAGGAGGCTCAGGAAGGAGCCAGCGTCTGGTGACAGTTTTTTTACATGCCATAATTAATATTTGAAACAGGTATTTTGTGTTATTAGGTAGGCAATCCGTGTCTCCTAGAATAAGAGTAGTAAATTTAAAAGGTATTTTTATATTTAAAATATTTTCCATATTTTTGTGTACTTCTACCCAATATTGCCTTATTATTGTACAATCCCAAAATATATGCCAGTGGTTGGGTTCAGTGTTTCCACATTGCCTCCAGCACTTAGGCTCCCCCCCACTATGTGAGATTGTCTGTTTCGGTGTTATAAAAAATCTAAGCAAGCATTTCCAGTTAAATTCTCTCCATGAGTTCGAATTGGTACATTTCCAAACTGTCATGCAATAACTAAGCCACTTTT
>JARVGW010000001.1:6681228-6712461 GCA_031762495.1 Anablepsoides rubrolineatus | reverse complement strand
GCCTCTCTCATCTTTTTAAGTGGGAGAACTTGCACAATTGGTGACTGACTAAATACTTATTTTCCCCACTGTATCTGTGCAGGATTTCTTTTTGTAAATAAAGTTAAATAATTCAAAAATATAAAAGTACCACACGCTAAAAGCCACAGTATATTGTTCCCAATGGAGCTAAATGTACCAGAGTATGCAAAAGTAGTTATTGCAAAAAAATGTACTGAAAAATAGAAATAAATACAAGAAACAGTGAGTTCTGGATCAGCTTGAACACAATAACAAAACTAAACTGCTGCAACATTTTATTCATGTAGACCTCAAAGGACTGGCTTTAATGAATGTAACGCCTCAACATTGAAATACATGATTCAGTTTGTTGTTTTTTAGAGATAGAAAAACTTGGTCTATGTTCTATGGGAAATAATCTGAAGCAGACTCCTCTTCAGATGTGTGAGGTGGAGGATCTGAGCGTTTACCTCGGCTCTGCATTTATCAGTGGCGTGCACGGTGACGTAAAGCAGGAAGTCGGTCTCGGGGAGTCCGGCTCCTTCAGGTCTGACAATAGTCCTGTGAGGAGAATCTGCCTCTGGGTAAATCTCACATCCAGACAGGTGATCGTCTGGGATCTGTTGATTGCAGGTTCAGTTAAAATAAGTTACAGTAATGTGAGGGAACAGAAAATATAAAAAAAAAAACAGGGGATACTTACCGTCACATCCAGACAAGTCTCAGCTCTATAATTTTTGTTGGCTCTTCCACATCTGTGATATGAAAGAAATAAGTGAAAAATAGGAGGCAACAGCAAACCTGCTCATTATTTTAAAATTAAATACATCAGGGTGGACTTGAATCCAAATGACTCCAAAGGCGTTGATTTTAAAATTGAGGCCTCAGAAGACTTTGATCCAAAGGTAACACAGGATGGTTAGATTTATTAGAAAGTCAGGAGGAATAATTACCATTATAATCACAAAAGGTTTCTAATTCTAGGGATTCTCATGCTTTAGTATAAACATATAAAATATAGTAATCAATTATACAGACTGATCTGAATTTTAATCCAGAGTTGATCTTGTGGACTCTGTGTGTTTCTGTGTTTCTGTTTCTTGTATTTCTGTCATTATTAGAACATTAATTCATTCCATTCATTTCCAGTGGTTATAGCCTAACCCCACAACCCAAAAATGGAGTTCCCCCTAATTGAGATCGGTTTTTGGTCTCCATAAGAACAACTGGTCTTGACAAGGTAGGTGTGCATACCAGAAACGGGCCTAAAAAGGTAACAAAAACAAGTAAACACACACACACGTAGTAAACACACCTGTTGTAGTTGATGCTGCTGGAGTTCCTCCAGAGGAACTTGCAGTATTTGTTGATGTCTCTGTTGAGCAGCAGCGGTCCTACTGTTCTGTTCACTGTTACACACTTCAAGTTAGTTTGCCTTTATGTGTGTGTGTATGTGTGTATGTGTGTGTGTGTTACCTGAAAGTAAAGAAGACACCACCCTCACAGCCTCCTCCACCGCAGCCTCCAGTCTTTCCCTCTCAGTCTCTGACAGGGGGAAGCTCTCTCTGAGGGTCCAGGTCTTTATCCTGATCGGCTGAGGCGGGGGTGAAGATGGGACCAACTTTCCCAGAATGCTCCTCTTCCTGCCCACGAGCCTTCTCTGTCTGCTTTGACCTTCAGAGGTCTGAGCTAAGAGTCTGGGCTGACTGGCTGCTCTCACCACTCTGACCTGAGCCTGAACCTCATCAAAAACACATTTCTGCAGAACTGCAGGAGGTCCAACCAGCAACACCGAGACCACCAACCACATCCAGAAACTCTGAGGGAGGAAAAGTCTTTATTATTCTAATTGAAGAATTTTCTGCATAAAATTAAAAGGCAAAAACATGTAACCTCCTCAAGATGGTCAAACTTAGATGAAAAAGCACATTTGGTTGTGGATCCGGGTCAATAAATAAAAAAAATAATCCATAGATCCTGCTGCCTTTTTTTTCCCAAAGTTTTAAATAAAAAAAATCTCACATTTTCTGTTAGAGCTCAGAGTCCTCTCAACAAAATTTACCTCTGTCTCTGTAAAATATAGCCATTTTAGTGCTGAATAATGTCGATAAGCGATGGCGGCCATCTTTAGGACATGTGCAGTCACTGAGCTTTTCATTTGAATCCACTTATGAGATATTTTGCTAACAAACACAGGCAATTATTACCTGCTTTTTATGGTCCCGCCCCAGTTTATTTATAAAGTGTGTGTGGAACAAACTACCAAGTAATATTTTGTTTTCTTTTCTCAAATATGGAGATCGTTCAAGTTTAAGTTGTTTTTAATAAGAGGCTGATGCAATTTTTTTCTTCTTTCTGCACCCTTCATCTTTTCATTCAAATAGTTGATTCACTTCGTTTTTTTAGACTTTTTGTTTTTATGTTTGAAATAAATGAAAAAAAAATAGGTAACTGAATATATTGCGCTGATTGAGATCCTGCTCGATTTAAGGCTTTTATTTTTTTTAATATATTTAACATATTGAATTGACTGTAAAAATAGTTTTGCTCCTATTTTTTTGCAGCTTTAAAGTTCAAATGCTCTTAATAAAATGTAACATACTTTATATAAGGAAGAAATTGTTAATTTTTCAGTCTAAGTGTTGATTGAATGGCATCATACAAATAAATTTTTTTCTTAAAATTACTTCCAGAAATGTATTTATTAAATTTTGTTTATTTAGGTGATGTAATCTACTTAAATTATGACAAAAACTCGTTTAAAAACTGAAATTTCCTAAATTAGTTTGTGGAGAAAATCTTTTAAGTCAGTTTAAATATGAGTTGAAGGAATTAAATCAATGTTTAGTTTACTACATATATCAGACATAGTAAAGACCTAACTTCTCGATTTGAAATTTAGAGGTAATTAATAAATGTTTTTGTCAAACTGTTAGTTTAATAAATAACAGAAACTAACCTTACATTTGTCTGCAGCGTTGGTGCCTCCATACGTTCTCATTGTTCAGTCTTTTCCTCAGAATCTGGAAGAGTTAACACCTCAGCCTGTGGGAACTTTCTCAGCAACACAAAGCACAATGACTCTTTCAAGGTAGCTCCTCCCCCCTCACAAAAAAAACAATGCACCAAAAAGCAGAAGTGCAAATCGTTTAATCTCAGCCACATTTTTACTTATATACAGTGAAGTTGACCTCATTAAACCATAAAATCACTTTCTCGTTTATTGATCTAATTACAATGCAAGTTTTTAAAACTTCTGGCTACTCCAAGTCAACTCTAATACATTCAACAAAGCAAAAATCAACTCAACTTAACAAAAAAATCTGTAGTTTAAAATTAAAACACCATAAAATGTACGATATTAACACAAATGGCACGTTACAAGTCTCCTGTGTCAAACCTTTAATTGAACGCGGTCGAGGTTATATTTTGTGAATTTAGGGTCCTCTTCATCTCAGGGGTCCCTCTTCCTGATCCTGCACACACACACACACACACACACACACACACCAGGCACCAAAGAGATTGTCTACCAAAACATGGACCTTTGTAGATTACATTCATTCACTTAGGAAGGATTTACCGATGTGCACGAAAACTTAACCACCTCAAAAATTTATTGCCAGCTTGCCGGAGTACACATGCAGTTTTTGTTCTTTTAGAATAAAGCCACTCGAGTGTTGACGATGTGAAGGAAAGTGTGTGTGTGTGTGTGTGTGTTTTTGTATAGATCCTACAGGAAAACTCTTCAAAAGGCACTTAAACACAGGGAAATAGTTCAGGGGTTTTGTTTTTTAAATCTAAAATCTGATTGGATGTAAGTGAGCATGTTGTCACACGTCATCACTCCTGATCAGAGACTTGAAATAAAAACACACTCACTCAGCCGCAGTCATTCAACACGCCATTATTTCAGTGCGACAGTCGCCTGCCTCAGTGTTTGGAAAGGGAAGATCCTTCTGTGCAAAAGTTTTGCGTCTCTGCGCAGCCCAGCGGTAATTAAGTGCACATCCCGACTCTCGCCTAAGATTTGTCTCAACACACATTTAATGTTGGGGTTTTGTGTTTTTTTTAAGGGAGATTTCTTGTCAAAAACAGTCCAATAGGTGGTTCCGAGCTGAAAAGCGATTTGAAAAAAGGCACCAGACTCGCACAGAGAGGAAGAGTCTTTGCTGTTCTGTGCTCAAGCTCCAACAGAGACTTGGTGTCAGTTTTTTTTTTTTACCGGGACAGGGAGAAAAGAAGAAAAATGTAAAAATTAAATGTGATTCTGTGCGAGGACGTCGTTCAGGTGAGCATGGGGACGTCATCCTCTGAGGTGGTGTCTTCAGACAGCGGGATGAGCAGCACCTCGTCGTCCGAAGAGGAGGAGGAGAAAGACGGAGAGGCGGAGAGAGGCATGGAGTTGGTGGAGGAGGAGGACGAAGAGGGCGAGGCCCTGAAGAGGGAGAGGCTCAGGCCTAGAGTTTGGAAGATGGAGGCGAGGGAGGGGCTGCTTGGAGGGACGGCGACAGGCGGGGTGTGAGGAGTGTCCGAAGGAGGGGCCGGGGGCGCGTAGGGAGGAGGCGGCGCAGAGGAGACGGGCGGCGGGAGCAGCATAGAAGGCGGGGCCTCCTGCTGCTGCTCCGTCTGAACCAGCAAACCCAGTTTCTGAGGCACCGGCTGACTGGCCGCCTCCAACGCCGGCGATGAAGAGGAGGAAGATCGGGCGGGCGAGGACTGAGCCGCGTCCTGACCGGACGGCGCCGAGCTGGACTGCTGCTGGGTGGAGCCGGAGGCCTGGCCGGGCCGGGAGGAAGTTCTGGGGATGAGGCCCCACCTCCTCATGCGACGGACGGCGCGACGGACGAATCGGGGCCTGCGCCTGCGGTGCGGCGAGTTTTGGGCGTCCTGACGGAGGAGCTGAAGGATTCCTCTCAGAGAAAGAGACGACGTCTAAAGAGGAGGGACACAGAAAAGAGCAAAATAGTTAAAAGAAAATAAATAAGTAAAATTTAACAAATAAAATGAAAGCTTCAAACTTTTTATAAACACTGCAATGTAACTCAGTAAATGATCAGAGAGGAAAAATTGCATTAAATTTTACAATTTCTTTAAAAAAGAGAGAGAAATCTGTCAGTCTAGCAAATAAAAAATTGAGCTATTTATTCTATCTGTGCTACAATAATTAAAAACTTGAAACTGTTCTCTGCTCTCACCTCATTGGGGCTTTCTGTGGGGAAATCCTCCACAGGGGGGATGATGCCCTGGGCGATCAGCTGACCGTAGGATGGAGGAGCCTGTTGCTGGATCAGCTCTGCTTCCTGTCGGCTAATCGGAGCGAACATGCTGCCATAAACAAAGTAAATTAAAAAATATATTTTTAGATACAAACGTAAAATGACAAAATGTTCTTCAGTTGAAATACTTGTTACAAATGACGACACACACAACTCACAAAGACGTCATTTGACTTTATTATAAAAAGATTTATGAGTATTTCTCTTTTTAATACTTAGAGGGAGTCAGAAACCCTAATGACTTAGTTAAGACGCACTACATTTTTATTAGCACACCTAGCGTGACTCACATGGTCGAGACAAGTTACAACAAGGAGATTTTACTTGTTTTTCCTCAGAAAAGTGGCTGACAGAGAGCTGTGAAAACTAGCTATGCTGATTTAATATAAAAAAAATCCTGATCTGCTCTTTCAAAGACAGAAAAGTCACAAATCTAAACATGAGTTCCACTAGCCCTAAAACACCAACTTTAATATTTAGGTCCTATAATTCTAAAGCACTAACGCACTGAAAACTTGAGCAAAAGCTAATTCTAAAGCACTAAAATAACCCAGTCAACCCATAAACATTCTTCAACAGACAACATGAGTCACATGTTGCTCTCTTAAGACTTATCATTGACATTCAACAGCCGTATTTGAGTTCATATATTGTCAATATGTCACCTGGTGGAGAAGTGACACATATGAACAAACTGTGTGACAGCTTTCACCCTCAGCTGTTAACATTAATGTTGATCAAGAACATTTAAGTGCTTCTGAATTTAGCCTATAAATTTAGCAAGTGCTAATCCACTAATAAATTTTAAAATGAGCAAAAACCCAAAAGCACTAATCAGGAAATTAGTTCCTCTGTTAGTGCTTTAGTGCTTTAAGGGAACTGTGCTCATCACTGTGGTTACCTGTACTCTCTGGTCCGGAGTGAGTACAGCTTGCAGGTGCAGCCCATGGCGATGACCAGCAGCAGGCCACAGATGAGGCTGCCCACCGTCGCTGCGGTGATGACCTTGCGGGGCAGCATGGTCGTGCAGTTCAGCTCGTCCGTGCCGTCCTTGCAGTCCACCTGGCCGTCGCAGCGCCAGCTCTCGAACACACACCTGCAGCGGGAACAATGAGGCGTTTGTTGTTGAAGAATGCAGGGGTCGACACGAGTGAGAAGCTCGGCTGAAGACCAATGGGCTACGAGCCGAAACACCGGAAAACTGCTAAAAATTGTTACATCCCTACAGTTGATCATATAAATACTGTTGTTTTGTTAGGTAAACTTCCAAGACACTTCGTGCAAATTTGTTCTTGTTGTCAAAACAGCAGAGAGCAGCGTCATAATTAAACGTGCAAATCTTGTTTATTTTTATTTGCGACACAACAATGATAATGAACTACACCAAACTTGACGGAAAATTACCAAAGGCTGTACCGGACCATCCAGCAGTATGGTGCTAAAGACTTTAGCTAACGTTAGCTTCTTCTTGTAGAGTTTAAATCGCGTGATAGAAAAAAAACTAAACAAAAAAGTTACAGTCGCTACAAATTAACTTGAAGTTAATCTCATCTGTGTGACGTAACTCGGCCAGTGAACCAATCGAATGAACAGTAACTGATGTTAAATAATGCCGAGCAGCCCAGCCTGGAACCACAGACAATGTAAACAAACAATTGCCAGTACTCATTTGTATGTTCCCCTCTCAGGGATATTTTATTATGTTTATAGTTTGTTTTTGAGTTAATCTTTATCTTAAAATATTACCCTGTTTTTAAATATTTTTTCAACTTCAGGGTGGATTAAGTGTTTTACCTATTTTATTATTTTTTTTCCAACTAGCAACTGAACAGATTCCTGTTTTGTTGTATTTTATAAATATGTCCAAGTTTAATAATGTGAGAGAAATCCACATTGTTCTGTTTATTTAGTCAGTGTTTACTCACACAGCTGGCACAATGAATTGTTAAAATAATACTGTACTTTCTTTAAATTTAGCATGTAAACAATTAGCCCTTAGAAAGACTTAAAGAGAAATGTCAGGTTCTTAAGAAAATGGCCGCTTATCAATTAATCGTTAGTCGATCGATAAGATCAATCAACTTTAGATTAATTTATTAATCGATAACTTGCATCCCTAGGATTGGGTGATATAGTCAAAAAGATGAATCACGATTAACTGCGGCACTTAGCTAATAATAATTAATATGATGATAAATAATCCCCTGGAGTCCCTGGACACCAGCACTTTCTGGTCACATGACTGATTTAAATCGCTCTCTAACAGGGAAGATACACTCTCTCTAAAAATCTCTTCCATTTGTGTAAAAATACAGACTTGAAGCTATACACCTGTCTTTAAATAGTTTATAGAACAAGTGAAATCAGAGTTATAATAAATAATTGATGGCACTATTTTTATAGCTGGTCATAATTGAAGCATTGCAGCAGGAGGCAACAAAAGACGAGCAGACTCATGGTAAAAAAAAAAAAAAAAAGACTCAATCCACCATCTTTTCTCACCCCCACCCCACCAAATAAACACAAAACCTTTGACAGGACTTTGACAAGGAAGTATGCAATTCATTATATGGCCCTGTGTGCCAGTTCACCTGGCAGCTTTAACCATATTAATCACAAAGTGCCAAATATTAACCTGTGACAGTTTCACTGACAATTATTTGAACACGATATGTTTTTGCTAAACACCACTGGACACAAAAACATATTTTGGAGCAGGGCTGAGTGGTCAGGGAAACCCTCCTCCAATAAGGGAAAGACAGGAAAAAAAAAAGAAAAAAAGACGTATGTCTGCCTCAGTAGGGGAGAGGGTGGGGGGGGGGGGGCCTGCTTCAGAACTGCTCACTGGGTCATAGAGCACTGTTTCAGTCAGACAGAACCAACAAGAAGGAAGCAAAAAGTAAAGAATTACAGAAAAATCATAAAAGCTAAATGTAAATAAATTTTAATTCTAATAAATTAATATTAGTTTTACATCTAAAAATCATATTTTAATCTATTTTTCTCATGCAGCAGCCTATTAAATTTCTGTTATGTTTTATGTATGAGAAATACACATTTCTTTCAGTCAGTATTTAATACAGCTGGCAAAATGTGCTTCTGTTTTTTAATTAAGCAGATTTAAAAAAAAGACCCTCTTGATTCAAGAGAAAACTCCAGTTTTTAAGAAAATGTCTGCTTATCAATTAATTGTTAGTCAATGTATAAAATAAATCAACTTCAGATTAATTCATTAATCGATAACTTGCATCCCTAATTTATACAGGAATGAAATTAATTTATATCTACTCATATTTATGTAAATAAGGGGTTTAATGATGGCCAATTAATAATAAAATAATCAACAGATTAATGGATTTTTAAATTATTGTTAGATGCAGGCCTAGTTTTTAATCCCAGTAAACGGCGTGCACACTGACCTGCCGCTGTCACAATGAAAGGTTCCCGGCTGACACACGCTGCAGTCCTTCTCGTCGCTGCCGTCGGCGCAGTACAGCTGGTAGTTGCATCTCTCCGTCGCCGGGTAGCACACGGGCCTGCCGGCGTAGTGGCTCGCCGCCACTGATCTCTGTGCCGTCAGCCCGCACGCAAACTGGTTGGGACCGCAGCCCCTGCAGCCCTGCTCGTCCTTCCCGGTCTCGGGACAGTCCCATTTCCCGTCGCAGCGCTGCTCCTGAGTGAAACACCCATTCGCTGCTCCCCCACAGCGACCCTCCCACGGGGGGCAGTAGCTCCCCACGTGGAAGGTAGCTTTAAACCCGGTGCCGAAGGAGTGACCCTGTATTTCATACACCAGTGACATCAGACCGGTGTGGGACTCGACTTTGATTTCTTTGAAATTGGAGGCGTTGGTGATCTGTGAAAACAGAAAAAGACGTCGTGACACCGAGAAGTTTTAACAAACGAAGAAAACAGTTCAGGTTCCTGCTCACGTTTCTGATAATGTCTCCTTTGCCTTCCTCCCGGCTGTAGACGGTGAGTCTATCATCAGGACCCAACACAAGCTGATCCAGGTCCAACCTCAGTGGCCGTGAGTCATTAGGGTCCAGAGTCCAGACGCAGAGCATACTTTGACCGCGGGACATTGGAGGTGAGAAGGTCCCATAAAATGTCTGAAGGAGACCTCCGCAAGGCCACTCAATGGGAGTCGGCGTCACAGCAAGATCCTTCTGAGTCTGTGGCTGCTCTGGAGACGCCTGATTCTTGTCTCCCCCAAATATCCAGAGATCAGGGATGTCTGAGCTCCACCTTTTGTCAATGACCTTATTCCTCTCTGTGGTTATTTCATGGACTCTGCTGGGAAACGTCACAGTTTTAGTCTCTGCGTAGTCCATTTCTTCATCACAGCCCAGCTCGTCGGAGCCGAGGCCTTCACCGAGACACTCCACCTGGCCGTTACAGCGCCAGGAGGGGGGGATGCACCGACCCCCGAGGCATCTGAAAGACGACTCTGGGCAGTCACCAGAGGCTGGATGAGGTGGGAACAGCAGAGGATTAGACGAGATGAACTGGAGCTTTTCACGCAAACTGGCAGAGATGTTGTGTTAACATACCTCTGGAGAAGCTCAGCAGAAACGATGAAACAGGAAATATATGAGGGAAGAAATGATGCACCAGCGTAATATTTCCTCCTGGAAACTCCAACGGCTGCGGCAGCTTGGAGCCACAGAGGAAAACTGGCTCACCACCGGAGGATGATTTTATGGTAAGCCATTCTTTCTTACATCGCACAGAAAACTGAGAGAAACTAGGGAAGAGAAATATCACCAGTGCACAAAGAAACATCATTATTTCACTTGGTGTAGATTATAATTTATTTAATGATGATTTAATCTCAGTCTAAAATTATTGCAGAAAATCTGTAGCTGATTTGTGAGCAAATTCAGCATCTGTACCTGAGAACGATGGGCTCATCCTCTGAACCTTTGATCAACCAGCAATCATAGGCAGAACCAAAGCGGTAGGACCAGCTGTGGTAGGCAGAACTCCTGATCTCTCCCACTTTACTCTCAAAGACCTGAGGGGAACGCTCACAATGGACTGAGCCACAGAAACAAGAGAATTTATTCAAATTATTGTTAACGGACAACAACAATAAATATTTAAAAGGACATCAAAAGGCCGTAAGATCTACTGAGTTCCTGTACTGTGTTGAAAAACAAAGTAAAAATGTGGGTCTAGTAGAGATCCCACTGCTGGTCTAGATATAAAAATTTAACTTTATGTTAAAAAAATGTTAAGTCTGAGGAAATCACACAAAATTAAAAAAACAACAATAAATATAAAATCCAGTCGACAACTCAGCAGAGTAGTTTGTCTCCTCACCGAAGCAGGAAGCAGGTTCAAAATGACTGCAGGCTGCAGAGAAAATAAAAGCAGAAACAGAACTGGTCAAGCAGGTGTTAAAACAGCTGACAGTTTGCTAACAAAGCAAAAAATAAATAAATAAAAATTCTGACTGATCTGATCTGAAGCAGACACAAGAACTCAAATTGAACTCACCTGTGATGGAGAACACCAGGAGCGCACATAAGTGGAGGCTGACTGTCATCGTGGAAAGGATTCTTTAGTAAAAGTTTTAAAAACTAGTTAAAATTGTGAAGATTTGGAAGATTTCAAACATAGTAAGGGTCAGAAAAGTGCCATTTTAGGAGGTTTGGTTCAGGAAGACTTCACCTGTGGAGACAACAATGAAAAATGATCAGCATGATTAAGCCTTACATGGATTAAATCTACCTGACAGTGACAATAATTTAAAACTACTTTAATTCCCATAACATTGTTATTGATACAATGCAATATTCTCAAAAGGGTGTATCGCAACACAAAAAGCATTAAATTGGAATAAAATCAGATAAAACAAAGCTGTTTTGTACAAAATTGTATCTGCAAAGAAATTAAACATCTATTTTTAAAACAAATACACAAAAAACACATTTTTTTTTATGTTTGACACCTACTTTCAGCTCTCCAAATTGAAAATTAGGTGAGCAGTTTGACTCCTCAAGTGAATTTTATAAGGCATTGTGCTCAGTCAGTAATCAAAAATGTCACTTAGGTTTTGTTAATTTGTTTTTGTTGTGAGCTTAGAGGCTGTAATAATCTTTCAATACTGAAATCTTATACTGTGTTCTGGCTACATTCCTGTTAATCTCTATTTTTAATTATTTGTGTTTTAAATATTTTCTATGTGCAAAAAAATGCAGAGTTTGCAAAAGGTTTTGGTGTAACACTTAAAAGAGAAATATGCAACATAAACTAGAACATAGCAGTACATCAAATAATTAAACTTTATAAACAGTTTCATCTCAGGTTTTAGGGTTTCAAGCTGTAAATGGTTGCAGAATCCTGACTGATCACAATTTAAAATAATTTATAGAGTCACAATCTGTCTTGTGAACTTCCTGATTAACATGTAATTTGTTTAAATGTTAAATATATAGCTGATATAAAAAGTAACTTCGCCACTTCCTCCTCCTCTTAGAAAACAGAAGCCCCTATGAAAGCTGGTATATTTTCTGAATAATGTGGTGTACTGTGACAGGAAAACAATGAGACACTTGGTAAGGCCCACTGAAGTGGTTATTTTTGTGTTGCGTACACAACAAATACAGCGAGTTCCTTCCTATAATCTTCTCAACAATGACGACAGACACACAAACATTTCCGAGAAAAAACCCTCGCCAACAAAAGTCTTTCAGTTCTTCTTATATCTGATCATATAAAACCATGAGACTTTTCTCCCTACAATCGCATAACATCGTAGTTTGTCTTCAGCTCACACTCAAAGATAAAAAGCTAACGATACAGTTTCGATATGAAGCCGAAACAGGGAGCAGCAGCTCCTCCTCGCCTCTTTCTGAGAGCTTAACCAGCGAGCTAAATGCTACATGCTAACGGCTAACATCCTCTATTTCCACGGCTCGTTTTGGTCACTTTTATAAACTACGACACAACAAGACAATGCTTCTGAACGCGACAAGACACATCAAAAAACTCAAAAACACCACAACACGCGGGTCAGAAACGACAGAAACGTATTTTAATCATTTAAAAAATAAGCGACAGCGGACATGAACATTACCGTGTCAGTCGGCCTTTCTTGTTGACAAGTTCTGAGCTACTTCCGCATGATGCGGATCATGACTGGAGGGGCGGAGCTTAGTCTAGTGACAAGCCTCCTTTTTCATCATTCATAAAAACTGTAAACATATTTTATTTTAGCAAAATCTTATAATAAGTTAGTACATTTTTAAACAGTAAAATCCCATCTAGTTATAGGAGCATCAGCTGCAGGCTGGTTTACGTGGATCCTGTAAGCTGATATGTTTAGATTTGACCACCAGGTGTCAGTGTTGACTGAAAAAAACACCAAACTCTGACTTTGACTCATAAAATTAATAAAGCCTTTAAAATAAGTGCATTCATTCAAAAATTGTTCTTTTTTTTTTTTTAGAAAGCCAGATACCAGTTCCAGTATAAAAACACAAATAATTTTAGCTAGTGTTTCTTTACTTACATTTTTATTTCCTTACACATATTTTTCTATAATACAAAGGTGAAAACATGACTTGAAACTAATATGTGAACTGTCCACGTGTCTTGGATGCTTATAAAGATTCAAAATGCAACTTGAAACACCACCTGAAATTTCTCCAAATAAATTGAGGCATTGCTGTTTTAGTTTTCTTTAAGGCTTGTGTATTTTAGGACACTTGACCCACTCTAGAATTTATTAGACTTTTCACACTGCACTAGATTTCAATAGATGTTTTTAAACCTGGTTTTAAAAGAAATAGATTGCATCACACTTATTATTATTGAAAACAACTGTGAAAAAACAAAACAAGAACACCAATTTATTTGAAATGAACATTTATGTCAAAAAAGGTCAATAAAGTAAAGGTTTTGTCCTAATTGCTTCTTGATTTTATTGAATTTTATTTCATAACTTCAATTGAAATGTAAACTAACATAATCAATGTAGTAACCATCAGTATTTGGTAAATTTTGGTATCAGGACATTATGTATGTGTACAATTTTTTGTTAAAAATGCAGTACTGAAACACTAAAAATCAGACCTCAGATGGTTTTATACAGCTGTTTTACATATTGTTTTACTGTTTTACATTCAGATGTTTGTTTTTTGAGCACCTTTAGCTGTAATTAGACATTATATATGTTGGATTAGTTAAGTGGAAAATAAAATCCACACCAAACAAATGCCAAAGACTCAAATAAGTCTGTCTGGGCCAGTGGGGGAAAGCAGCAAATAAGGGTGGCCTTTGCCCTTCCTGGTGCCTTCTTAGTGGCGCCCCTGTAGGCAAAATTACTTTTATTAGGTAATTTAGTCTTTTTTTTCTGAGAGTCGGCGTGGGAGGGGCTATGTATGGATCCTGGAAACTTGGTCAGTTTTTTCTCGCGCAGCTTCCACGCACATCTGGAGGAGGACCTTGAAGAAAAAAGAAACTCCATCTCTGCGGGTCTCCGTCCGGACCACGTCCACACACAGGCTGCAGACAATCCGAAGCGAAACCAACCTTCAGTTTTCAGGACGCAGCTCTTACAGTTTTTACCTCTTTGTGTTTGGTTTCAATTATTAATCCGCTCTGACTCCGGGGAGGAGGCAGATCCGTGCAGAGAAAACGGTTCGCTTCATGTGGAGACGATTACCACCATTTTTCTACTCCTTTTTGTTTACTTTTTAAATTTTTTACTGTCTGCGCAGACGGATTGGTGAAGTTTCTTCTGTGTGTTTGTGTGTGTGTGCGTGTGTGTGTGGAAGTGAAGCAGAAATGCTGCCACAGCTGCTCCCACTGGCCTGCTGCCTCCTCTGCTCTGCCTTCACTTCTGTCACCGCTAATGTCCTCCGAGCTGAGGTAAGACTGGAAATCTAACCAAACTGACTTTAAACAACTTATACTCACATCTGTCTGCTTTCATGACCCTGCAGTTTTAAGGAGGTCTGAGTTCAGAAAAGTCAGCAGAGTCTCTTTTGTTTGCAGAAAGCTGATCTGATCTGCCTTCAAAACCAAACATCTGCACATTAAGCTGCAGTGCTCTGGGATTAGAAAAGTTCAGTGTAGTTTTCCTAAACACTATTTTTCATCAGCAGGTCTTTTGCAATAATGCAAATATTTGAAAAGCCTCTGAACTTCAAAGTCATTCGTTTCACTTTATTGGAAGAGATAACAGCTGCTGTTGATCAAAAACAGTGATGTGTTAGCGATTAAATCAAAGATATTAGGAAATATGATACCATGTAAATGAAATATGATGTAAATGACACCTGATGTTTGTTTTTGTTTATTTTTATAAATTTGGAAATTGGTCAAGGTTAAGTTTGTTGTAGCCTGACCCTTGCCTTGCAGTTCAACTCCACTGGTTTTTACCAGGCTAAGTTTGTTGTAATTTTGAAATTATTCTTATAGGGGCAGTTTTCTTTTTCTACGGTAACATTTTAATATAACATTATAGTTATTATGGCCTTTAGAGAAATGTTTTTTTGGAGGTGGGACTGTGAACAATAGCAGTCACTTTCAAACATTTTAACTTCCGGCCTACATTGAAGTTGACCCCAACTTTAAGAACCACTGCACTATAGGTTGCAGCCTTCATTGTCGTAAGGCAGGGGTGCTCAAACATTTTCCCTGAGTGGGCCAAAACGAAAATCAATCTGGGGGCTGGGGGCCAAATACAATAAGAATCAGAATCGCCTTTATTGTCATTCTAATTTGCATTACAATGGAATTGGGTTTGCTGCTCCAAGGTGCTTGTTTAATATTATAATACACATGAAATGCAAATACTTCTTAGGTAAAGTTGTTAAAATCTGACATATGCTCTGGCAGCAAATGCTAATGGGACTTCTCATAAATCATAAAATTTTAGTATTTGTGATCTTATAAAGTGTGCTAATCTAGATGTGTGTTTATTTCTAATCTAAATGTCTCTTGTAGTTATTGTATTTTATGATTATTTTATTTATTTTACTGTATAATGCAAAAATAAATTAAAAAGTCAAGGCTTTCTGCACTACAGTTCCTTGTATAGTTGGACCAATGGTTGGAATGAGTAGTGTTTCTAAACAGGAGAATACAACCTAGTAGTCAGGACAACTGCTGGTGGGCCAAATGAAATGGCTTGGCGGGCCAATTTTGGCCCACAGGCCCCACTTTGGGCAGCTCTGTCCTAAGGTTACTGTAATTTAAGTAGTCCTAAAACCAGTACTTTTACTTGAGTGAAAAGCTTGAACTACTACAGAAGTGTTTTTAAACTCTATCTACAATGAATTGACATCTCTGCTGTAAAATCACAAATGTTTATTGTTATTTCCTGGAAAAATTAAAGAATGCCCCCCCCCCCCCCCCACAAAAAAGAAGCAGGAATTTGATTCACGGTGCAGCTGGTCAATTTGCTGACCCAAAAAAAAGGACATTTCAGAGTATGTGTTGCAGAATGCACGAAGGAGCCAGATGAGGCCTTAGTCACTGACCACATGTTGTTTGGCGTGTGAGTCAAAGCAGATGAGATGGAGAAGTCAGACGGTTTACAGGAGTCTCTCCTCCTGCCAAGTGATGAACGTCTGTAAACAGAGGGAGGGGAAAAACAGAACGGGGTTGTTTCAACATCTCATACCATCACTGTGGGACTTCCACAATAATGATAACGTCCAGCGCAGGCTTTTATTGTGACACATCAGATTTAAAAGAAAAATGCATGACGCTGTCAGACACAACACTCGGAGAGGAGAGGCTGTAATTGCAGGTTCTGGATGACCTCATCATGTGCAACCTGTCATCAAAAGCTCAGCTTGTCTCTGTGTGGAGAAAGTAGACTAAACTGGACCTGGACTGATAGGAGAATCAAAGACAAGATGATGACTAGCAGCATAAAATGATTTACTGAAAAAGAACAGAAACTCCTTTTAGGAAGTTTGAAGTGACAAGAAAGTTTAATTTAGACTGAGACGTGGAGGAATTTTGTGGTTTATCAGTGTTAGTCAACATGAAAACACCCCTCTGTGACTTCATGCTGACAAGCTAAATGTGTCTAATCCATAATTAGAGAAAGGAGAACCTCCACCTTGGTGGAAATAAGACTTTCATTCTAAGACAATACACTTTCTTATTATTATTGTAATAGTTTTGAAAGATTATGAACAGTTGTTATCTTACCTGTTGTAGATATCTCTTTGAATGACTTTGGGTTGGAGAAAATGAGTTGAATAGATAAACTGGGCTGCAACTCTGGAGACTAATCAGTGCTCTCAGTGAAAATAGTTTTGACACTCTTGTTTTAGAGACTCCCTTGCAGTGGTGGGCACAGCTAACCAAAATATTAGCTTTGTTAACTCATTAAACCGCTAAATAAAAATATATTTTTACTAATTCTAACAGGTAAAAACATTTGGGGAATCAGCTATCCTGCTAGTGTGTATCACACGTTTTGACCTCCTTCCAGTTGAAGACTGGTGGGACTGACACAAAGGCTGTGTACAATTTCAGAGGCTGGGTCCTCCGAAGGCTGAATTTGTTGGCTGCTTACGTCACAGCACCACGCTGGAGGCGGTCCAGATTCGAAAACTCCTCAGATGTGGCTGACAAATAAGTCCTCCTCTTTCCTCAATTTGAGGAAGCCCACCATATCCCATAATGCATTGCGGACTGATGCAGTGCATTCATGCAATGCATTCATGGTGGATGAAGCGAGAGAAAGGAATACATTTTTAAATAAAAATCTGGTGGTAAAAAATTAAAACTTCAAGCGGTTGTGTTGCTTTTGTCATTTGTATAGACATGTTTTTTAATGTTATTCTAGTTAGAAATCAAACGAGCTAATATAGTGAAATAAACGTGCACCTAAATAAAACAGAAGTTTAGACCGTCTAAATTCACAGCCACTTTTTTCCAGTTTTTGCGGTCGACGAAGGACCCGGCCCACCTAGACCGGGTCCTTCAAAGGACCCAGCCCTTGAATTTAGACACAGCCAAGCCTGCTGATGTTAGCTTGTTAGTTAGCTGTTAGCAGACTCAACATTGGCTAAACCTAATTCTGTGTAAGCTTTTTGGTTTGTTAATGATTTTCAGAGTTAGTGAAAAAGCCAAACCATTTAACAAGAAACTAGCTTTGCTTTTAGCTGAGTCATGCCCACCACTGGCTATCAACAACATATATTAATTGCCTTTCCACAGAGACATACTTCAAAGGATCTAAACCGTCCCTTAAAGTCGCTCTACAGCATCTGTTTTCATTCACCATGTTTTTTTTATGCCTTGTCTAACTTTTCTTAACGTGAGTAAAATGCTTAGTTGGACTCTGTGAGTGAAGGAAGTGGGCAGCAATGAAAACAACAAGTCTTATAACAGAAACTCTGCATATCTGGCAACAAAAAGACCTAAAATAAATATCTGGAGGTCTTCCATTAGCATTTGGAAACATGTGTTTCGTGATCCCAGATCTGTGCAAACCACATTTGGGTTCACTTTCTTTTTTTATCATAAGGGAAGCAGCCGAGGATGTAGCATCAAAGGAGAGATCTGCTGAGTGCTGCTTTGACAGGCTGCTGCTGTCGCTGAAGAAATGTGAAAATAATCATCTGGATCTGCTGTAACTGGAAACTCATGGACTCCCAGTGAAGTCTGTCTGTGCTCTGTTTATAGGAAAATAAAACCAAAAGGACATTTAAATACATAATAGTACCTTGAAGCTTATGGATGTGTGACGGCAAGTTTATTGCGTGTTTATCCCCAGTTTGGAACAAATTTTGCATTTTTCTGCTTTTGGTTTTCACATGCTTTGATTTGCTTGACTTGTCCATATGTGCTGATGTAACATCTGGTGGAAACGCCTTGCAGAAAATCACAAGAGAATGAACTCATAATCAGTTTAAAGTCATTAAAAATAAAGACTTCCCTCTTGATCAGTACAGATTCTTTGCTAAGGCTAAGAAGATAGTTAAATGCCAAAAGTTATCCATGTTTTATCTAACATTTTCCATTTAACCAATGCAATTTTTACAGCTCTGCAAGATAGCTTCAGTAAGTTAGTTTACCACTGTCTCTGGTAAATATATCATTGTTTTTAAATTTTACCTAATTCTTATCAACTTCCTTTGGGATCTGCTGGTGTTGTATTAAACAAAGCCTCATGTGCCTCATTGAATAGGCTTTGCATTATCAAGTGTCAAAAGTACTGGTCTTGTAAAACATTTTTTATAAAGTACAATTAAAGTTGTTTTTACCCTATACATGTGTTGCTAATAATTAACTACATTTTAGTAAAGATGTAGTGTTGCCAAAAACCTTAATGCTAATGTGATGAAGTGGACCTATTTAGAGTTTTAAATATTTTTTTAATATTTTCCCAACTTAACAATTAATTACAGCTGTGAGAAATGTAAAAGTTCAAACTAAGCTAATCATATTTCCAGTGAAATGTCATGAAGAAGTATAAAACAGAATCAAATTATGGTCAAATAGCCTGGCCTTTGCCTTCGCAGTTCCGCTTAATTCTAGTTTTCCTTCACTGCTCCGTCTGGGATTTCTCCAATAGTGAAGGATTTCTTGAGGAGCATTTCATTCGAAGAGAACAAGAGAACAGAATGTTGATTTTATGCCAGTCCGTGTTGATAAGGCTTCCAAATTAAATTTAATTTGTCTGACAAAGCAGCAGCTCTCATTTACAGTTTGGCTCGGTACTTTTCTCCTCCTAGTAGGGTTGTTTACAGCACACGATTCCCGGTTAGCTTCTTAGATTAGCCTCCTTCACAGTAGAGCTGGCACACATACGTCGCAGCCAATTGATCCAATCATTGTAAATTCCAGCAGAGGCCACTCCTCCAGCAAGAATCACTTCTCTATAGCTGAGAGTCCAGACCCTCGTACAAAGCAAAGGGAAGGACAAGGGGCTGGTTTTTACCAGGCTAGGTCAAATGTAGTATTTATGAAAAAAGCTATATTCCTAAATGTATTTATTTAAAGGTAGTTAGCCTATAAGATTACCACTCTATATATGAAGTGTATTAATATTAAATGACTGAATTATTTGACCAGTTCGACAAAGAAGAAAAAGAAGTGGAAATTTTATTTTATGCTATTTATATAAGTCAAAAGTAGGTCAGAATTACCAAGAAATAAAGACAACATGAAAGTCAGCAGAAAACTGTTTTTCCATTGGCACAAAGCGACAGGAACAACTGACTGAACACTTAAATTTAAATAGTCATAGTCCAAACCCCACTGCTGCCCACTCTTGTTTTAAAAGCTTTTACCTTTTGCTTTATTTTGATTCTGTAGTTTTAGATCATCCTCTGCTCAACTATAATTGCTTCTTCTAGACAAAGTTGCGAGAAACTGTTGAGATCATTTTAGTGGTATGTGATGTAAATAGTTCAGACATGCACTCATCTTTATTTTTATTCTTTCAGTGTACTTTGCAGTAGAAGATACCCACATGGTGTGTTTCTGCTTTCTTATAAAATTCCCCCATCTTTCTTTTTAATACCACACTATAAATGTGCAGGAAATGTTTTTTTCTTCATATTATTTCTGAGCCTTGAAGGAACTTGCGGTTAGCAGCCACCCACTTATCAAGTGATGAGTGGTGATATGTCACAAGGATGTAACATACGACATTGGTGTCATAATTCCATTACTTGTCCAAGAAGAGAAAAGACATCATGCAACCATTAACAGCTGAGCTTTGGCAACCAACGATATACAGTATCAACCAGCTGTAATAAATCAAATGTCCCCTGATGCATCTCAGTAATCCAGGTAGAAAAATCAAAAAGAAAAAAATAATTAGGTCGTCTGGACGCGTTCTTCTTCTAATGAAACGTTTTGTCTCTCCTCCAAGAGACTTCTTCAGTTTGAGGAGTTTCAGGTGAACTCAGCCTTACACACACTGCCTCCATATGGTGGACAAACAGGTTGGTCACATGCAAAAGAGGAATGTACAGAAAGAAACAAGGCAGTGAACTAATGAATAGATAGAAGGATGGCTCAATAGATCCATATATCATTCCTTGAAAAGGTCCATGGATGGATGGATTGTTTGATTGGTTGATTGATCCATTGATTTGTTCATTCATTGATCCATCCAAAGATGGATGGATGAATTGGTTGATTGATCCACTGATACGTTCATTCATTTATGTATTCATTGATCCATCCAAAGATGGATGGATGGATTCAAGGATGGATAGGTAAATAAATCCACAGGAATATCTATTGTTGAATGGATCCAAAGATGAATAGGTGGATCCATACCTGGATGGATGGATATAAGGTCATAAAACTAATATATACAAATGCAAGTGAATATAAATAAAAGTTATGTTTCTGCAAAAATGTCATCAGTAGGCGTAAATGATTTGGTTTCATTACTCATAGATGACATTTAAACATTAGGTGCTGTCCAATAGAATAAAACAATCAGACAAAATTTTCAAGTTACTAAAAAACTTGTAAATGTCTTGTTTTTTGTCATCATTTTAAATCCTAAATATACTTTGCTTACATACCTTTACCAAAAATGCAGCCTCAGTATATCCTAAAATAACGTAAGGATTTAAAACAGCCTTTGAAACAAGATTCACCCTTTCATTGAAAAACATCTTACTCCTTTAAGGTCATAGTAGGGTTAACAGAATTCATGCATCACACAGTTCAGCCAAAGTGACCTGCTCTACCAAACATACATCAAACCTGCCCTGTTTCTTTGCTTGTCTCGATATACTTTGGACCACACGTCACTGTAAAACCCAGGTTTGTGTTTACCAAAGCAGCATTCAGCCCTTTGACCACACATGGCTGTGTAGTAAGCTAACCGGCCAACAATGGCGGCCATGTACAAGTCTCAATCAATAGACGCTTTGATGGAGGCTGCTGGAAGTTCCAGTAAGGAGGGGTGCATGCTGGGATACCTTCAGGGCCAACCGGAGATGGTGGTGGTGGTGTGAGGAGTAGTTTGGGACTACTAAAAGAGAAGTGGAGGTCTTCACGGCACTGGTGGGGGAGTGTTTTTATAGAAGCAGACGCGTCACCACACTGGAGCCACAGGATACACTAGCAGCAGTCAGCCCAGAGGCACAGAAAGTAAATTTATGAGAGAGTTAGTGAGTGAATCAAATTTACTAGATAGCCTAAATAATCCTGAAAATCCTTGTTAGACTCAAAAGAAAGATGGAGAGTGAAGGAATATATTGCTTCTTTACAGCTTGTCATAAATGGCTCTTGTTCTCTTGGCCTTGCTGCCCACCACGTGACCAACAGTGGCTGTGTGTGTTCACAGTTTGTATACTGTATGTCTTGGTAGCTGGGCTCATTTTTCAATTTTCCATCCCTCCCCCTACTTTGCCCTTGATTTTGGAGGCAGGCCTGGAGAGAAAAAAACAACACACATATGGTGGAACAAGAGAGATAGCTGAGGTTTAGGTTATGCTAACAAAGGAGTTTCAGGGTAATTCCACCAACTTCATTTGTGGTGGAGATACAGACTTGTGTTAACTCTGTGTGAGCAAAGGAAAAATGTAAAACACTTTAAATTAAAATAGCTCCTAAAAAAACTCTTAACGATGTAGTTGTATAGGGATAAATATTAAATCAGTTTGCTTGACTTTTATAGACATCTAATGTAGTCATCTCCATGTTCCACGGTACGTATGTTCCCTGGTACCCATGTTCCTCGTACCTATGGTCTCGCAGGATTAATAATAAAAATTGTGAAAGATGATTGTCTCCTCCTTTAAATATCTTTTAAAACAAATGAAACATACTGAACTGCAGTGCAAGCATTGTACCAGGTACCAGGAAACGTAGGTACCAGCGAAAATAGGTACTGGAAACATAGATATTGTAGGTATTGGGGAATATAGGTACCAGGAAACATCTGTATTGGGGACTGTAAGGACCAGGAAACATAGGTATAAGGAAACTTAGGTCTGGTGAACATAGGTACCAGGAAACATAGGTATAAGGGAACTTATTTGCTGGGGATTATGGGTACCAAGGAACGCTGGAATGCTCCTGTATTTTAGAGCAAGTTTTCCAAAATCCTAAGACTGTTTTTCTTTAATAGTAGCCTATCTCGGTCCAATATTCGACCAACCGCTGTGTTTCTAAGGAAATAGAAGGCTAGCTTTCATGTGTGAAAATAATAAATAGTGGTGGTTTTAACTGACACGTCGACAAAGGGAAACACACGTAGATGGTAGCATGGAAGGTCAAGCTTTGAAGAACTGAAATGTTGCTGAAAATGTTATTTTTTTCCACAGTTTGAGTTGCCAGTTGTCTTTGGCTACTATTGTCTAGACAGATCTGGGTCATTGTGTGTAAAATGACATCAGTATTTGCAAAGTGGGTTTTATTTGAGTTTAGATCCTCTCTCAAGCAACCCACAACAAAGTTTACTTTAATGAATGTAACATGAATCTACGAAGCAGTTGAGGAGCTGCTTTTGATTTTTACAGGTTTGTAAATGGGGAAATTGACACAGTCACAGGAAAATAAAGCGAAATATAAAATTAGTTTGCTGAGTTCAGTTTATGTTGGCTGCTGTCGGGAAAGAAGTTTAACAAGTCAGCTTGGCACACACACACGCACAATCTGGTACAGCTATCTTTATGGGGACCTGGCATTGACTTCCATTATTTTCTACAGCCTAACCCTGACCACCATCCCTAAGGCTAACCTGACGGGTACCTGACCCTAAAACTAACCTAAAGTCAATTCACACCTTAGTCCTAAACTTAACCTCCAACCCGTCAATGGCATTTCCCCTTATGGGGACTAGACTCAGGTCCCCACAGGTAGGTATGTATGCCAAAAAATACTGTCCCACAATGTAGGGCAGGGGTGTCAAACTCATTTTCACTGAGGGCCACATGAGCATTATGGTGGCCCTCGAAGGGCCACTTGTAATGAACTTTGACATTTCATGTTTAACTTTGACTAAACTGTGTTTTAACACGTCCTCTTTTAAACACTGATAAGAACTAAGTGTATGACTGACTAAATCTGAAATTAATACAGAAACATTATTAAAAGTAAAAATAATAAAGTTTTTACTCAGTGATGAGTTTATAGTAAGTAATTAATATGCATTATGGCAGATTTAGGTTATGGTTTATGCTGACTATATAGCAGCTTATTTTCGGACATTAATACTGTGCTATTCAACTAAATTGCTCAGTTACTTAAAGCCAACAGCTCAGGGGCAGAACAATAGTTAAATCAAAAGTTTACCATTGATGTAAGAAACTATTCTGGTGTTGCATGTGATGTAGGGAATACCAGTCCCACACCCCCCACCCACACACATACACACATACACACACAAACATATACTTGTATTAGCATCAAACTGAGGACTTTGTATTGACTTCCATTCATTTTTGTAACTGTATTTATGCCTAACCCAGATATTTTCTCTAAAATTAACCATTATTGGTCTATAGTTAACCCTAATCTGAACCAAAACTTAATTCACACCATACCTCTAAACCTAACTAGTAAAGCACAGCAGAGCTTCAAACAAAGTGAGGACATTGAAGCGGTCCTCACTTTACATCAAAGACCTCACTATGTTGCAAATGGTCCTCACTCTGTAGTCAAAACAAGTACACATGCACACATTCCCCCTTTATCTTTGTGGATCATTGTGAAGTTTGTGGTTTTCAGAGAAGCAGGTCCAGACAGACTCTTCATGAGCAAACAAACACGCAGAAGTTCATACAAGTGACCCATCTCTTCTTTTTGTTGACAAAGATGATTTTGATTTTCGGTTGTGTTTTGTCTCTTGGTTTTTATTTTTTTCTGGTACAGCTCACACAAAGCAGAGTAAATGTTACAGAAAAGTCAAACAGAAAGAAAAACAGAAACAAAAATTGAATTTTTTTAACGTAAAGCAGCAGCAATCTAGTTCCTTTTTGCTTTAGTTGTGTCATCTTTTTGTAAGATTTCAGAGCTTTTAATCAAAATTAACCTGGTGTGACAGTTTTCTTGTTACTTTTAAAAGGAAATATATATATATGTCAGACACTGTTTTTACATTAAAAAGACCATTACTTCATGCTTTAGTTTATTCTTTACTATCTGTGTTTTCTGTGCTTTCAGTTCAGAAAAAGTCACAATATACAGGTTTATAAAAATAACATTTTGAATGTTACTTTTTAAAACAAGTCATATTTATATTGATATATTAATATCAAATTGGAGATTTTTTTAATAGCAGTTATTTTGAGTCATTCATTCATTAATTTTCTGCCTGTCTAGTCATCATAGTTGGAGACGAAAACACAACTTGGTGATTTTAATTCATTTAAAATCAAGAATGATAGACAAATCTCATATGACTGAGACATTTTCTACTGCCATAATGAGTAATCAAAGATGATCTATGGTAATGACAGGATTTTTATGGTCACATTTGCCTAAATTATTTTATCACATCTATTTTTTTTGTAGGCGTGGCTTCAGCAGTATGGCTACCTGCCTCCAGGTGATGTAAGAGCCCAGGCCCTCCGTTCACCCAGGACCATTGAAACAGCGATATCAGCCATGCAGAGATTTTATGGACTGACCGTCACCGGCTCCATTGACACCAACACATTAGAGTGAGTCCTACTGAATCACTCAGTACCTGCTTTGAAACTGCTTCATTGAAATCCTTCGAGCAGTTTGAGTACTTTACGTAAAACTGAGCGCATTATTCTGTTGTGTCAGAGCGATGAAGCGGCCGCGATGTGGCGTCCCAGATAAGTTTGGTCCAGAACTGAAAACCAATCTAAGGAGGAAAAGATACGCCAGGCAAGGTCAGAAGTGGGACAAGACTGAGGTGACGTTCAGGTCAGAATACACAGTTTTTCTGTTGTGATAAAACAAAACCTTTACAGAATTTAAGGCTTCAGCTGATAATTTACTGTCCAAATGAAACACATGGGTTATTTCTACAAACCAATTTTCAGTTTGGTATTTTATCTTTTAAATAAATGGCATAGACTTTTAACTTTTTATCTGTTTTCACTGCTTACAGCATAGAGAACTACACGCCCAAAGTAGGCGAACGAGCAACGTTTGACGCCATCCGGAAGGCCTTCAAAGTGTGGGAGAGCGCCATCCCGCTGACGTTCAAAGAAATCCCTTTCAGTCAGATCAGAGGCAAAGTCAACAAGTACGCAGACATTATGTTGTCTTTTTCGGAAGGTTTTCATGGCGACAGCACGCCATTTGACGGCGAGGGTGGCTTTCTGGCGCACGCTTACTTCCCCGGTAATGGCATCGGGGGCGACACGCACTTTGACCTCGCTGAACCGTGGACCACCGGAAATGTGGATCAAGGAGGTAGGAGATGGTGAAATAAAGAATGACTGGCATCGCCGGGTTAACTTTACCTCTCATTCCTCAACATTTGCTTTTCCTCTCTCTGAAGGGAACGATGTTTTCCTGGTAGCGGTCCATGAGTTGGGTCATGCTCTGGGCCTGGAACATTCTGACGACCCTTCTGCCATCATGGCCCCTTTCTACCAGTGGTTCGATACAGAAAACTTCCAGCTTCCAGACGACGACCGCAGAGGCATCCAATCTATTTATGGTTAGTAGTACTGGTTAAGTATAAAATATTAGAGTGGCATCATTTTTACAGGGAGTGGGTAACAGTCCAACTTAAAGGATTCAGTTTACATTTTTGCAACAAAACCAGAAATTAAAGATGAGTTTCTTCAAATAAAGTTTGCACTCTACATATCATGATACAATAATATATTAGTGTTTGCAAACTAAGCATTTTCACTTCTCTCTTCAAAAAAAACTTCCACAACAGGAACAAAGTCTGGAGTACCTCCTCCTCCTCGTCCCACCAAACCATCTAAGCCCGACAAACCAGACAACGGCCCTGACATATGTGAGGGACACTTTGACACCATCGCCATCCTCCGAGGGGAAAAATTTGTGTTTAAGGTACAGAAAACGCACACCCAATCTCTGCGGTTATGAATCCTGTAGTCTAAATGACCAAAAGTATGCAGTACATTTAGTTTAGTAATGAATTGGTTGGTTGGTTGGTTAACTTGCTGGTTGTTTATGAATAAAGCTGAATATTTGTGTTTGTAGGACAAGTGGTTCTGGCGTCTTCGTAACAACAAGGTGCTGCCTGGGTACCCCAGAGTCGCTGGTCAGTTTTGGAAAGGTCTCCCTGCAAACATCAACGCCGCCTACGAGAGGGAAGATGGGAAGTTTGTCTTCTTCAAAGGTAGGTTCCATCTGGGATGAGGGCAAAAAGCAGATCTGGGGTGAATACATTCCTGCATTTCAATCTTCTCTATCAATGTTCACGTCCAGGTGACAGATACTGGGTTTTCAGCGAGTCCAACATGGAAAAGGATTCTCCAAAGAGCCTGAGGGATCTGGGAACCGGTCTACCTAAAGACAAGCTTGATGCTGCTCTTTTCTACACACCAACAGGACAGACATTCTTTTTCAGAGGAACTGAGTGAGTCCATGCTGTCTTTGCTGGTTGTACATGTGTAAACCACAGAAAAAGCAACATTTATTCTTTCAAGAATAATCAATTATAGCTAAGGTAATTGTCCTCCCTGCTGTTAGTGACACTGCACCAATATTTTTCTTTAGTAGACAAAAAGAGATGATAAAAAAACAAGCTCCAGATTAAACAGCCTCTTATTTTATTAGCTGTCATAATTTGGGCTAGACATCACAGACAAACTGATTTTAGTTACATTTAAAAAAACAATCATTTAAAACTCACATGTGCAATAACAAAAGCTAATTTTCTCAGTTTTAGTTCACAAATGTATTCATTAAACTGTCAGAAAAATGTCTTTTCGTGTTAATGATATGTGCAGTGGTGGGCATGGTCTGCTAATCAGCTAATAGCCGATTAGCTTCTTTGCTAATTTTGAAAACTGGACCAATCAGCTTCTACTAATTAAGGTTTTACCAATTAGCTAATATCAACAGGTTTGTGTCAGTCCCACCAGTCTTCAGCAATTAGTCAGTGTTAGCTTCCTCTAATTTTAACTTTTAGCTTCTGCAATTTTTTTATTTCTTACATGTTTAGCGGTTTAGCATTAACGGCTGTGCCTACCACTGAATGTTTGTGTTTTTACAGATATTACCGTTTTAACGAACAGACTCGCCGAGTGCACAGCGACTATCCCAAGTCCATCAGCAAGTGGAGCGGTGCACCAGACAACATTAAAGCTGCCTTCATGAGTGAAGATGGATGTAAGTTTTTATTTTTATAACTAAAGCCAACATTTGTTCACGTTCATGTCTAAAGGGATTGTTTGTACTTTTATTTAGAATATGTGGTAGGTATTTTCAACCATTTTTAGACATGAATAAATGTTTTTTCTTCATCTTTTCCCCTTCCCAGCCTATACTTACTTCTACAAGGCCAACAAATACTGGAAGTTCAACAACCAGCACATGAAGGTGGAGTCCGGCTACCCCAAGTCGGTGCTCCTTGACTGGATGGGCTGTGAAAGCGAGGAGCCCAAGAAGGGTCGGACGGTGATCATCATCGAGGAATCAGACGGAGGCTCCTGGGTGGCGGGCGTGGTGATTCCAGTCCTCCTGCTGGTGCTAGTGCTGGTCACACTGGGAGCGCTTTTGTTCTTCAGGAAGTACGGCACGCCTCGGCGCCTCCTCTACTGTCAGAGATCACTGCTGGATAAGGTGTAGACAGACCAACGGGTGACTGAAAGACTGCTGCAGAGAGACTGAGGGAAAGAAAGAACGGAGTTTGAGGGAAGGATGATGATCAAAGAAGAGAATAAAAGAGAAGAGAGAAGAACGAAGAGGTGACGGAGCAACTGCAAGGAAGAAATAAAAAGAGACATTGTGTTTGGTGGTTTGTATGTGCTACGAACGGAAAAATAATGCCCATGAAACTGAAATCAGGAAAAATATATTTGTATATGTTAACATTTTACGTGTGCTGTTCATGTTCAGAAATCAATAGCTTACCCATAATAGAACAGGAAAACAAAGACTCATCAACAAACCTTCTCCTGCATCTTAGATATTAAGAAAATACATCCCATTATTTCATTTGACTGGACGACTCCAACTGAACTGCTGTCTGATTCACCGCTCACTGAAAAAGTTTCTGTTCTTCTGGAAATTATTTATCTTTGTTAAACTTTATTGCTCTGGATAACAGTCGTTAGGTACTTTTTAACTCTGGTATTCTTTTTTTTTTATGCTTCAGCACTTTTGTTTTTATATCTATTACTTTGAATATTTTTATTCTACTTTTTAAAAAGACTTCAGTAAATTGACCTCAACATAAAATCAGTACAAAGTGTATGAAAGTTGTAAGTACTGCATCTGAAATGACAAAAAAGTGTTCTTAAATTTTATTTAAAGCAAGTTCTGATTTTTTTAAAGCATGGTTTGGAAGAAAAGTTGTGAACGATAAATATCTTACCTGTTAAAGATAACTCTTCGGAACTCCTCAAAACAGAATTTAATTCTGTCTGGATTGAATTAATCTAACACCAAAGTGGATTATTGTTGTTTACATAGAATTGCATGGTTATTAAAATAGGTACTTATTAAAAGACGTACTGAATACGTCTTGTTTTTGGTAGGCCTATGAATTCTGTTATTTTTATTTTTTTATAAATCTTGTAAATGCTGGGTTAATTTGAATGAGTTGTGTGTAACAACACATTACTTATGTAGAGTTTTAACACAGATTGATGCACTCATAAATTTGATATCTGTTAGCTGTCAGCTAGGTATTTGTTAGCTGCTATCTATTAGCTATATGCTATCTGTTAGGTAACTTGTAGATATATAAGCTTTCTGTTGTAGTATCTAGTTGCTATCTGTCAGGTAGCTTGTAGCTATTTGCTATCTGTTAGCTTTCTACAGTTTGTTACGTATCTTATAGCTATATGCTATATTAGCTATCTACTATCTGTTAGCTTTCTTGTAGCTATGTGCTATTCATTTACATCTTACTAGAAATCAAAGTAGAAGTCTAAAACCAGAAACACTCTTTTGAGTTCAGGAATCCTTTTAATTATGCTTTTTTTTTTATGTAAACCAAGCGTCAGCCACTAAAAAACACAACAAATACTCAGTGCAAGCAGTCAGATGGAAAATGTATTTCTAAATGTGACATTTTAACTCACAAATATTTTCAGAGACTCTAATACATTTTTGAATAACATGAGCAGAGCTAATTGCTTTAGCATGGTTTTCAACAATTTAGTGCAATTTTTAATTATTACCCATTCTTGGGGAAATTGTTATTATAAGTAAAATTATTGTTGTTATTGTTGTATGAAAAGGTTATGGTAATTTTTTGTATGTTGTCATTAGGAGTCCTGCTGGACAGAGGCATAACATGACAATAAATCCCAGTTTACATTCATATCATCATGTTGGTAATCTGATCAGATTAATGTGAGTTCTAACTGCGGGACAACCAGATATCAGTCATATGCTGCCACGTAATATTCATATTTATGAATCTTGACACAGATGGTGCTCTTTTTCATGTCACTTAGAACAGGTGATTTCTTCAGTAACAATGATAACGGTAATTATATTTATACTGATGATTTTATCAATAAAATGAATGAGAATTATTTTTCTCCTGTCTGTTTTGTATTTAACAAATATGGTTACATTAAATGGTTATTTTAAAGGTTCTTCAGCAGTAATAAGACATGCACACAATTTAACATTATTTGTCATATCACTGAACAGATCATAAGTAAAGTTGAGAAGTTTAAAGAAAAGTACAACAGGTAAGATAATAGTTCATAACTTTTCCTCAGAACCCCAATAAAATGATTTGTGTGATCTGCTAAACTGCCCATAACTGAGAAAGCATTTTTTTAATTCTTTTTGCCCTGTTTCAATCCATACATACTAAGATTGTTTAGCCAGTTACAGTATTTACCAGAACAACACATTATTGTTTGTTTTGCTGCCATTTCTTCAAAACAAAAGCACAGAAAAACAGAGTTTCATCATTTGGATTCGCTTCCACTTTTGACCTGAGTCGCTGCCAAATGAACATCTGCAGATTTTCCATCCCAAAGTCCCACTCAGGAGGAGTCAAGCTGCTTTAGAGTTTTGTTGTTTTGTTCAGATTTTTTTCCCCCACCCCATCTTTTCAATTTGTTTCTAAACCATTTGCAAAGCAAAGCCAATAAGCTCTGAGAAAAATAAAGAAAACAGTTGGGAAATGACTCTTTAAACCTTTACTGAACTTTCCTGTGATTCCTGAACTTGGATGCTCTAGGAATGTTTTCTCTATTATGGTATTAACACTGAATCTCTGTAGAATCTGTCTGTCTGATCTTTTGAGAGAATGGCAGATAATGTATCCAAAAATGTCACGAGTGAAGTTCCCCTTTAGGTTTTTCTAACTTTAAGTTGACTAACAGCTGACTAACGAACATCAACAAGTTTGTGTCAGTCCCATCAGTTTCAGTGTAACACAGACTGAGTGATCTTAGCAGTTAGCAATTAGCTGTTAGTGTTATCTTCCACCAATTTTTATTTGTTTATTTAGCGGATTATGAGTTAGCACAGCTAACCAAAAGGTTAGATGTGCCCACCATTGTATTTGCATTTTAAGCAAAAATGTTGTGCAATATGTAGTTGTTGTGAATTAGTCTCATTAAATTTGAACTCAATAGCTGCAGCACAGACTGAGATAAAGCCGTTTATGTGCTTTCTGTGGTCGGTTGGATGTAGCGGCCATATTGAATTGAATTGATTGACTTCAAAAATGAATGAGTTGTAAGCTTCATGTGTGTTCAATGACCCATTTTCGAAAGTTTCGTAAAAAATTGTCAAGTGCGACATATTCTTTGGGCAGCTGAAGGGGTCAAAGGTTATGTATGAGGAGTCTTGTGTTTGCAGATGTTGGGGGGGGGGGGGGGGGGTGACCACATTTTGCTGG